>VZTH01005091.1:182279-394843 GCA_013397815.1 Aleadryas rufinucha
CCGCACAGCGCTCCCGCCCCGGCCCCGCCGCGGGGAGCCGCGCACAGGTGCGGAGCCGCGCCCCCGGCCGGCAGCGCCCGCTCCCCCTCCCCGCACCCCTCTAAAGGCAAGGGGGAGGGGGGCGCCGGTGGCGAGCTGCCGTGAGGGAGGACGGGCTGGAGGAAAGCACAGAACTCGGGAAGAGCCACCTTTATCCACCTGTAGCGGAGCCGGGTGGGGCGGGGCAGAGCAGGGACCGGCGGCCCCCCGAGGGCTGCGGAGCCTCCTCCGCCCCCCGCCGACTCAGACATCTTTGGGCTCTAGCACCTGAGAAGGGTCCCAGGCATCTCAGCTCACAGGGACCCCGCTTCGTGAGTAACAATATGGCAGGGTAAAGCACGGGCTCTTACTTTGCTGAAAGGAGAAACACCCTTGACATATAGCAAATACCTCTGGAGGTGCTCATTGGAGAGAGTGAGACTAGGACATGGATAATGCCCCACTAGTTGCGTGGCCTCAGGCCTTATTTGCATGGTGAGGCTATTTCATTTATTTAAGGAATAGGTATTTTGCTGTGATTGTTAATATACCCTATAACATTCTTTCAATGCCCTTCCCTGAAAAATTCCTGAAATAATTTTTTTTTTCTGCCAGCCAAAGAGAGAATTAAGACATATCCTAGCCCAGAAGGTCTAGTGTGTAAATTCAAATAAATAAATATGTAACAATAGCAATAAATAAGTAGCATTCCACATTCAGATGATTAACCTGCTCAGACTGGTACCATGGCTCTTTGAAAGCAGATAATTCTCCATAATACAGTCATTTCACTTACTGTAATGGCAATGGCAAAACTTCCCCATGTTCTTTCAGGATTGAAAGACCCTAGAGAAAAGAAGTGGGAGTACACGCCCTAATCTACAAAGTCACTGTGCAGAGGAAGCTTGTTGGGTTCTTGCTATTTTACAGTACTGCTATTTGTATTTTTTGCTATTCCTGTTTATTTAGGATTCTCTCTTTCTCCAGATGGTCAGAAGACTTTGATACCCACTTTTTAGCATAAGCAGCACTGAGAGAGGTTACAGAAGAGAAAAAAGGGTCTTTCTTTACAACAGATAATTAAATGTAAAAGAACCCCAGAACCTCAGAAAATGCTGATGCACAGGGTTTCTAGCACAATACAAAGCCTTCCCATGGTAACCCCACCTTGGCTCTGAAGAATGCAGCAGTATTTCACTGAGATCATGAATCTGTCCACTTGCCCTTGTACTAGAAGCCTTTTACAAACTACTTGATATAGAGCTGCCAGATCAGTTTTCAGAAGTAGCACATGAACTGAGAGACTGCCTGTACATCACCCTGGAAGTCTCCGAGATTTCCAAGTACTATCAGTTTCTTGCTACCTGATAAACTTCAAAATACTGTCAGTTTTGTCCTTAAAGTATAAAAGCACCAGCCTTGTCCTTAAAATGTACAGTTTTTAATACTGAATGCCAGCAATTTTTAATTTTTGTTATTATTCTCATATCTTCCAGTTCAATATAAGCAGAGCCACAAAATTAATTTCTCTTGATAGTTTTCCATTTAGTCTCTGGCTAATTGGGTTTGATGGTACAGCATGTACCTACTAGTGAAATAAAGAAAATCCTGTTTCAATACCTGGAATACCCACAAGAGCACGATCAGGTTTTCACTTCTGACAAGGTGCTCAACAATAGAGGTTGTTAAGGTAAATCCAAACCTTTGAAACCTGACAAGGGACTTGCCTATTTTGTAGCCTGTGTGCTGCAGTTGTGTTTCAGTTTGCATTTTTTTTCCATGGCCTGCCCAAACACTATTTAAGTAGGGATAAAGTGAAGGAGAAAGGAATATATTCTTAGTCCTACTACAAGCAGTCAGGAGACAGGAACCCATATATACATTTAAAGATATAAATGTATTTCTCAATTTTGGTCATCACAAAAGGGAAAAAAGAGATGATTTTCCAGTGGGTTCAAGTTGTTATCTGACAAGTCTGTGAGTCTATAAGTGGTCACACCAAGTCTGAGCTGTAATCATAGTGTTTTGAGGACTGTATGACATAACAGCTTCAGTAAGTTTAGGGCTTTATTAAGAGCTCATGTAAATTTCTTAATCGTGAGACAAAAAATATTTTACTAAAGCCTCAGGATGTAACTTGGGCAAAGAATGCCAAAAAATTATGTGAACGCACACCTCAGAAAGGATGGATAAGTGCCAGAGGAGTTACATGGCATATTTCGTGTTGATAGGGGTGAACACAAATTACAGTTGCTGAAATGTATTCACCACTGGCCAGGAGGATGCAATAGCAATGGCAGTGAAAGCTCTACCAACAAGGAAATTCTGCTGATACACAAGAAGGAGGGATACCAAATTCTTTATAAGGAGAACATGTTGAAGGCCTCTTCATCTCTGAAGGAAGTTTGCTGTTCTTTACAAGTACTCACAATCATGGCATACTGTTATAAATTGGTTATGGAAATAGCTCCCTACTATGAACAATTGGTAACAATTAAGCTCCTAAAAATTATGTTTGTGGTCTATGTATCACAAAGCAACCACCCAAGTACCTCTGAAGTAGAACTAATAAAACATATTACAAAAATAATGTACATAAAAAGCCTTGAACTACAAAAGAGGAGAAATTGAAGTCCAGTATCCTATTTTGCACTTGTGTTTAGCATATTCTAGAGAATTTTACTCATAAAAATAATCACCCTTAATAGAAGCTGGTGCTTCAGAGAGTTAACTGCAAAACACAGAAGCCTAAAGTTGCTCAAAGCAGACAAATTTAACAGGCTGAAATTTCAGTGAGCTAAGCAGAAATACTTCAGAAAAGCAGATGAGCTGAGCCTATGTAAAAGGGAGGTAAAAGGAGAAGCTGAAAGTTTGCAGTCAAGTCCTGGAAAATTATTTTTTAAGCTTCAAATGAAAAGCAAACTAGGGACCCTGAATAATGATAAACTGATTTTAATTTGGTCTCTTTTTTTTTAATGTGTAAGGAAAATTAAAATACAAACCCAGGTGATTTTTATCTTGTTTCAAGAAATCAGCTTTCAGGTTTGCTATATTAATTTTTAATATCTGGGATATCTGGACATAGTGCGTAATATAGTATATATTTTTGCTGGCAAGGACAGGTAAGCAAGAATTGAAATCAAACTTTGCCTTTTGTCTATAAATCTATATCCAGTTTAACTAAACAGCCCACTCCCCATATTCCTGTCTTTTTCACTGTGGAGCATTTTGCTGAATTCAAAACCATAAATATATGTAAAAATATACAGATAAAAGTTATAGATAGACAGTACCAAAGCTGAGAAATTAAGGACTAATAACACTGCTGCTACTCTTCAGGATGCCACTAGCATCCACAGATTGCAAATGAAGTTTACTCAGAGGCTTACAGTTTAGACTGGAAGGACTGTGTAAGAAAATAAGGTTTTCTACTTCAAATTACTCAACAGCATATAAATAAAACCTCAGCCATACATTTCCCCCTACTTATCCACAGCTACTTGGGTGCTCAACATAGCACATTACATTGTGAGGCACTGTATAATCTTTTTAGATATTGCTTGTTACCCAGAAATGAGGGCATGGGCAGAGTTTTGCACAGAATATATGCAAGGAACTGCATGTTGTAGCATTTTTTGTCACAACTGTACACCTTCTTTTCTTCATTTACAATTTAACCAACAGAACTTTTTCTAAATTTTGTTATTAATATTCCACAGTACCATGAATTACCTCATAAAACAAGAAGTTAGGAGTTGCTTCCCTGGCATAACCATTTGGCCTCAACTTAACTGCTACAATTATGCAAATGAAAACAGCTAGTGAAAATCAAATTAACAAGGACTGTCTGCAGCTTACTTTTGTGCTTGAAATTGCCACCCACTTATTTGTTTGATAACCTTGGCATCCAGTGGAAAAAAAGAGAATTATGAAAGAGCCTGAAAATACTAGGAAATGGCAAAGAATGGCAACCTGCCATGAACAGGCTCATTTAGTCTGAAGTAGTGCACATTAAGAATATTATCCTGATAAATGATCATTGTGCTTCAAGAAACGCTGGTCCCCGCCTTTTGTTATGCATAAGCCAACAACAGAACTTTTCAAGACTAGAGCTGTGTAATTAAAACTCTGACAAGTGAGGGACAGCTTGGGTTGAAGTTTAAATGCAAAGCCAGCACCTCTGTCTCAGGAGGAGACTAAGTTCCTATAAACTGGAAAAAGTTGCAAGCAAGTAGAAGAATCCAAACATGATGGTACTTTGGATGAAGTTAAAGATACAAACCTCACGTTCCCTCTGCTCCTGGCAGACATCCATGAAACATTTTGGCAAAAGCCTCATTTCTTTTTCATACTGGTGTTAAAGGATGCAAACTTAATGTTCAGAGACATGCCATTCACTAACATACTGAAAAAGCACTGTGGTAGATGCACAAGGTTCTAATTATACTGATATCACCATCATATTAGGCTGCAATTTATGCTTCTGTTTCCTTTTGAAATATATAGGAAATCACCACTAAGGTTTAATTTCATTATACATATTGCTCAACTATGTACAAGAATGATTTATAGAACATTGATTTGGGTTCTCTATAGTTAGAAAGCTCTTCATACATTCACAGACCCGGGTTTCATGTGTCCACCATATTTACAAAGAGAGAAGATGCTGTCTCTTGTCTTCTGTAAAGCAGAAAGTGAATTAAGATCTAAAGGTACCTCTTCTGTCAAACCAAAAAAATCATTCAATGGTGAATAGACTATCAGATCTCAAAATTAATAAGGTTATAAAATTTCTATTTCTGTTTCCACTTTCCTGTCTATAAAAGCAGAATCATAGTTTTCACCTCCAAGGATTGGGTGAACATGGTTAATGTTCACATAACAACAAAATTTCACACAAACCTCTGATAAAGCTAGAAACAAATTATCAGTTGTTTTTGAAGAGATTGGATAGTGTTCAGAAAGTTATTGAGCAACATTTCAAACAACAAGGTATTAAGAAGACATACAATTGCTCTAACATTAATTGAGCACCATCATGTGGGGAAAAAATAATCACTGTTTGTTGGAAAAAAGTACTGCATAAAGGAGAAATGTACCTCTATGCAAAGAATTAGCATCCAAAGCTGAATAAACAGTATCTACTTCGAGTGGAGTTTGGTTTTCATCAGAAAACAAAACCAAAGCCCCCAGCAAACGAAAGCCAAAACCCTCAAAAACAATACTACTAATATTAAATAAAAAGTAAAATAAAATAGCTACACTACAATTCTGGTGATGAACTTTATGGTTAATTAAATAGGAACAGGATTTTGTTCTTAAAATAGATGCAATAAAATAAAGATAAAAAGAAAGTTGAATTCAGAAGAGATTGAAGCACTGTAATGGCTTATTTTGCATTTCCTGAATATGAAGGACATCATAAGCCTTTCACCACCACTGTGGCATTAGAGGCAATGCTGGTGTTAAAGGATGTTGCAGATTATTCTACATCTAAAAAAAATGTTGCCAATTCAGTTCACCTGTTAATGGGGAGTGTTAATTTTGGTACCAATTCTTTCTTTTGAAAAGGAAAGAATTCACTTAGTGAATACCAATATAGTTGTCAAGAATAGTCTTTACAGTAATATCAGAACTTCATTTATTTATGATCTGGAATTTAAAATAATTTCATTATAAAATGTAGTCCATTACCATTTATCTGCTTGAATTCAAAGAGTACAATGTCAGAATTATTTGCAAGACAAGATTGTGCTCAGTGAAAACAAAGGAGAACTCAGTCCAAAAGTTTAAGAGGTGATACTGATTGTGTAAGAGACATAGAAGGATGCTTTGAATAGAGAATAATCACAAGCACAGTTCTAGATATGGGCTTTGCTCTTAAGCCTTAAACATCATCTTCCTACATGCAGATGTAAAAAGTGATTCCTCCCACAGATCCCCCTAAGTTAATTAGAAATTGTGCTACCATGCTTCCACACAGATATCCCCTGAACACTGGGAAATAGCTATCTAAATTTCATGATCACTTTCCAAATACCATTACTGAAAAGCAGCTCCAAAGACAGAACAAATTCTTTCATAAGTACACCTATTTTAAAATCCTTAAACCAAAGCAGTCTAAAATAATTTCTTCTGTTCCTTACCCGATATTTTTTGAGCACAATTTGTATTGTGCTTAAGCTTCTTCAACATCACCAAAATAACTCGCATGACTCAGCCATATTTTTCCTGACTTGCACCAGTGCAATAAAGAGCAGGATGAGGCACACCATCTGGTTTTACTTTATTATTATTTTTGACTTGCAGAGCACCACAGGTAATGCTGAAAGGATTAAGCAGTACAGCTATGCTGGTCCCTAGCACTGTTGTGGTGCTAATGTGAATTAAGATTTTGGTGACCATTTATGAAGTGACAAGAGAGCAGGAAGTGACAGCAACATTGTTTGTTATAAATCACTACAAGTCACGAAAGACTACCAAGACACAGAAAGCTCAAAAGGAAACAGAATAGTACTTCACTAGATGTAATCTTGAATTTCATTTTCAGTGCAATTGCCTTGACAGAGAATTCATTAATAAAAAGCCTGGGTGGCATTACTGGGTCTTATTCCTTCTTTTCTCTTAGATGTTACTGCTTTTTAAAAAGTGAAAATCTCGTATTAAAATATAAGATTAATGGCTAAAACAAGTTAGATAGCATTGGAAAATTCCAGGCTCATAATGTACAAGTATTTCTAATCATATCATCAAGACACAGATATTAGTGCCGTGATGCATGTATTTTTAGTAGACCTTTATATTAATATATAAATTAGACCTGACATCTAATTTTTCTACCAAAAACATCCTACTAGAGAGAGATAGGTGCAAATTCTTTGATATTTAGGGGTTTTAATGCTAAATATGGACACCACTCAATTATACGGCTTGTTTGAGTTTTAACAGTAAGAGCACATTTTCTCTAAGGTGCAATTGGCAAGCTTTGCAGAAGTCAATGGTAATAACTTGAAGTCAGATATCAAGTTTTGCTTTAGAAAACTCCCAACAGGGAAAACTGAAGTTCTCCCCATTACATAGGTATAATCAGCATATTTTGTTGTACATTTCATAATATATAAACAATAGATGAATACTTCTTTTTTTTTCCTTGTCCTCTTCACTCCTTCTCCAATTAGGAAAAGGTATTATTATATTTAGTGGTCTGACAAATTTGTTATTGCCTCAACTAACTCTTGACAAAGCTAAACTCTTGGCCTATGTGAACTTAATTCTTTTAGCGTTGTTGTACACAGAAGTGATTCAGGGTTAGTACTTATGGCACATCAAATGTACCTTCTACTTCGATACATATAGTAAGTGGCCTTAATTGACATGTACTTTAAAGGCATCTTGAGGTCTTTAATCTTTTCCACAGAAGATTGTAAATACAATGATCACAGAGAAAAAAAATGTATTTGCTGTCTCATTAAAATGCCATATGCAATAGCTTAAGAAATTTCCAAAATTGTTAGAGAAAAATGTGTTTAACTCTAAAATATATTATTATCGGTCCAAAATACCTGTTCATAGACTGTAAATACACTTTAAAAACCCCAGGATGATTTATTAGTGTAAGTACAGACTCACCAAGATCAACTGCTTTGCCAAGAGTTAGTTGAGGCAATAACAAATTTGTCAGACCACTAAACGTAATAATACCTTTTCCTAATTAGAGAAGGAGAGAAGGGGACAAGGTAAAAAAAAAAAAAGTACTCTTCTAAAAAATATTTTAAGTGGATTAGACTTTTTTCAAGAATCCTTGTATCAACTAGAATAAGTAAGTTTAGTAAAGATATTGCAATACATATATCCTTTCAGAAATATAAGGAAGGCAATAGGTGACATTTTCCACAGATTTTAGATAAAGCTTTTGTTAACTACAGTTACATGAGTTTTCTATTATACCTGCGATCACTGAATTTTCTTCTCACTTAAGTCAGTTGCATGATTGTTTAAAAATAAACTAAAAAAAACCCTAAACCACAAAAAATCCTTCACAACCTTTTGATATACAGTAAATCTTATTTCTACATTACAACTTCTTCAGAAGACAACAGTTAAACTGCAAGTAATTAAGGAACAAGAGTCTACCTTGATCCATCAAGGCTATAAAAGATCAGCCTTAATACTGATTGATTTGCTTTTTAATCTTCTCCAGCTCATCAACTTCTTTCCCGTCTTAATAAGAGTTTCATTAGTTGTTCTTCTCATGAGGCCATTTAAACAGAAGAACCAGTAGATAATTCAGAATTCACAAGTAATGTTTCTCTACCTAGAAGATACTCCAAATCTTCTCAAATAAATTTAAAAACCTACCCTGTTTTCACCCTTCTTAGAAAAACATACATCTCACTCCCTTATTTTGGAAAGATTTTTATAAATGTGTCTTCCCTGAATGTGTACTTTGAGCTAGACCTTTGCAAAGGGGAACACTGCAAAGGGATAGAGACAGAAAAGGAGCACTGCAGGAAAAAGGGGTCGCTGTTCAGAGAAAAAGAATCTCAGTAATTAAGGTAAAGAATTGGCAAAAAAATCCTACACAAGTAGACAGATATGGAAACATCTAATAGGTGAAAGTTACTGTCTTTGGCACAGGACTGAGCTTTGGACTAAATCTGTTGTGCAACACACGTGACATCAGGCAAAACAGGGTTTAAGTAGGAGGAGATAAAATCTGGGGAGAGAAGAGTGGGCAGCGTACCAGGTCCAAGAATGTACAGTGGGATTCAGGCAATGCAGAAGACAGGAAAAAAGTAAAAAAAGAAAAAAGAATAAAAGCACAGCACTTTTGTCTGTAACTGAAACAGTTGTGAGAATGTGGAATTCAGGATTAAGGTGAGTTTTATGCTGCAATCACCTCCATTTAATTTTTGTGTGCTCTTCTCCTAGCTAACCCCCAACAGGGTAGAAACAAGTTATTTTTGGCCTTTGTCTGAAGAAATGAATCTTGAACTCCAGTCGGCTCCAAAATGCACTGTACTAGTCCACATGACACTTTGAACCTGAAGAATTTAAGTTTTTATTTAGATTTTGATCTGTCCCAATTTTTTTCAGTATTTCGAAGAATTTGGGATGTCAGATGTGTCTATCCTCTATTAGCTTACCTTCTATATAAAACCTTTGATATACTTTTATATGCTCCATCTATGCAGTGCTCTGATCCCACAACGGATCCAAGCAAGTAAAGCCTTGGGTATGCACAGCTCTCTACATAGGAAAATTAGTATGGCATAATAGGTAGGTGGAAGGATTAGACTGAGGATCATATTACAGGATTAGGGCAGATATAAATGCAATGGATTTTGTAGGAAATGACCAGCCTTGCAGTAGATGCAGCCTCAGAGTCCTATTTATAGTATAATCTACTCCCTAGTCAGGTTGAATTAATATCCTTATCCTTTTTGCATAGACTAGTTGGCATATTCTTGGTACAATTTTCAAGACTAATCTTTTATCTAGGATGGCATTTGCTGTTACAGTGCAGTTTAAAGACCAGTACAGAATTTGTGTCAGCACTTTTTGTCCCACAAAGAGCTGAAATTAAAACATTAAAGCAGATAATGTAGCCATTGTCCCGAAAAAAGCTCACAACTTCTTCCAAGCTCATAATAACTGAACACTAAAATCCATGGGCAATTTATAGGTACTGTTTTGAGATTTCTTGGCCTTGGAAAAGTTTCTCATGTGTTCTTCTGAAGCACATTTATTTTCCAAAAACTAGCATCTTATCCTTCTGCTTGGACTAAAAACCTCTTCAGATAAAGGTTTAAATTAAATTAATTTGTTTTGTACTAAGGGACAGAAACCTGTGATCACATTCATGTATTTGATCTAGTGTCGAACAGCAGAGGTGGGACTTATTCTATCTTTAGCAATTTAGTGGGAGCAAAAAATGTGGAATCAAATTCAGGGTGAGCAGAAACATTCAGCTTCAAATTCAAGATTTGGACAGAATTAATTTTCCCACCTTTTAGTACCATTTTTCTAGTTAAGTTGGTCTACCATGGTATCCACAGGAAATAACAATCAAAATCCTCACAAAAATAAGCATCAAATTTTACTCAAGTGAATTAAGAAATATATCAACATTATGAACAAGCCTTTATGTATACATCCACTATCTGATCACCTGTCAGAAGATGAACATTAAGGGCTGGGTGTTTTGAATTTCTATAATCGAATTTGTTTGAAGCTATATATACATGTCTAAACATGTAGGTGCAGTTGATGGTGTTATCTCATTGGTATTAGCTCACAGTTCTCCTAAGTAAATTTAATATTACTAAAATACACTTTCCAAATAAACTTCTAGGTTCCTGCAATCCAAACAGCTGGTTTTTTCATTAGAAATTTACATCAGATATTTAAAAGACAGGTTAAGAAACAGATATTATCTATGCTCTGTAAATGGTTGAAGAGATATATTTACAGCTGGAACATTTTGGAGTTCACTGCCCTGGGCAGAGAATAATCACTCACAGTAGTTTTAGTTTGTTATATTATTTTAGCAGTTGAGATAAGCACTTCACTATTTTCTCTGTAATTGTCAAAATGTATTGGGGTTTTTTTATATTTTATGATAAACTATACACAGAATGAACACTTGAACAACTTGTAAAGAACTGAAACATGATCATAACTATTGCAGAAACCAGGGTTTAGGAGGTTTGTTTCAGTTACAAGACAAAAGGAATTATTATAACAAATAATAAATGAACAATCCATGAAAATGCCTGGTGAAAAATCCAAGGATTGTAGTGTTATAACTGATATAACATATGATAAACAAGAAAAACAAGCATTTGGCAATCAACAGGCAATAGTAGGTTATTAAGTAAGTAAAATGAGAGTCCTATTGCCTTATTCTATCATTTTCATTACTATTTTTCTTGTACAGAACTGAGAAAAACAGAATGCAAATTCTAAGTTTTCACCTAATAACTGCCAATCTACCTATGGAATTAGTTCTGTCCTCTTTGGCAAGACAGGCAAAGTTTATGAATTTATACTGTGGTTGTCAGGTTTATTGTAATAATTTTTGACTAATCCTGTTGTTCTTCACAAACATTTAATTTCAAAACTCTGAATGTGTCTTCCAAATTTGGAATATTTGCATATTTGAGTACACTTCCAGACTCTGGAGTGAATATTCTGCATTTGTTATAGCTGCTAAATATTGATATCCTTCTCTTGAAAGTTCATCTCATTCAATTTCACATAGTAACAAACTTATTCTGACACCTCTGATATTTGGGCCTCTTATCCTACCTGAAATAGCACAAAATGTAAGGTTGCATTTGAACTTTCACATTCTTTAAACCAAAAGAGTGACCACCATGACATTTCACATTAAAAATTACCGCAATTTCTTACTCTGAAGAAGACATGAAATAATGTTTGCAATTTACTTTTGTTTATCTTCGGAATATTTGTATCTTTACTGAAGCATTTTGTGACTAATAGGTGAGAATTACAGTAGAGAATCTTCTCATATAGCAGTTTATTGACTGAAATAAAGGGCAAGGATCAGCTTCAGCTTGTTCAAACTTCGATTAAGGTCACGTAAAACATTGAGTTCAAGGTGCTAACAACTAAAGATCAAATTTTTAAAGGTTTTTAGATGCTTAAAGAGGAAGGCAGGAAAGGTACAGGAATTACAAAAATGTTTAATTGCTTTATGTAATTTTGCATCCTGAGGATCATTTGTTTTTTCCTGTAAGTCCCAATGGATGCATGAGAAGGTGTTTTCACTTTCTCCTCCACTGTGCATGAAGCAAATTATTTATAGCTATCAGGACTCCCATTCTCAACAACACGACTGTTGCAAATATTTTGAATACAACTTGTGCTTAAGTAAGTACATGCCTTTTTTCTAAACTTACTTTTCTAAAAAGGAACTTGGAATCCATGCTCTGGTACTGTAAGCACAAGCTTAATGTTCTCCAGAGCTAATCCAGCAAAACACTTAAAACATATACTAATGTAGGACTGGTAATATGCTTAACATTAAGCTCTATTTAGTGAAATACTTTTAGCACTTGCTGCAGTGTATTTTGTAAGATAAGCATATTCAAGTATTAAACTCTCAACATGTATTTTTCTGGGACTGTGGTCAATGTTTGCCTCCAGCCACAGCATGACCTGGTTACTTATATTTTTTTAAAATATATTTTAAAGCTCCTGAAAAGACAAAAAGCCTAGGTCTCTGCTGGTGTAATTGTACTGACGACACTGGAGATACAACACAGCTTCCAATCCTTGGCTTTAAGCATTGCACAACACCCACATTTTGCTGTATCTATTGCTGTCACTGCAGGTGTCATGGGCTCAGAATAGATGAACATATTAAAAAAACCCTAAAAAAATTAAATAATACTACTCAGACTTGATTAGTCAATTCACTTGGCTATATTGGATCTGGCTTTAAAAACTAAGTTTTAGATGTACACAGAATTACTTTTTTTTTAGCAAAGAAGGATTTTTTTTTAGCAGTTCTATTTAGATGTTGTTAAGCCAACAATCCATTCTCTTTTCTTAAAAACCTAAAGAAAGTGTTTCAGCAACTGTTATGTAACAGTTGAAATTGGCAAAAGATAAACACAGTGTTTACAGCTATGGTTTAAACATAAAATTGACACAAAAACTGAGGGGTTTTTCTCCTTTATATGTTTTGCACCTTGTCTCACAGCAACTCATTCTATATTTCCTTCATTATTATTCTCACTTTCTGTACAGCCTATGCATACTGAAATTCCCATGTCCCATTTCTAACTATATTTTCTCCTATTTTGTAATTATATTATGAATAGTAAATTAGTAAGAACTAAACATAAACAGGAAGGTATTATTTTATTTGAGGAGTGCTGTCCCCATTCACCAAACACTGTTTATAACATCAGCAAGGCTTCATCTGCGATACAGAACAGCCTGTAACTCAGTGTTATTGTTTATTATTGAATGTGCAAGTGATATACTTCACAGAGACATCAGTAATGAAGCAGATTGTAGAGACAGCAATACCCGAGGAACATTGGCCCAAGACTGATCATGTTACTATAACATTTTCCTTTCAGAAATATAAATACTGAGATGAAAGTGTGTGCCATAAAAATTCTTGCATAAACCTGTCTCTCCACAGCCCACATTCAGGTGGTTACATAAGTACATGAATGATGTTAAGCAAATGAGTTATTATAATGAAGTTAAATACACAATTCATATCAAACTAATGTTCAAACACCTTTTATGTCTTCGTACATTTTCATGGAACATTTAACAAGGCTTAAATCTTTTACCACTTATTAAAACAGCGCTGCTCTCTTATGCAAAATCTAAGCGATCAGCTTAAAGAGAAAAGATTAGACAATAAATGAAATATTTTTATGTTGAGCACCCATGTGATTTTGAATATTACAAAAGCTGCTTATTTGCATCACAAGGGCCAGATACACAAAACCATTTAAGCAGTGAGTGTTCTTCCTTTTCAGCATGATACAATTATCATATTAGAAAGAGAATGAGCAGCTGTTAGGTAAATCTGTCCTGGCTCAAATCCACACAAATAACTACATACTAAAATAAGAGAGGTACCTCACCCAGTTCATGTCACTGAGTCTCAAATGTTACCTACTCCTGGTAGCTCCCATTCAAACTTGAGTGAGCACTGGTATTTCAAACACTCTTAGGGATACCTCAGCAGTATACACTTAAATTCTACTGAAAGTGTATTTCTATACACAAAAACCTCAGAGGGAGATTGGGGGGAAGGAAAAGGAAGTTAGGAATCTTTTTGGAGGCTGCTAAAGCAGCCCTAAGGACCTTTGTTGAGTCTGAAAAGAGAATAGTTAATTCAAGTCACAGGGATTCTGGTGAAGCATATTAAGACCTCACAAAACCAGCTTCAGTTACTGATTGATTTCCCTGACATCCACTTCCCAAGACTCCTGCCATCCCCAATTTCCTTCTGCATTATTACTTAGAGCCATCAGTAACTCTTTTCCTTAAAAACTTTGTTTTAGATTTTTTCCATTAAACACATCTGAGTTACACTTTTTTCACTAGCTTCTACCTAAGCACACAATCCGACACTTTGTGATATTGAGTGAGATGACTTAAGGATAGTGTATCAATACTAGCAATTAATTTCCTTCCTTTTATTGCTTTGAACAGCCGTTCAATCTAATTTTCAGGATTAATTATTTTCACTTCCCGCTAGTACTGCAGACAGAACACAATGAGCATCCAAGAAAGCTGAAACCAACCCAGCTTCTCAGAAAAGCCTTTAATAATTTGATTTTGCTCGTCTCTCCTGATTTAAAAAGATCTGCTTCGAGTCTTGCAAAACAAGTTCCAAATTCAATTTCAACTAGGACTTTCACTGTATGGTACTAGCAAGCTTCCAGTATACAGTACTTGCATCAGAACTCATACAAATTCCTGTTTGCTTTAAGCCAAAAAAAGTCTTTCCTTCCATCGCCTTTGCACATGAGTACAAATAGAAAAGAAATTGTAAGAACTTTCCAGACCGAGTGACAACATGCTAGCAAGCCTATAGTTCTCTATAACGTTAAAGTAGGATGCCACCTACTGCTAAATAACCTGAATTAAGAGAAACCAATTTCCTAATGACATAATCTCAAAGCACTCATGACTAATGTTTGGTATTTCTGTTGCACAATTCCAGCTCTCAGAAAAGAGTTTCACAACCAGCTTATCGTGTAAAAATTGGTGGTCTATGACTTCTACTGCTGGAGGAGCAGAGTTCTCTACAGTTAATTGAAAGAGCACATGCACTGAAAAGGTAAGTTTATACTTATGGAAAGTAGCATTACTTTGTGACATAAATTTAGTTTTTGCCTGCCATGTTTGTTCTCCAGCTCACTGAAGTTAGCAGAGGAAGCCTTTGGAACAAAAGCTCTGTATGAAATACCTACAAACAGTGAGCAACTTGATGCTTGCTTTGATATCTAAAAGTTTGTTACAGTTTTGGAAAAAAAAAAGAAAAGGAAAGATGTGAGCAATAAAAGCAATTTACTCAGCCTAAGCAGTTTACTTTAAGCTTCAAATTCAGTTAGCAATGTATCTAGAAATGTACATGAATTTTTTCTGTGTTCCTAACTGCAGAGTATTCTGTGAGTCTTTGCCTTTTCTCATATAATCTAAGAAAAAATCTACTACTACAGCTGACAAACCAACAGAAAAGTTGCCTAAAGCAAATAAAACCAGCTTAAGAAGTTCCTGACTTGGTGCTCCTAACTTCCCTGGAAGAGTTTCAGCCTCCTCATTTTTTGCAGTAGAATTTGTTTAGCAGCTGCTCAGTGAATCAAATGAGCAAATATCTCTAGATTCAGAGTAATCTTCAAAACCCAAGTTTCTTTCCCAGCCTGTGTATTTCCTCTGATTCAGCTTATATTGTAGCCCTGCCAAAATCTGTGTAAGCACAATGCGTGGGACAAGGTTCCCTAGCACGAGATCTGGCGACGCAGGGATTTCTGAAGCCACCTTTCCTGCCAGAGGCAGAGAACAGCGCAGTTTCTTGAAGTTGTCCTCTGCTCACAAATTGAAATAAAACAGACAGTTCTATCATCACAATTTAATTCCATGTGACCTCTTCAACTCAGGAAAGAGCCACCGTAATTGGACAAATGCTTTGTATTTTTTACACAAGAGAGAAGTATTGAACAGAGAACACAAAGAGGACACCCCCCCCCCTTCCATTTGTGGTTCTGCGTGCAACTCCTCAGTGCAGCATTTGCATTTGCCAGAGATTATGGTTTATAAAGGGAAAATATACTAATTTAGAGGATGAAGAATGAAATCAAGTCTTTTCCTAGGGTGTTCAGACCATTTTGAGGGTTTCCTGCACAAACACACACCTTAAGGCCAGCAGGAAAGTGCTTTGCCACTAACTTCAACTAGTTTTAAACCAGGTTTGTATTACATCTGTAACAGATCCAGACTTCTTTTATTTGAATTAAAAATCAATATCCGACAAATAGTGGATATTGAAAGAATGGCTTTAATCCATCTAAAAGTTCTGTCACTCACTGCACAAACTAACTTATTAAGAGATAAAAGAGGATGAAGTTTTATTAAACTTCACAGTGCAAAAACATAACCGGCTTGTTTTGGGTGATTAATGAAGACCTCAAAAAAAGAATACAAAGCCTCTTTTGGGGGAAGAAAGACATCAAATTACAGCCTGGCTGTAATAACAAGTACTTCCTAGCCATCTAACAGCATATATCATAATCTTCCATCTATCACATATATTAATTACCAGGCACTCACACAAGTTTCAAAAGCATGCAACCAGTTTGCATGAGGATCAAGCTGTACTGCAATGTCTAAGCATATCACAACTTGTAAATGCAACAACAAACACAGAGTCTTTCACTTTGAAATTACTAGCTCTCTAAGGAACCAAGATATCACCGTGATTAGTCTAGCATCTAATCATCTACCAACCAAACCCCCAATTCCCCAGGTCATTTAGAGAACTTTCTATTTCAGGTACGTAATTGCAATAATTAAACTTCATATTTCTGGATCTTTACGGAATTACTTTAGCCTACAGTGGTTTCCTTCAGAGATAAAGAGGGAACACTTGCATAATTCCATCTCTTATTTAGACCCAGCCTGCTCATTTTCATGTGGGATCATATGTGTTTCCTCAGAATCTACCCAAAAATGTGACTTTTGATGATATTATCAAGAAAATACTATTATAAGCACATGCATTAAGGGACCAGAAGTGACCTATAGGAGAACACTGTGCGAAACTGTTCACTGAAACAACCTCACCTCTTTGCTGTGTGACAGCAAGAGTTAGCCCAAAAGACACAAGTCTGTGAATGTGAGAGTTCAAAAACTCAGCACAGGCCTCCTGTGCTTGACCCAGTTTTATGGGTAGTTATGTGTATTGGTTTCTCAGGGCCTGGTTTTCGGTAGTGGGGGGGCTACAAGAGTGGCTCCTGTGAGAAGCTGCTAGAAACTTCTTCCATGTCTAACGGAGCCAATCCCTGGTGGCTCCAAAGATGAATGTGCTGCTGGCCAAGGCTGGACCAATTAGAAATGGTGGCAACACCTCTGTGATAACAGATTTGAGAGGAAATCAAAACAAAAGTTGTGGCACAGTTTTAATTGTGATTAAAGAAGAGCTGAGTGAGAACACGTGAGAACCACAACTCTGCAGACACCAAGGTCAGAGGAGAAGGAGGAGCAGGACGTGCTCCAGGGGTGGGGGGCAAAGGTGTTAAGGGCTTGTTTCACTTCTCATTATCTTCCTCTGACTTTGTTAATAATAAATTCACTTCCTATTTCTAAGTTGAGCCTGTTTTGCCCCTGATGGTATTCGATGAGTGATCTCTCCTGGTTCTTGTCTCAACTGATTAACCCTTTGTTACATTTTCTCTCCTCTGTCCAGCTGCACAGGGGAATGAGTGAGTGGCTTTCATGGGTGCCTGGCATCTGGCCAGTGTCAAATCATGACATTATGTTAATCCATGGAGTGAACTTTTTGGGATTGCTGGTGGAAGAATTCTGAATATTGACTGTCAGATTGAAGACTGAGAGGAAGACACCTAGTAAGAAGCTTAATCTCACAATCCTAATTAGTGAAATTAACAGCAATTATGACAATGAACTAATGCATTTACTTCCAATGGACATTACAAAACCAATGAACATTACAAAATCATTTCCAGTGAAGCCTCTGGAACCTGATTTTCTATGGGAAAAACCCAAAGCTTTGATACTTTGCCTCATTACCTCAAAACCAATTTTGTCCCCTAAAACATATTCTGTTTCAAATGTGAAAATTTTAGATTTATCTAGTGTTAGATATTTTTCCATGTCAAAATTAGGTATTTTGAACACTGAAATGCTCCATAACAATATTTTCTAAGGCTTAAAAGGAGATTTTTCAAGATTGTTTCTCTTCAGAGACAGAATATTTCACTAGTATTTATACTTTGAATTCTTCATTCATAACCTCTTTTAAGGGAGAACTCAGAGGACTTTTTTTTTCGATGGATACTTAATTCCTTCACTGTTTTATTTTCTTTCACATCCACCCACCTGACCTTTTACTTAGCATGGCCTTTTACAAGTCCTATGAACAAAAAGGATGAGCCCAAACCAGAAATTCATATTTGGACTTAAAATTTAGAAACAGCATTCCAACACTCTGAGAAATACTTTGACCCACTTCGTGCATAAGGTTAACTGTCTTCAAAGGTACAGCAGTGTTGATTTTTAAATCAAAGGAACAGGTGTTTTAATTGGTTTTGTTGTATGATTCTTTGTGCAAGCCATGTGTTGAAGTGCAAGCCTTATTCATCAAGAACTGATAAATTTTATTTCACACCGTAAGAACAAAACCAAGCCAATAACAGAAACAAGCTGTTCAGCAGAGAACCAGCAAGTTTAACACATATTCAAGTGTCCCACTTTGAAATCTTGAGTTACAAATTACGCCTCCCAACTATTAAATTGCTATTACACACACCTGAAGTATTTTCTTAGATAATTTGTTGCAATACTTCTGGTTTAAGCAGGGTTAATGGAGCCCAGGGAAAAAAACAACCGCACACGGATTCTTATTATAACACTTCTGTGGGTGTTCTTTCAGCATTCCCCCCTCCCCTCGGCTCCTTCACGAGTAGCACGGAGGACTGATCCATCCAGGGTTCCGCACGGATTTTTCCCGTGCTGTGGCTGGCGTGGCACGGCCGCCCCCTCGCGTCCCCTGTCCCGCACTGCGGCCGGGACCCCGCGCGGCTCCTCCGTGTGCGTGGGGATTCCGCGCTGCGCTCCAACAGAGCCGGGACCCTCACGGCAGCTCGTTTGTGACCGTGCAGGGCAGGCAGATGAAAATTCGGCGTAATCTGACCTTTTAAACATCATTTCT
The DNA here is from genome assembly GCA_013397815.1 of Aleadryas rufinucha. Classification (NCBI taxonomy): domain Eukaryota; kingdom Metazoa; phylum Chordata; class Aves; order Passeriformes; genus Aleadryas; species Aleadryas rufinucha. The sequence goes on from VZTH01005091.1 coordinate 201,250, forward strand.
ACTAACTTCATCTAGCACCCGAAGTGTTGTCTTCAACACGGTTGTCTCCTCCTCCTCTTTGCTATGTGAAGGATGAGGGAGCCATAAAAAAGAAAAGGCTTGACTTTAAGGTGGGAGTAATGGGAAGGGTGACAAGACAATGATAATAAAAACTGACCCTGTGCTTTGCTGTTCCACCTCCCACCAGTTACTAACGATAAAGGATAAATTCTTCGAATGTATTAATTAGTGAAGTGTGATAGCTCAGAAAGCAGGTCTATTGCGCATCTATCTGTGCACAGAAACTGTAATCCAAGCGTTTAAGTGAAGCAGGATTGAGCAGAGCTTGCTTTTGATCTTTACCATGTAAAATTGGTGATGCATGTTTCTGAAAGTTGAGAACGAGAAAAGAAACAGATATAATCAGATCTTTTCTCTCTCTTTTTTTTTTTTTTTTTTTTTGAGGTGGCTTAGAAACTTATAGAAAAATCAAGCATCTTAAACTGTGAATTATAATGTGTCAGATAACTGTGTCCATCTGTGTGAGTATCAGAAACTGGAGCCTCGAACTATCAGGAACAAGCCTAATTTTAGGATTACACTCAGCAGTGAAGTCCCATTGGAGAACAGTCACTAAGAGCGTACTCCTCCAGGTTACTGTTGCCAGTACCACTTCATGGATGACATGGATGATGGGATAGAGGGCACCATCAAGAAATTTGCAAGTGATACAAAACTGGGAGGAGTAGGTGATACGCAAAATGTTGTGTTACAGTTCAGAGGGACCTTAACATGCTGGATAAAAGGTCTGACAGGAACAGCAGAAAGCTTAACAAGGTGAAATGCCAAGTCCTGCATGTGGGGAGGAGTAACCCCAGGCACCATTACACACTGTAGGGTTGGGATGTGTGCACCAGTGTCAATGAGCTGGAAAGCAGCTCTGCAGGGAGCAACCACAGAGTACTGGTAGACAACAACCTTGCCACGAGTCAGCAGTGTGCCTTCATATCCTAGGAAAAGCATTGTCAACAGTTTGGGGGATGTGTTTCTTTCCTTCTGCTCAGCACTAGTGAGGCCACACCTGTGCTGCTGGATCCACATCTGGACTCCCAAATACTGCAAGGATGCACTTACTGGAGCAAGCCCAGCAAAAGACTATAAATACATAGAAAAATAGAATCCTAGAATTGTTTGGTTTGGAAGGGGGCCTTGAAGATCATCTAGTTCCAACCCCCTTTCCATTTGGCCAGACCAGGTTGCTCAGAGCACCATTCAATCTGGCCTTGAATACCCAGGAGTGGGGTATCCACAACTTCCCTGGGCAACCTGTCCCAGTGCCTCACCACCCTCACAGTTAAGAATCTTTTTCCTAATATCTAATCTAAACCTACTCTCTTTCAATTTGAACACTTTCCCCCCCTGTTCTGCCACTAGGAGAGGTGCTCCATCCCTCTGATCTACTTGGTGGCCCTCCTCTGGATACAATCCTGTTTGGAACATATGATGTGTGATGTGAGCAGAGGCAGAGAGAGATGATACTGTTCATTATGAATAAAAGAAGGCTTCGGAGGTGGGAAATGAAGGGGTGGGGAGAAGAAATCTTGTTAATGTGTATAAATACATGATGAGAGGGGATGAAGAGGGAGACAGACTTCTCACTTGCAAAATGACAGGCAATGAGCACAAATTAAAAAGCAAGGAATTCCATATAAATTTAAAAAAGTTAAAAAAGGTTTTTTTATTATTTAATGGGTGTGGCAAAAACCCAGAACAAGTGTCCCAAAGAGGTTGTGAAGTCTCCATGTTTGGAGATAATAAAAGTCTAACTTCACACTGTTCTAGGGTAATCTCAATGACTTTGCTTGAGCAGGGAAGTTGTACTAGGTCGTCACAGGAGATGACTTCCAGCTTACGTGATTCTGGCATACTTGCCAACTCTCACTGGTACTTGCTGCTTCTAAATTGTGAGAACACCTGAAAAAAACCAACAAAAAATAAATAAAGACTGGCACCTCCTCCATTAGGAGTCTGACTATATCTTGTACTTCTGCATGTAGATAATTTAGATTGGGAACCCTGGGAGGTTTAGGAGTTCAGAGAGAAGGTGAAGAAGATCCTGACTGGGGGAAAGATACATGAAGTGAGGGAAGATGCTGGAGATGAACAAATGGTTGAAGAAAAGTGCCACAGGAATGGCCCCAGGACCTTGGCTGGTAGTCGTAAGCAGCTGCACACTAGAAAATGATAAACCTTTCTAGATCTGTAGCCAATTCCCTGATGAGAAGAAGAAGTAGAGACCTAGCAGACATGACATAACCTGGGGGAGAGTGAGGAAGTGAGTGAGTGTCCAAGATATTAAATAGGATAAACACTTTAATCTCATGGGTTCTTAATACCTTTACATCCACAGTACTGGCTATTGTGTTCTGCATGGATAACAAGTGGCTCATAACTACAAATCTCAACCAGTACCACGTGGCAAGCAAAACCTTCCTGGGACTTAGAGAGGTCTCTGCTACCTTATGGTCATCTTTGCAATCTGATGACTTCGCTAAAGCAGCAAATGAAGCCCTAGCACCTCCACAGTACAGGTCAATGCATCTGAGAGAAACTCCTGGTGGAAGCAGAGTATCTAAACTTTCAAGCTCAAAACAACACACAATTAACAGAGTTCCCTCTGCCAGCCTCCCACAGGCAGACCATAGATGTTTAGCTTCAAGTCTGCGCTGGAGTTATTGTGCACAATATCGGAGGTACCTACCATATTTCTCTGTCATTTCCTTCTGCCTAATGAAGACAAATACACTACATTAACCTTTATTTACTAATCCTAGTTCCATTTTTTCTTTACCTAAAATGTCCCCTTACAAGTCTCTTTCTCCTCTGCAACCCACATTTCCTTCCTGTCTCACAATATTTTTTATACTATGTAGGCACACATTTTCTGCTCCACTAATGATGTCAGTCTTGAATGCTCCAATTCCAGCTTCTCCAGCATTGCCGAATTTTAATTCTGCATTTACTCACTATTGTAAAATACTTTCCAAATTGACAACAAAACTTTGCTTGAAAACTCACCACTTTTAAGCATTATGATGAAGGAAGGCCCTAAAGTAAAGCCCAGAAAACTGCAATGGTGTGTTTGTGCAGCAGTTGGAAATAACATATTTTACTTATCCCTTAGTATCTGACAATTTCAGAATGAAGCAAAAGTATCACAGGAAAGCAGCAGGATGCCATTTATGCTATCTATAATCTTCTTTTTGTTCTCTTTTTTGCTCCTTTTAATTGTTTGTGCTTTGTTCCACATTAGACTATGCTTTTTAGATAAGTAAGAGCAAGTCTTACTTATCTAAGCACTTATGAAAGACTTGGACATTCAGATTAGAATTTTTATGTGTGCATAGAAAAACAGCAGATGATGAGGAAAACAAAAGCTAACAGGTTACTGACTTGTGGTGAACTCAAATTTGTGGCCCGTGTTTTCAATTTAGATTAATGAGTACCATAAAGAATTACATAAGCTTCATAATTACTGTGGGGTTTTTTTGGCAGACGGATAGATTTAAGGTTGTTTTAAAAGTCCCAAGTCCTAATACTTCACTCACTGTGGACTTTTGTCTCCCGTAAAATTAATTATTAGTCTTTCAATATATGAAGTTGGAAAAAGCTACCTCAGGATGTGTACATACAAATCCTACCAACTAAGGAAAATTACTGCAAACAGTGTTTACATTTTTGAGGTACAAAGTATCTCTTACAAACTCATCCGTAATAGTGGAGTGGTTACTATGGCTGCTTCAGGATCGATTTGAAGCATGAGTCCAACCTTATGCTTGAGCTCATACTTGTCTGACACAAGTTATGTGGTCATAAGCCCAGACTGTGGTGAGGAACAAATCCTGTTTCCATGGCACCTGTTAGCACAGGTCCAAGCAGGCATTTGTCTGTAGTGAAGAGCAGTGCACAGGAACAGTAGCACTTTCTCACTCCACATCTCCCATCTCCAAAAGTGTCCATCCATGACTGTGGTAGGGAAATCAGGCCCAGAAACAATGCATTGTTGAGGTGGTAGAGACAAACTTGCTCTGCCTTCTCAGCAGAAGCAGGTGCCATCAGGTCCTTCCACAATGTCACTCCACAATGCATATGCCACCAAGACCTGGCTACCTGTGCGTGCAGGTCCCAGAGCAAACCATACTTCTGCCATTCTTGTGCCTGTGCTTTGGCAAGGTCATAATGGTCTACCAAAATGGAGTTGCTCAATGTGTGCCTGAAAAGTGGAGGAACTACCAAAGACACATTTCTGGAATGTGTACAATATAAAACCATGAGAGAGTGAAGTATTAAAAATATATTTAAATCCAAGAAAAGTTTATTAAATATATACAGAAGAAGTGCTTACCCTGACAGGAGTGGTTAATTAGACCCCATAGGGATTAGGGGGGGTAGAAGCAAGAAGAAAAACCACACTTGTGCTGGAGCACACTGAAAACTGTAAAATGAGGCTTTGTAGGTCTAAAGAACAAACAGAAAAATCTGTTGCTGTTTGTGTCTGGTAAAAGTTTATCAGCCTTCAACCTTCCCTTTGCTGCTAAAGACATACAGCACAGCTTTGGCACACCTAAAATACGATACATATGTGTGGTAAAAGTCTATGTGCATTTTCCATTCTAGGGAGATAAAAAAATACCATTAGTGGCATGTGGCCTGATAGGAATCATATTGTTCATGACTGGAAGATGTTCAGAAACAGGTGCAGTGTGAAAATAAATATCTTGTTTCCTCATTTCACAGCTAAGGTAAAAACGTAAACTTCACTGTCATTTCGAAAACACTGGATATTTTCTAAACTTCAGCAGCCATGAAAAGTGGTGGGTTTTTTTTTTCCTCCATCCTGACAGAGTCAAGCTTAGAGCCTGATTCAAATGAGAGAAGTCCAAAACAAAACTTGTTACCTGGAATCTCTTTGAATAACACACTGTAAAGCTACAGGGAGAAATTAATCTCTACAACTACTCCAGTAAAATATTGATCTTCCTAAATGCTATTTTTCTGTACCCCAGTGATACAGTAGCTTTCTCAGTGGTTGTTTTCCTCCCAATCCACCCTTAACACATAGCATATATGTACCTAAATATTTAGTTCCTACTTTGATCACATCTACATAGAACTTTATTAAAAGAAATCTTACTTTATTATTAAACTGAAATGTTAGTTTCCAGAACAAGAATAACAAATATTCATCCTGTAGTAAGAGTCCCTGCAAGAGTAGTGAATGATTTAGAGTTAAGACATGACAGTGCGCTGTATCACCTTCTTCTCCCCAAAAGCTACCTGAAGGAATTTGGAAGAAATGTCTTGACAACAAGGAATTTTTTGTCACAAAGCGGGAGTAAAAACACCAGAGGAATCAATATAAATTGCACCAACAATAATTAGTTTAAAATTCAGTTCCAAGACTTCCTGCAAAATATTTCAATCTAGCTTCTAGGAGCACACGCACACAAAGACGTCATTGTGCTTTATTATAACAATCAAATCAAGCACTTATCACTGTAGCCTGATAAATGGACAAAAGTTGTCCTCACTTTTATTTGCCTTAGTGATATTAAAATATTTAAAGCTGCTGTCTGCCTGCCTTCATAATGCTCCCTGCACACTCCCAGACAGATCTGCAGCTGATGGAAGTCAATCCAGCTGCATCAATGTAAATGGGTATATTATGGCCAGGGCAGCTACACTGACAAACTCTGCTGAGGAGCCATCTCCACTGTCACACTGTAACCACAAGCAAGAAACATGTGCAAGCACATTCTCAGGCCTATCTTGGATGCAAAAGACTTCAGTTTCCAAAGGTCAGTCAGATAATAAGAGTGATGGTTTTGCTTTGCCTGAAATAAAGTTTTCTGAAAAACAGATTTTTGCTACTTCATCCCTTCTCAAAATTGTGTTTTACTTCATTCTTAAGATCTTTCTAAAGGCTGACATAACAACAATATGTAGAGTGAAGAAGCACAAAATATTGTAAACACAAAGAAAAGATCACTAACAAGCGTAATTTCTGAGCAAAATTCCATCTAGGAGCACATTGAGCTTTTAAGTAGTATTTAGTATTACTTAACACATTTTTAAACATCTCAACACAAACTGTAAATGCAGTCTGAATGTTTTCCATAGAGAAGAGACTTGCTACCATATGACAGTCAATTTAAATGTCTGTCTGTAGGTTTTTTCTTTCATTAAGTGGCAATTCAGCTCTTCCTCTTTTCCGATTTTCTTTACTCACTTTCAGGCAATTACTGCTGGGGGCTCTGATGTTAATGAGTTATACACAGCATATTTAGAAATGAAATACGCTTTTAGAGTATGAAGTTAAGTTAATGGAAACATCAACCTGAATAGATGCAAAAGCCAGACATCTTTGATATCAGTGCTTGATTGATTTTATAAGTCAGGTGTTCACATGAATAAGTAACCCTTACTTAGCTCAAGGAGCATTTTGACAAGAAATTTGCACTGATGAGCTATAAAGGCAGCCTTTTTATAAGACTCTACTTTGCATTGTCCCTCGTATTTTTGATCGTTTGCTTTCTCTCTTTAGTAATCTAAATCCTTATCAACATTGTAGTTCTCTATATTATCATAAAAGCTGTCATAGAGCTACTTATAAAAATCTCTACAAATTAAGAAATGTGAAACTACTGACGTGAAAAGCATGGCCCTACTTCTACAATTATTATACTTTTGTATGAAGGGCCCTTTATTGTATTCTCTTAATTATTGCAGTGAAATACAGCGGATAAGTGTTGACCAAATTTTTTTCCATGGAGTTCAAAACAGCTGACATTTAAAGTCATCTAATTTTCAAATACTCTTCCATCCATTTTTTATTCATGTTGACTATAAACGTCAGAAAATGCTATTTCAATAATAAAATCCAAGAGGTATTTTAAGTACCAGAATACTTTAGAGCATTGAAACTTCATCTCTCTTTCTAAACACAGAAGTTGTGGAATTTTTAACCACATAAAAATTCAGTTAACCAGATTTTGCAACTTATTCCCTTGTTTTTAAGATTCATTTTCTTTTACTTAAACTAAATCCCTAATCTGAAATGCAATTGGTATATTACACTAATGATACAGAGTCGACCTACTGGGAATTGTTACTTTGCTCCTAATGAATATCTACCCATGCATCACATGAAAGAGACACCTAGATCTGCTTCAAAGGTACAGCCACAGAAAGCAAATGCATACAGGGAAACCCCCAAAATCATATTTTATTATAAAATCCTTGCTTCTATTGCAAGCAGGAGGAATTCTAATCTTCACTGAAAACGTGTAGCAAGTTCTCCTTCTCTCCAGCACCCCACCACCTCTTCACCCAAGGATCTTTAGAAGAAGCAATATTATCCAAAAAGCTCACATGATCATATCTATGCTCCAGAATTATAAGACAAAAATAGAAAATTTGTGGAAAGAGAAAATAAACCAACAAGATACATTCATTTGTTAATCACAAGGTTATATAAATAACAGAAGAATTTACCCATGGAAGCTTTAGGCTTTCTACACCTTAGTGCCTTTAATCTAAGGAAACCATAACAAACAAACAAACAAACAATATAGAAAAGCAGAGACCAGAATAGTCACTTCGACCATTGGCCACCCTGTGACAAGGCCACATTAATTCAATTTATATCCTTTTACGGCAACACATTAATGTGTTTCACTGTGTTTCCACACACTGTTTCCAGGTGATCGATGGCCCTGTTTCACTAGGGGTATGCTAGACCAGAATCAGCTGAGGAAATGATGAGATCTGTGCTAATTTCCAGGTGGCTCACATTAATAGAATCCTTCTGGTCTGAAAATCTGTTAGTCTATCACAATGTTCATTACAAAGACAATCTTCTATGCAGCCATCAGGTGTCACTCTGTGTAACCAAAACCTAAAAATGAAAATTAAATCTCTCTGCCTCCTAGGTTTCAGCTTATAATTGCTCTTTAAACAAACAAACAACAACAACAAAAAAAGGGAATTCCCTGAGCCTAGATCTTGTGAAGGGAGAATTAAGGTTTTTATATAACACCATGAACACTTGAATTCTGCCTGACTTCTGGCAGTGTTGGGTTACACAGCCAAGACTGCCTCATTGTCAGAAGCAGGGAAGGGGACCTGAATTTCTAGATTATGGCTTTGCCTTGGAGCTTATTTATTCTAATTTAGCATATGTGATATGGTAAGTCAGGTTTCAGAGCACTACAAAGTAGAGTAGAAACATCACAGCCACAACCTAACGTCCAAAACTAGCATATGCTTTTCATATTCATATTTGTCCAAAGCACTGTGGAAGTGTGTCTTCCAGGCAGACATCATCCCTAGACTAGGTACCACCAACCTACACTGCTTAACTGTTATGCTAAACGTGATTTTTTTGTTCCCACACAACCAATATTAACATTGATTTATGCACTCTGGACAATTTACCCCTAACTTTGGTTCAGTTCACAGACCTGCACTTCACAGACCCAAATCTGTTACCACACAGCTACAGCTGTGAAGTGTGTATAGATTCTGGGTAAGGCAAAGTGAAAAGCAATATTTGATCTAATTCAATGGCAGAGCATCCAAGAATTTGCAGATAAACACCTAGGATTTCTGCAGCTGTGTCATAAAGACCAGAAAACGGCTTCAAGTGCTCATGCCATTTCAACTCCATCTCATGAAACAATGAGAGGTTTGTCTGCACGATGCAAATTTCAAATATTTTTAATATTACTTTGGTAAAAAATCTTATCTAGTTATTGAGTTATAATGCTCAATTTCAAGGTGTTTCACTTTCTGGTTTTGCATCAACCAATAAATCCTACCTGAAAGTTTCAGATAAGCAGCGTTCACACACTGGTTCTGGTATGGAAACCATCACACCCAGCAGTCCAGCTGTTACATGTTTTCTACAGTTCTGGACCAAAAAGCACAGTTAATGGCAGACCCTATCAACTCTCCACCTGTCAACAGCCCCATTGCACTTCTGTCGTTCTGCAGCTTCAGATGATTAATAATCTGGAAAATTTTCTTAGTAGAAAAGAAGGATAAAGGGCAAATTTTCAGAGTACAGAAGCAAGGAAATCCGAATTCAAATATATCCTCTGATGAGGAAAGTGTATGCAATATCTGTTATGCAATCCCGACATGGGGGAACAAAAGGGCAGCAGAGCATTACAAAGAGGGATTGTTCTCCATCTGCACTGCCTAGCAGCAGCAGCAGCACCTGATGTAGTCTCTAGAGCAGCAACATTGCCACAATTCACCACTGCAAACCAGGGTGAGATGCTGGCACATCTGAGTCTAGTGGAGCTCTGACTTCAGCAAGACCAGAATTCAGCCCAGGTTCTTGTTGCCTCAAGGGATGTGAAAGTGTGCTCACAGATATGAAGTGCAGACATTTATACTACCACAAGCTGTAGTTTGTATTTTTATTTTGAAGGCAGAGTCTTATGGAGACCTATTGGATGCTCATACATTATTAATTTTCTTCAGCTATAAAAATATAAAATGGAGCATACAATAACATGTTGTTTATTGCTTATGCCGGTATGAGGCTCAGAAACTCGGATCTCCTGCCAGACACTTACAAGCAGAACTGTTCCACTTCATGCTGATGACACTGCTCCATCAAACAGCACTAATCAAATTGCCCAGGGCCTTCCAAACAAACTGTTAAACTGCATTATCAAAAAATAGTCCAATAATACTGCCCATCTTAGTCTTATATTGAAAGTGTGGATTGGAAACCCTCCAAATATGCTACAAAAATATAATAGGTTCTGTGGATTTGCTTCTGAAATTCCAGCCATTTTACATCACTGTCCTTAAATGAATGGCAGCTGATAGCTATCACAATATTTAGAGGTTTATAAAGAAAAATGTTCCACTTTAAAGGTAGCAATGTGTTTGCATCAAATTTTAACATGCTTAATGGCAAAGATTCTTGTTTATCTGGAAAAGTTGCTAATACCGGTCTGCTGGTTACTCTAAACATTTCACAGTAATTAAAAACTTTAATTCATTCCAAAGAAAAAATGCATTCTGGTTTTCTCAGTTTTGTACCACAGAAATATTAGATTTTGTACTATCAGAAGGTCACCTTTGTACCATTAATTTCTGGGCCTGTTTAATTTTCTTTCAAGCAAGCACTTCAGTCAGCACCACTGAATTAGAAGAGTAAAACTGCCCTTTTGTACCTGGTTCTTTCAGTGATGAAAGAAGTCAGGGAGGTTCTTTTAGTTGAGCATCTTCCTCTTGGTCGTTGTCAGTCTTGCTCATGTCTTCTGCTTTTTATCATAGCTTTAGCAGTGTTCTCAAACAGATGAAGAAGGAGCTGAGTGCAGGACCATGTCATCAAAGACAGGCAGCTTTCAGACTGGGGGAAGTCTCTGGAAGTGTCACAAGTTGTCTGTTCTCCAGGAAACTGGGAGATGTTCAATATCATACATGTTGTCTTCTCAAGGCTCACTGATCCCCTTGGATAAAAGGAGAAGGTTAAGAGACTTTCTGCAATACAGATTTCCCACTTGGAGTGAGTGGCAAGGTTTTGCGCACATGATATTCTTCTTTCCCGCAATCTGTGTAACCAGTTGCTATCACATCCTCTGAGGTATACAGACTTGCCAAGTCTGTATTGGCAAATTGTGTCATCTATTAGGAGCAGATCTGTGAAACAAAACTGTTGATGCTGAACATCTGATATGAGCACTCTTGGTGAGTCTTGCGATACACATTAGGGAATGCAGCTTCCACTTCAGTTTCATCTCCAAGTCTGAACCATTTCAAACTGCAAAAATCATGGTAATGGGGATCACTGAATGATTCACTGCAAAAGCATGCTCCTGATCTCAGACTTCCCAGGCCTGAACTTGTCTCTATCTAACACTCAGTTCAGGGTTTTTTTGAGTGTGGTCAGTAAAGTAAATAAACATAGCAATATTTAGATGGTAGAGGCGGCTCATATGATGTAAAATGCACTGGCAGGTGCATCTGTATTTTTTGCCATTTTATTTTCACCTATTTTCCTAGGTGAATTTAATAAATACAAGAAGCAGCAACACAGAGGTCTAGATAGGTCTTGGCACACTGTGAGCATATGTTGAGTATGCTTTTGCAGATAGTTTTGCCGATGTCCCTTGATGCCTGTTTGCAGAGCTTCAGTTCTTCTGGACATCTCTGTGCAGAGGCTGCCATCTAAGCTCTTGTTTGTATCACAGTGTGGCTACATGAGAAGGGCTGGGAATCATGCCCTGGTAGCAGACAGTGACATACAGACCATCAGTTTTAACACAGGAAAATTAGACTTTTGTTCATTTATTTATTTATTTAGTCTTGCAGGAAATACTTGTAATTATTAAAGAAAATAAAAAGCCATGGATAGCAGAACAATAAACCACTGATAATTATTTGCTTTCTGAGTCATGGGCACCTGGGCTAAGCTCTAACTTGGAAACTCCATTAACATATCTCTAGTTTCTCAGACATTTTTAATGGAGAACATGTAATAATTATCTTTGTTATGTTTGCAGATAGATTTTTTAAAATTATCTATGTCTTTAGAGAGCCTTTTATCTGAAAATAAGAACAACAAGCTGAATAAGAAAGAGGTTAAATAGAAAACTTGGCACTTCTTTACCAATGTATCAGCAGTTCAGCAGAATCATTGGGAAATGGAGACAAAAAAAATAATTAATTAATTGCAGCATATTTTAAAGCACATCTCATGTAGAATTAATTCCTCAGGTCACATCTAGATTTGTTTTGAGTATTCTAAAAATGTCTTCTATTTGTTTTCTATTTACAGGCCAGTATGACCAGACTCCCACAGAATGCAATGAGGTTCCACTAATTTTAAGGGCCCATCAAAGAGATTCTCTTTCTATCATTAGATGTGAAATACAAGACCAGATAATACAGTGTGCTTTCCCATAGTGACAAATAATTTCCACTTTCAAGGAAATCCAGCCAAAAGATTTTGAAAATGAAACTATTTCCTCTTCTCATTTGATGTAGACATAGGTAAAAGCTAATTAACAATGTTCCACAGTACAATTCCATGAAGATCCTTTGTTTCTCACATACATATATTGTCTTATGGACTGGATGCAAAGATCTGCCACTGCACTTACACATTCTTCTGGACCAACTCAATTCAGCAATATGCACAGAATTACAATATTGTTCCAAAGGTAAGGGTATATGGTAAAATTTTATTTTCTTTCTGGTTATTATTTTTTCTCATTTCTCATCAATCTTGCTTAATGAGAATTCTCATACATTTTCTTCTGCAATGGTACCACTCTAGGATGTGATTTAGCTGATATTAAAAAAGCCATGTAATCAGAAAAAAATGCACCAAGAACATCTAAGATCCTCACAAATTTATTTGCTATTTGTACATGCTGATTTTTAAATATTTATATACAGATACATATGTATATCAGGACATGTTTGTAAACAACTAAGAAGCAGAAGAAAAGTTGAATTTGCAATTTTTATAATTGTAAGTATATGATTAATCATCCAGCTTAATAGCATAAATAACAACATGTAACAGGCATTATTTCAGAACAGTCAAAAAAAAAATCCAAAAAATCCCCCTGTATTCACAGGGACAATTTTTTTATGACAACATCACAGGAAAAGGTTGTAATTAATGCAAAAATAAAGCGGACAATCTATTAACATAATCTGAATAAAATCCTTCCACTGTTAAATGTAGACACTAAGTGCGAGTATAATACTTTATTAATTAACAAAGTATTTATCCACTGGGAAATGAGGATAAAAGACCGTACACTTTGTCAGAGTGCAGAAAAATGTGTTAGCTCTTCATAAGAAATGCATAAAACTCAAACAAAAGAATGGTTATCTCTTTAAACCGATTTCATTTAATCTCAGAAGAAAGAATGAATAAATCTGCTCCTTTGTGTTACTGTGATACACCACCAAAATTATGGAGATCAGAGTCCTTATAAATTTCAAGGCTAGTATCCAGATATTCTCTTGAACTGTTAAAAGTATTAATATACCACATGTAATTTTAAGTTGCAGGATTTTTTTAGGAGGAGGAATAGTTTTATAAATGCAATACTCTAAACGGATCTAGTTTTTAGGTAAATGAAAGATATGGTGCTTTCTAAGCAGTCTTTGTCACACAGCATAGCCATTCTGGCCAGACACCTTTATACAGTATATCCTTACAGTTGTCATATGCTCTGGAATTCTTACTTTTCCTTAACTTAAATTTTGCAAATGTTATGTTTTTAGATAATCATATTTCAACTATTTGTAAACAATTTCTTACCCATTTCCTGTTAAAAACAAAAAACCACCAAAAACAGAACCAAAAAAAAAGACCTTCCAAATTACAAAAGTGAGCATCCTACTCAGAAGAGAAAATGTTTTACATTAAGCAAGGGAAATTGGAATAGTAAGGATAGAAGAGTATTGCTCAAAGGAAGACTATGCTCATTGAAACCTGGTAAGTCTATGGACTCAGCTAGTCTAAAATTGCTAATGGATGATTAATAAATTGACTACTTACCAAGGCAACTGATTTTCAAAAATTAAATGTTTTGAGTCCCATAAGACATGATTCAACCATTATATTTTCTGCTATTTATTCTGAACTTAAGCATCATTAAGATGCTTCCTAGTGACTTTAAATGTCAATTTCCATCCTTTAATCCACTTGAGTACTTTGGAGACTCGCAAATACAGAATTCTCTGAAAAGTTGAGTGTCTTCCTATACATCTTTGTCCAAGGTCCTGCACTGTCCAAGGCATAAGGAATGGAGAAGACCGAAATTTATTCCTATGCAGATAGCCACTGCATCATTTCAGTCTTCCTGAAGCCTTTTATTCACACTGTTACCTTGCGTCACATTCTTTTAGTAAGAAATGCAAGTCAATTACCACTTTGATTATCCTTTGAAATTTTTTTTAAAAAGGGGTTGTAAAACAAATCAAAACAAATTTCTGTTCTATTGTAAAAACTGGCAAATGGTTATTTGAAGAGTATATTAATCTTTTCTGTCAGGAGTTCTAGTTATGATCCTTTACCCTTCCAGACTTTTTGTGGACTTGCATCTCAGGTAGACTGAATCTCCCTTATTGAAATGAAACATCACAGGATTGTATTGTAAAATGCAAAGTCTGCTCACAGCATAAATACTTCAGAGCATAAGTTCATCACCAATTTATGAACTTTGAAGTGTTAAAAAAGTCTTGATGTGGAGACCATTCCATCCTGAGTGTGTGCTGTGGCAAAATATTATTCCTCCCTTCAAGGCAGTACTTTCTACCTGGTGGGGTGCTATGAATACCACTTACTGTGACAAGAGGCAAAGCATTCATAATCAGTAAGAGAGAACTAATTTATTTACTATTCATGGGTATGCATTGACTTCAGATTATTATAATTTCCCCTTTATTGGATAAAATTCTAGAAACAAAAGGACAAAAATAAAACACATTCAGATAAGAAAGATAAAAATTTTATTGCAATGAGTAAATGCTGTTTTTTACATTAACATTCCAGTAAACTAATTAAAGCTTATTTTTACAAGGGCTCATTGTAAAACTAACATATAAAGCAATGAATAACTCAAATAACCTCAAGTTTCTAAAACTGAATAAATTTCTATGAAATTCAAGATTGTCTGAATTTTCCTCTCACTTGTACTCATAAAGAATGCACATATTCAGAATGACTGATCTAGTAGATAATGTGATTTTTTCTGCTTCTTATTCATCTCTTATTTTTACTATTGCTCCATTTCACAGAATAAGAAATAGAAACTTTCGCAATGTTGCAGAGTGTCTTCCTCAAAACCAGAGTTAAAAGTCAAAAGTTCTTAACTGGTCCTGCACTTCACACACAAATAATCCAGTAACAGCATCAATAAATTAAAAAGTATACTCTTGGAAGCTCAGCTCATTATGGAATGACTTTCTTTACCTGAAGCCTTAATATAGAATGAAAAGTCCTGTCTGACAATACTTGTTTTGTGTGGCACAGTCACAGGCATGTGATACTGTGTTTCTCCTAATGTCTTTGCATTCAATATCCTTCTGATACACTCTTGTTACATATTTAATGTTGTTACAGGTGCAAAATTGCAATTTCAATCTTGAATACTGTTGCACATGTGCCTCAAAAACACTGAAGGCCAAAACTGTGCTGCTAACACAGATTGTGGGTCAACAACATTTTTCTTTGCTTGCTAATGCTTTATTGTCTCTTAGTATACATTGAAATAATAATGGTAATTTATGCAGATATTTTGTATGCATAGCAAATAATGAGAAACACCTGCAGAAATTTCCCTCCTTCTCTGAGTTCAGCAACTAATTATATTTTTAAATAATGGCTACCATTGAACACAATTATCCAAATCACTTTAAGTAATGGAATCTTTTAAAGGTGTTTCTGAAAATTTTCACACAGTTTTTAAACAGTCTTTTTATATATCAGATAGGAGACAAAGAACATGGTAAGCAGCTTAGTAACCCAAAAATGTTTTGGCAGCTATAAATCACACTGTGATTTTTCTTCTGGAGCTAATACTTTGCTGTTTTAAAGAAAGGCTAGGATTTCCCCAATACCTTCCCATCCTGATTAACATTCATGGATGCTGTAAAGAAAATACTACAGGGAAAGGTAAAACACTACAGGGAAAGGTAAAACACTGAGCCACCTCAGTTAAAGTGACTGACTCAGCAAATCTTGCCTTTTCAAAGTTGAGATTTGAAAGCATAAGCGGGGATGGAAAATGGCAATCTTATGAATAAGGAATGAGAGTCTAATTTAAGGAAAAGAGTAGACCCAGGGTCTCTGAAGACTGAAGTAACATCCACTCATTTGAGAGATACTCATATCTTCATACCTTGCATGTTAAGCATTCCTTCCAAACCTCTAACTAAACAGGACAGAGGTGCTGTTTTTCTGCTATACTCTCCTTTGCAAGTAAATAAGTGAAAAAGTGTCAAGGAAAATCACCTGACAACTACAGCAATCAGTTCAGTGCATGGATTTGATACTTTATATCTGCTTGTAAAGGAGAGAAATGGACCAGTTTTATTCCAGCATCTCTTTCTCCTGTTTCTAACTTCAAGCTTTCCTGAATGATATCACAATGTACAAAAATGTTTTAAATACATATGAAAAGAAAACATGTACATACTCCAAAGCAATAAATGAAAGATTACCTGAAATATCTATAGCATTTTCTGCCTTATATTCAGATGTTTAACTAAAAGTTTCCTGCATTTCCCTGCATCTGGATAAGCATCTAACTGTAATTGTCTTATTATTCACACCGGACCCACCACCAGGCATCTCAGCAGTGAGTTAATATCAATTTTTGCAACCCCAAAGATGACATCAATATTAACTCAAAGTCAGGATGTTCAGCTAGAAATAAACACGCAGATGAAGGTCGAGGTGGTCCAAACAGGATGGGGAGAGCCCTGTGTAGTCAAAGATGCAGATTCTCAGTTTCTATGGGGTAGAGGAGATTATTATGGAAAAGTCCTCCCTACAGCCATCATATCACAGGTCCTAATCCAATTCACTGCAGACACAAGAGCAGCTCAGTTTTCTAGGGTACTACTGCTCCTGTTGGTAATCTGTGACCTGGGTCTACTTTGCTTCAAGACTTAGTAGCCAGTCCTCGACTGTACAGCTCACACTTGGCTGCTGCAGTCTTGTGACTCCAGAACTGAAAGTGCTGAATTTTAGAACTCATTGGGGTCACTCCAGCTTGGTCACTTGGACAAGATCATGCCTACACAAGGCATGGCTGCATCAGATTTGCAATTCATCTTTTTCATCTTCTGTTGCTAGTGGAAACAGACATCTTCTGTTGCTCCTGGGAGTGGACAGGGATGACAAAAATTACCATTACAGCCTCAAAGAAGCCTATTTATCTCTAGTATTACAGGTGCATATTACAGTGAAATGGGGCAATTAGAGTTAAAAAGCGGGGAAATTAGGACTCAGTTACATGTATGATACTTCTGTGTGAAATGAGCTATTATTCTAACTCATTTCCCTGAAGCCAGGCATCCACATCATATAAATGTGGGAACTGACACTTAGAGCTCACCTTCTGAAAAGAAGCCAAGAATTAACTTCTAATTTTGAGTTAATCAGAACAAGGAAAAAGCAGTTTGGAACAGCATTGACACACCTTCTTACATGTTTTATAGACAAACAGCAGAAATTATTCTTCAAGCCTGTGTATCAGTATCTTGTGCCTGCACACAGCCCTATGGTGTGACTTTCAGAATCACATGCAATTTATTTTTACAAATATTACATAGATTCAGTAATGACATTATATTACAAATGTCAAAAGCATTTGAGTGACTGATTTTAAAATTGTCCATTACTTCAGTTTTGAAATTCACATTAAAATAATCATACCTTTTATTTTTTCCCAGCACATTTCTCACACTTTGGAAAATTAACAAAAATATTTTAACATATGCCACAATAGAATCCCCCCTCACAAACAGTTCATTTTGATAGCTGTGCTGGATTTAAAAAAAATCTTTACAAAATATTTTAAGGTGCTAGAATATATCAGTAGATAAATAATTTCTGTTTCCAGCTGATTCTAAAAATTTCATTATGTCTTTTGCAATTCTGAAATTAAGACTGATTTTTGTTGACATCTGCAAGAATGTCTTGTCTTGTACCAAGATACATTTGGAATGTAAGGAGTAGCATATCCTGGTTGTCTTGATGTAGGTCAAATACTGAAAATTGTATCCAGGAAAAATGTCACTTGTCATCTGTCCTCAGCCTTTTGTATATGCACTTGCTAAACTGGTTGATCGAACTATGCTTTCTGAAAGAGAGATAACACAGGGATTTTGAAACACATCTCTGCAAGAGTGCAGTTCCAAGTTGGTCTTGATTTCCAAAATAAAGCAGGAGAATGTTAACATTCAAAGCCCAAATAGATCTGCAGAGGATTAAAAAGCATTTTGTTAGGACATGTAAATACAGAAAATAAATTGTTAAATTCTCTTCTGCTTTCTGTGTGATGTCCTCTGTGGTATTTAACTGGAAAGGGAAAAAGCAGCCTAATGTTACAGAAACAAGTAGTGCAAGAATTAAATAACACCAATTTAAGGGAAAGTAGATAACTTTTCCCTGAAATACCGCAGTGGGCATTCAAGGGAGAAGGAATGTGCTGTGGGAATAGAATTCTCACATCCATGCAGATTATAGGGATTACTTTCCATTTCCAAATTCCAAAAGGAGAGGCAGGCTTTAGTATCTTGCATGATAAAACCCAATCTCAAGATATCAAAGACTGATGTTAAGTGCAACTGCAAAACACATGATTCATTATAATCTCATTTGACAAAGTTATTTACACTAACTTGTACTTTACTGAGATGAAATGGCAAGTTTTTCTGTTATGGTGAGGACTGAATAAACAATACATATTATTATTATTATTATTATAAACTTCCTGATAAGTGTCTATTCTCCCAGTTAAAATACCTTACAGAAAAAAAGAAAAGAAAAAGTGCACCCTCTTGCAAAGTGTTGTAAAAAAGACCTTGCATTCCCACCTGCATTTGTCATAGACTTGGGTAATGGTGAGTGCTGTAGGGACCACTTCTTCTCCCTTCTGTAAGCAAATACCTTGTGTTCGGCACATGGAAGAAGCAAAATATAATTTTTTTAAAAATGCTGCCACTCTCCAGCTGCATTTTGCAAACTGTGGTAGCTTCCAACGTCCATGAGAGGGAACTATTGTTTAACAATTGAAGATTCATATCCCCAGTTCATTCAGTGCAATTTCCCTCTGCTTATCTGAACCCTGCCAAATGGGATGTTCAGAACGTAAAAGGACAATCCTGAACCTCATTAGAATGCTATTTTTGAAAGCTAAACTGTTTTAACTTTTAACAAGAAGGGTACTAAAGATGGTGCTACTAATGGGATTTGGTGTGCTATGCAGATGGAACCAAGTGACAGGCACCTGATACCAGAAACCAGAGACATGATAGCAGTAGACATCATAACGAGAGCACATTTGCTACATTCAGTGCTTTCTAGGGAAAAAGAAAACTTTTCCTAGGGATATATTAATTTTAAAAAATGTCACTGTAAAACAAAAAGGATAGCTCAGTATTCATCAGAAGCCTGCTTGACGAGTAAAAATAATGATCTGTAACTGGTACAATGTAAATATATGCTATGAAGTATTTGTTTTTACAACCTCCCAGGCCATTTCAACAGGAAAAATTCAGACTACTGCACCAAAAGATACATAGAGTGGACTCTTGGAGATTACACAGTCTCCTCCTATTCTGCTCAGCCTCTACAGCAGCAGAACTACAAAACAAGTTAGAAAATATATGCTTCTTTAGAGTTTGGTGGTTTTGTGTTGGATTTTTTTTTAAATTATTTGGAGCAAAGGAGAAGACAAAGATGTTCATTCATCTTGACAGTCTCCTGATTTATTAGAGCATTGACATACATTCCCTTTGTACAATTTGGCAAATGATCAATAGAATTATTCTTTGTGCAGGCAGTCTCAGATTGACTGTGGTGGCAGGTACAAAAGGCATCATACCAGATCAGGCTTTGGGATGAATTGACAGCGTAAAGGGACTTCGGTTTTATAGACTAGCTTGAAAAACATTAAGTGGGTTGATAATGTGGCTGAAATTTATGGAAGAAAAGCCTTTTTGTGAAATTCATACTGTTAATTTTTTTTTGTTAAATAAATTATACAGAGATATGTAAAATATATATTTTTTTTCAAACACAGATATGAGAACTGCTAAGCCAAAAAGAGGAAACACTGTTATAGACTCTGCCTTTTTCTACCTTTCTAACTTTGTATAAGTGAGTAGTCCAGCTGAATTGAATGGGGGCAACTTGGATTATTTTGCCTCTAAAGTTAAGAAAAGCTTTTCAGGTTTAAGCTATATTTTTGTGCATTTTGATTATGCAGCTATTTTTCTGGTGTATAAAATGACTCTGAAATAAACAGAATACCTCCAGAATTATTTAAATATATGTTGATTTAAAGTGTTACACATTTCCTGACCTTAATTTTGCCCTTTGTTTGAAACTAATAGTCATCAAAATTGTAGTGGCTTAACCGCTGTCTTTAAACAAGAAAACATTCTGCATTTAATTAACAGAGAAATCTCCTAATGAAGATTTTTTTTTAAATATTCTATTTTTTATTCCTTCATTAAAAAAATACAACAAAATAAGATGTCTTATAAGTAAAAAAACTATCACAATTAAGCCCATTCTCAAATTAATTAAATAGCAATGTCCTCCAAACATTTTGTTCAAAAATGTAAAATCCCTCAACTTAAAATACTCTGAATTAACATTTATTTTTTCTATTAAAAAGACTCAGCTTCTCTCTGTGCTTCAAAACTGACATATTGTGCAATAAACAGCAATCAGCCTAAAGATGCTATATTAAACAAACCAAGTTTTGTTTTGCTAAACTAAGCAAAATTAGTTGAATGCCCTAAGTAATAGTTGCTGGTATTTTTTTGTAAATTATTTCTCCACTTGTTTTTGTGTCTATGCATAAATTAAAAATCTGCTGAAATTTATTATTCATCTGAGATGTAATTAATATGCAAAAATATGCAAATTAAGATGCAATTAGGCTTCAATTCTCTAGTGGAATTTTCCATTATAATTTAATACAAAGTAATAGAGTAATTGGTGTCACGTGTAATTACGGTTACTCACGTGTACTTGCAGACGTGAAAATGGTGTGGTATATGTTAGTTATCCTATGCAAATGTACCGTACAGGCTCTTAACACTTGGGAACTAGGTAAACAAAGATTGTCTTAAAAAAGAAGTGAGCAATAGTGACCCTTCTTACTTGTCATGTACTGTCATTTTCAAGAACACAAATAATTGTAATTAATTTTTTGCTGTGTTTATTCCTTAGAATTTATAAATAGGTGGCATGATGCAATACTAGGCTTTCTGGTTTTAATATCTTCTGCAGGAAATCATGTTTGGCAAAACAAAAAATGATCATCAAAATGACAAGGACCTGGAGGATCTGTAACATGCATAATACCAATTTGTCAAGTTTTTAAGACAAAATATATTTTCTATCTTAATGTGATATACAATCAGTTTCAATTGTTTTATAATTCACTGCTTCTTGCTATACAGCTTTGCACTACAACCTTAAATGCAAAATCAGATTCATACGCTTTGGCTGGAGGGAGAACCCACAAACAGTCATAGACATGAGCATGTGTACTGGGTGAGCAAATCACACTGAATTCAAGTTTTCTGAAGTGTTAACATCTGCAGAATCAGCCTCTGAGTTTATATGAACTTTCAGTATAAGTGGCTATCTGTGATACTGCAAAATAATCCACAAGGTTTTTTAAATCCCTTTCCTGTCGTGAAGTATAGTTCTTGCTTTGCACTTAGAGAATTTTAGATATAGCAATAAATTGTTCAAATCACCCAAGTAATCAAAATTTCATAATTTGACTGATAACTACATATCCGGTTAGATCAGAGGGACAGATTGCTATGCACTTGAATTCACAAAAATAATAAAGAAAAAAGCATGGCAAAATAACCTCAAACAAAACCAGAAAAATGCTTTCTAAATTTTATTGCAACAAAAGATGAAAACTGAACAAATATAACATGATTTTGTTCTTAGCTGTGACTCCAAATTCATCATTCCCGCACAGCAGCATACACCTCTCATTTTTAACACCCTAACAGCAACACACATAAACCAGTGGTATGTGTGAAAAAGAATGATTCTGTTCCAGGCTGGTTATTTTTGGGGGTCTTTTGGTTTGGTTTTTTTTAGAGTTCTATGGTATATTGTACAACCATGCTTTTGCTTTAATGCTATCACATTCTCAAAACCTTTTCTTTTTACCCATGCAGGCTGGAACTTGTTACAAGTTTAATGTGGATGGATCAATGGCTAGGTAGTTGGGGTGGAGAGAGGGAAATTGGAATGATTTAATGTAATGAGTATAGAGCTTCTGTGTGCCAAAGTAGTCTCCTTCTCTTTCTTTTCATTTGCTTCTACTGCCGCTGGCTAATTATTTAAAGGAAAAGCCATCTATGTGAGAAAATAAAATCTACCGTTAGTCTCTCGTGCTGCGCCCTTCCCTAGCCCCACCCATTCATCCATATGTAGCTTTTCCATTCACTCCCATAATACCACCAATTACTATGCAGTCAGGACCATTCATATTCATATTCACATCTCACTGTGGACATTTAAGCTACACTCTGAGCAACACTCATACCTTAAACTACACCTATTATACAGCTGTTGTACAATTACTGTAAATGAAGTATACAATATGGGGCTCAGCTTGTATAATAATTTGTAATCAGTGATAGGGGAAGAAGGTTTTGTGTACTTCTGCCCTCTGTACATTTTGGTCTCCTTCTTTCCATCATTCTTCTCTCCCTTTCTCCCCTTGGGCTTGGTTCAATAAAGGCTTATTCTGAGAGACACAATAAAGAGATTCTCATCTAGGGTAAAATAACTTAGCCCTCCTACACCAGTTTATGCCAGCTGAGACAGTTAGCCTGTCTGTCTCAGCACATAGCACTGATCTCTTTTGTACCATTCTTTGCTGAAATGGACTTAAATTTGATTTATACCAGAGACCAAAACAAAATATGTAACCTATGTGTGATAAGATGATCAGAAGAAAGGTTAAAGAAAATCACTCCAGGAAGCACTGCTAACTAAATTAATGGCCTTTGGACAGGTTATTTTTAAATGTTTATAGTGTATTAGCTGTTCCAACAGGCAAAATATTATAGACTTGATGGATCCAGTGGCAAATCTCAGGCTTATAACAAAGGAAAGGATATTCAGTAGAACATGATATATGTAGGCCAGCTATCTCACTGGTGGGCTAAAGTTTCCACAATCTTTCCATCTTCGTGATTTTGTCACTTGAAGTTAGGATGGATTTATCACTAATAGTATCAAAGCCATGTTTCAATATCTTGAAAGAGTTTCCCACTGCTACCCAGTGTATGGTCAACATAAACTGTATTTTGCAGAAAACAGAAAACAAGAATTATTATGGATGGTTTAACATAATTTTTTTGGATTGTTTCCTGTTTATAAACATGTTTGCAAATATACCATTATACGAACAAAATTTGACAGTCGTGGAGTCTTCACTTGTCTAGAAATGTTCTTCAATAACATGGAAGTCCATTTCAGTATCAGTAGATATTTTAAAAAAATGGAAACAATTAAAGACCTTCTAATACTTTTTGTCTTACGTAGAATGTAGCCCTCAGACTATATTCAATATTTTTAAAAATACAAGATACATATGTGTGTTCCTTCTTCATTACATTGTCATGTCCTCCTTCTATGTTTTTTCTGATCTACAAATTCCATACAACTGGGTGATTTGTTCTTGTGACTGTCTTCACAAGACTGTATGGGGACTAGTCACATATATTCTCCTCAGTAATTTTTTGCAAGACTATAGCCTTACAACAGGTAGTCAGTCTTAGCATTGTTTTAGAAGTCCTGCCATCTAACGTGCTGTGTTCCCAAATAGAATTGCAATGCTAACAAAATTTAATAACATTTTAATAGACATTACTGTTCCAATTACAGCAGGCTTTCTTCCTTTCTCCCTTAAAGCAGAAGGTCACAGTCAATATTACTGATGCCACCCCATTGGGTAACCTTTAACTGAGTTCTTGTTGTGGGTTTTCAGCTGAATAATTGCTGGTTTTTATGCTTCTCTCATAAGTGGATTTCCTGATAGAGAGGTGCTGTACGTCTTTCCTCTTTGTGTGCCATGTTACAAGGAAAAGGCTGCATCATTGCTCTTCCATCACCATTTTGTTTAAGCACAGCTTTGTTTCCCCTCCTTTATCTCTCAAGAGCGCTGCTGTCCTCTGCCATAGGTCAAAACAACTGTTTTCCATCAGAGACTGATCAAAAGATCAGTCTTTCCATTTGTTCCTGTCACTCAAGATATTTATTGTAGTTTCTTGGGAAAGTAGTTTTTACCACAAAATTAAGGACCAAACAGAGATTACTTGTTTGCTGATGCTGTGGTACTTCTTCATCGATTCACTTTCACATGGTGACTGTTGTTCCTACATTCGTACAGAAATACCAAGGCTTTACACATTTCTCACAAGCATGTTTCTTCAGTGAGGTGGGTTAGTTCAAACAGTTGTCAGAAAACATTGTCTCTTATGGGAAACAAGTACATACACCATTCAAGTGGTTAATGGTTCAGAGTTGTTGCATTTGCCAGGTGTATCAAAAGATACAGCATGAAAAGAAAAAAACCTCATTCTTAGACAGCCTTGAAGAAGGCAGATGTTCCAAACACAATATATACCCACCACATCTGTTACAGTTCAGCTGTCTCAGATAACTAGAACCTCCCATGCAGGTATTCACCTGACTGCTTCCTTTATGCCTGTAGTATGACCTTCTAGCCCAGGTTTGAGATACAGCTTTGCAGAAGCCTTTCTCATTCTGTAGTTTAAGAAAGGGTTTCAGAAAAATAAAATCACTATTGGTTAAGATAACTCCTTCTGCAAGTAACAACTGAAACATTAATATATACTTTGTATCAGGAGCTTTTGATAACCTTCCAAAGACCTGCAGTAAATCAGTAAGATAAATGTTTTTCACTGCAGAGGTATTTTGGACCCTGAGTTGTCATCAAGTGACTTATCCACTCCAAATTTACCTTTTGTCTCTCTGTGTAGGTGCAGAGAAGGAATTGGTTTTAGCTGTTTGATCATGGAAAGAAATTTCAGCCTTCTGAAAAGTTATAGTCTGATGAACAGTGGTCTTGACAAGAGCACCATTTTAAACAGCCTAGCTCTTCCCTATCATCCTTCTGCTCCCTGGCTTAATGTTCCCACACCCTTTATATTCTTCAGCTCGACACCCATTGGCAAGGGAATGTGATGAACTGACAAGGATTAAAAATAACCTGTTAAAACCAATTTGTTTTAACCTGCGTTAGTCATACTGCTGCTAAAAAGAATTTTTCAATTTATATTCCCATTTCCTCAGGCTCTTCCCCTTTCTACTGTGTCCTTTAAAGTAACATAGATAGTAGACTTAATTCATAGTCATTTCCACGGAATCCAGATGATGATCCAGATCACAATCACCTCTTTCATCCTTCCTCAACAGCACTATGTCTTGCTGCTCTTCTCTTTATCTCTGACAAATATCATGTGTCAAAATAGGTTACTTGCAATATTCCATTTATACTTTAATGATCTCGTACTCTTACCTTCTGTCTAGGAAGCACTGTCTGTCTTCTTTGTCATTCATTGCTGTAAAATCCCTCCCCTTCATCTTTCCCAGCTTCAGCAATACTTCACAGTGGAGTTGTAATCTCTGCTTCCAATGACTATGGAGTAATAGCCTCACTGACTTGCTTTATATTACCTTATTTTTATCATGGGTTTTCCTGGTTTGGCCTCCCATGAAATGTCCACTGTTCAGAACTAGAATTACGAAAGACTCTAGTCTGTAAGATGTTAAGTAAAAATTGCCTGGAAGTTCCTGTGCATTTTTAGTATGGGAAATGCTGACAGAAAGAAAGACTGACAAAGGAGGAAGAGACCTCAATTACCAACAGAACAGCCAGTGACCCACGTTTGCAATGCTGAAATAGGATGAGAGGCTGAACTTCAAGTGCAACTTCAATCAATATTTAGTTACTGATATAGAGTGGAACAAGGTTCAACAAGAAACACAACATCAGGCAGAAAGAGACTTGGGGGTACTGGTCGACAGCCGACTCAACATGAGTCAGCAGTGTGCCCAGGTGGCCAAAAAGGCCAATGGTATCCTGGCCTGTATCAGGAATAGTGTGGCCAGCAGGAGCAGNCTGGCTGGGTGCAGCTCCCCTGTTGACAGAAGCCCAAGCCATGTCTGGTGCCAGTCCATAGGAGATTTAATATTGATTGGGTGACTCTCTGCTCTGCTTTGTTATTCTCCATGGCAGAGCAGCACTGTAGAGCAACACCTCTTCTTTGAAGAGAAGTCCATGCTTACCAAAACTGAAGTTTGCATTTCAACTGCAGGAGGGAGATTTAGAAAGCAAAAAGCAAACAAGCATAAAAGAAAAACCAAAAAGCTCCCTAAAGCTCTCTCAATTCATTGAGAAATCCGTAATCTGCTTTACATAAGACCTTTCTTCCCTTCTCCACCCATAACTATGTGTAACTTCTATCTGAAGCCATTTTACTTATTTATTCTGCTGAAAATCTGCATTTTACCACATGCTCAAGACTATTTCCTCCTCCCTAACTGCTGATCACCACTACTATTCTAACAAAGATGCCATGTAACAATTAATTGCTTTGCTTTGTATTATAGCTCATCAACTTGTTGGGAGCTAGGAAAAATGAAATAATGGGGGTCACTTCTGGAAAATGAGTTTATTTTCATGCCAGCTGCAGAAAATGAGCAAGGCTGGCTTCATGCCAGTTAAAGGGATGCTGTAAGAGGTTTCTTTCTGTTTGCCTGAAGAACAAATGCCAATCTAAAGAGTTACACATGCTAACACACACATGTATGTTACATGCATGCAATCTAAAAAAATCATTGTTGCACAAAATAGGCTAAATTTTGAGTCTTACTATATTTTGCCGTCACCTTCCCTCCTTTATATTTTTAACTTCCAACAAAAACTCCTTTTCTTGTGCATTTATCCTTTTAAAAATGGTTTACTAATTTAACATAAATACCAGCCAACAGGGATTTTGCAGCTACATGACCTGGAAACTAAATATTAGTGAACTACTTTAGAGTTTGCTTAGAGTTTTTAGCCTTTTAAAAGCAAGTCTCATTACCTGCTTCATCTATTTGTGAAACATTAAATTATTAAAAGTTTTATACAAATGGAAGGCACTACATAGACATTTTCAAGCACTCAGCACCTGTGTACTGATATTTTGACTAATGTGTCTTAAATCCCCAAGAAAGCTGAGCTCTATAGGCTTAGCAGATTACTTAATGGCAACATTTGTTAAGGTACTGCCATTAAGTCAGTTTGGAAGGAACTGATGACTAGACTCATCATTGAGCAGAGAGAGGATACAGCTTCTTTCTAACAGCAACACATTGCTGAAAATAATTTCTTCACTGACACACAAATCTCTGTGTAGCACTTAACTTGGACATCGCACATAGCAGTACCCTTAACTTCCATATTTCTGTCATGTATGAAACATCTATTTCTTGTTATAAGTTCCGAAAATTTGAATGGAGAAAAGAAATTATGAAAAGAGAAGGAAAAGCTTTTTAATATTGAAATGTGCAAGCCTTAATAGCAAAGAAAAAAAAAGGAGAGTATAACTGATAAATAAATGAAACAAGGTGTAAAGAAGTATTAATGTTTTCATTATTTCATACCGTTTCTACTCTGTTGCAACTGATTTCCATAGTAATATAGTTAGCTCAAAATCTGTCTTTGCATATAAGGTCTCCATAGAAAAAGCAAATGTGAAAATGGCAATATTTTCAACACTTCTTTTCTTTAATAAAACTAACATTTTCAAATCTGCTTTTATTAA
This sequence comes from Aleadryas rufinucha, assembly GCA_013397815.1. NCBI lineage: Eukaryota > Metazoa > Chordata > Aves > Passeriformes > Aleadryas > Aleadryas rufinucha. Next base: position 228,895 of record VZTH01005091.1, read on the forward strand.
AACACAATAAATACCATCAATTTTTGACATGAAATCTCATTACACACTGTAAATATTTATCACTTTGCAGAAAGAAGATTATACATTAGTTCTATTCATTCAATTCAAATCTGAGTAAGAATGAATTAATGTTTTATTTTTCTTCTCTATTTAAAAAGGCCCAGTTGCTGTAAGAAAATGAAAGAAATACCCTTTGTTGCTGCTAACAGATAGGCAGAGAGGAATATCTCAGAGGTAAGTGCTCTGACACACTGTTCCTTGACCCTGCAATTACTCCCTGCCAATGCCATTTGTGATTCCCACAAAGTCCCATTGATTTCAAAGGGAGTCAGTCCATGAAGACCTCTTTGTAAAAAGAAGATACTAACCTTTCTGTTTCTGGAATTTAGCTTCAAACATGGAGGTTACAAGGAAAAGAAAAAAAAGAAAATTTGATTATTTTATTCTCCTTTTACCTTTGTAACAGAATCACTTGTTATATTAACCAGTAGAACTCAGAACACAGATATGTCTCTGTTCATAAAGCTCAAAATTGAAATAGCAGTGGTGTAACAGCAGGATAAGGTGAATAGATGAAATAAATTGTGGAAGCCTATGTTATGCCTGTCTGTACTAACCAACATGAGGACTCTTTATTATTCTTTTCATTAAATCTAACCCCAAGTATTTTAAATCAATGTTTTAGCTTCAAATGTCTAGCTTGCATAAGTGGCATGTTTTCTGAGAAAACCATTCTTGTAGATCTGTTGCTCTTTGAGTTTATGGTTTTACCTGCATAACAATATAGACCATATCCTGTTGCACAGTCTTTGAAGAATTCTGCAAGTATCATAATTTAGTTGCATATGTTCCATAAGTCTCACTCAAATCCTTTGAAGAATGCTTTTGCTAACCTACATACATTGAAGAACAAAAAAAGTGAGCTGCTTCTCCTTTTGGGGGGAACACTCTTCGCAGAATAAAACAATTTTATTGCTTGCGAAGAGAATTTTACACATTACTCAAGCAATTTGAAATTCTACAACAGACATTCAACCACTCTGATAATAAACAATAAAACAAGTAAATAAAATTGAGGCGCTTTCAACCACTATTAACTCTGATGCCAGGATCAAGTATAAATCTTCCTGCACAAGCTGAGAGATGTGGCTGAGGAGCATTCCCATAGAAAGGCATTCTGTCAGAGTCCTGGTCAGCAGTGAGCCCTGTCAGCCCAGCAGGCAAACCCCGTCCTGAGGTGCATCAGACACAGCATCACCAGCCAGTCAGAGGCAATCATCCCACTGTAATCAGCATTGGTGTGGCCTCCCCACGGACAGTGCGTGCAGTTCTGAGTCCACCCATTTAAGTAGGATGTGGAGGTCCTTGAATGCGTCCAGAGGAGGGCAACAAAGCTGGTGATAAGCCCTGAAGAATGTCCTGTAAGGAGTGGCAGTTCTCAAACACTGTGTTTGTCTAGTTTGGAGAGACGAAGGCTCTTGGTACCTTCCTGTGAACGGGAAGTGGAGAGAGGTGCTGATCTCTTTTCTCTCAGGTCCAGTGACAGGATGCATGGGAATGGCTCAAAGGTGCAGCACAGGAGGTTCAGACTAAACGTTAGAAAATATTTCTTTACAGAGGGAATGGTCAGATTTGGCAACAAGCTTACTAGAGAGATAGTTGACACCTGCAAGTGCTTAAGAGGCATTTGGACAATGGCCTTAATAACGTGCATTAACTAGTCCTGCCATGAACTGGTCAGGCCATTGGATCAGGTGGCCGTTGTAGGTCCCTTCCAAATGAAAGTCTGTTCTATTCTGATAATAAGATATCTATAATTGTAAGGCAAATGTGAAAAAATAATATAATTCTGAGTGATGGGTTGAACATAAAACACTATTAAGTAGAATTTGTGTATTTGTAATCATGTGAGGATCAAAACAAACTATGAATTAATTCAGTCAGAAGGATACCAAAATATTTTAGCTCATGATTTCATGATTCACAGACTCACACAATCAAAGAATTGTTAGGTTTGGAAGGGACCTCTGGAAATCTAGTCTAACCTCTCTGCCAAGGCAGGGTCACCTAAAGTAGATAACAAAGGGATGCATTTAGGTGGGTTTCGAATGTCTCCAGAGAGGGAGACTCCATGATCTCCCTCAGCTGCCTGTTCCAGTGCTCTGCTGCCTTCAATGTAAAGAAGTTCTTCATGATGAGGTGGAATTTCTTGTGGTTTAGTTTATGGGCATTTCTCCTTGTCTTGTCTCTGGGCACCACTGAAAAGAGTCTGGCACATTTGGCACCTGCCTTTGAGATATTTATATGCATTAATGACCTCCCCTCAGTCTTCTCTTCTCTTCTCTTCTCTTCTCTTCTCTTCTCTTCTCTTCTCTTCTCTTCTCTTCTAACAGGCCCAGCTCCCACAGTCTCTCTTAAGAGAGATGCTCTAGATCCCTAATCATTTTTGTGGCCCTCCATTCAATTCTTTCCAGTAGATCCTTGTCTTTCTTGTACTGAGGAGACCAGAACTGTACACAGATCCAGATGTGGCCTCACTAGGACTGAGTAGAGGGGGAGGACCACCTCCCTTGACCTGCTGGCCACACTCTTCCCAAAGAGCCCCAGGATACCATTGGTCCTTCTGGTTGCAAGAGAACTGCTGGCTCATGATCAGCTTGTCATTCACCAAGAATCCCTGGTCCTCCTCCACAGAACTGCTCTCTAGTAGGTCAAGTACCAACCTGTGCTGGTACTTGGGGTTATTCCTCCCAAGGGGCAGGGCCCTGCACTTGCTCTTGTTGAACTTCATTAGGTTTCTCTCCACCCAACCCTCCAGCCTATAAGGGTCCTGCTGAACGGCTGCACAGCATTCAATGTATCAGCCACTCCCCCCAGTTTTGTATCATCAGCAAACTTGCTGAGGGTGCATTCTATCCCTTTGTCCAGGACATTGATAAACAAGTTAAATAAGACTGGACCCAGTATTGATCACTGGGGAATGCCACCAACTACAGGCCTCCAACTAGATTCCACTCCACTGATAATGATCCTCTGTGCTCTGACATTCAACCAGTGCTTGAACCACCTCACTGTCCATTCATCTAATCCACATTTCCTGAACTTACCTATGAAGAATGTTATGGAAGACAGTGCCAAAAGCCTTGCACAGATAAAAGTAGGCAACATCCACTGCTCTCCCCTTAACAATTCCTGCCATGCCACCATGGAAGGCTATTGGATTGGTAAGCATGAGTTCCCTTTGGAGAATCCATGCTGACTATCCTGACTTCTTTTCTTCTACATGCTTGGTGATGACCTCCAGGATGATCTGCTCCATCACTTTTCCAGGGATGGAGGTGAGGCTGACTGACCAGTAGTTTCCCGGGTCTTCCTTCTTGCCCTATTTGAAGACAGGAGTAACAATATCTGTCCTTCGTTCATTGGGCACTTCTTCCATTCTCCATCATCTTTCAAAGGTGATGGAGAGTAGCTTAGCAACACTATCTGCCAGCTACGTCAGCAATCATGAGTGCATCCCCTCCGGGCCCATTGGTTTATGATATTGAGCCTGTTTAGCCGATCTCTAACCTGACCCAACCACAGGGGAGCCTTCCTTTCTTCAGTCTTCTGTTACCTCCATGGTCCGGGACTCCAAGGGTCTGACCTCAATGGTAAAGACTAAGGCAATTAAGGTATTCAGTAATTTTCTATGTCTTCCATTACGAGGACACCCATCTGATTCAGCAGTGGCCCCATGTTTTCCCCTAATCTTCCTTTTGCTGCTGATATACTTGTAGAAGCCCTTCTTGTTGTCCTTGATGTCCCTTGCCAGACTCAATTCCAAGTGGGCCTTTGGCCTTCCTCATCACAGAAGATGACAGAAGTCCAAAGAAATGGAGCAGTCTTTTTTATGGAGAAGAGTAAAGGATTTTTTTTTCAGTCATGAACTTCAGTTCTCTGTCTGGCTATTTAGTCTATTTGTCAAGACCTCTCTCCGATTTGTTTAAGGACTTCTTTTTCCGTTGCCAAAAGTTCTTTGGAAGACATAAAAATAACACAACTCTTCCTATCTTTTAAGAAGAAGTTGTAATGAGTAAAGGAAGAGCAAAGTATAATTTAAAACTTAGTGCAGTGTGGATTGTGATACTCCCAAACTCCACTTTCAGGCTAACAAAAAAAATGAAAAAATTCCGTCATAGTGTCACCTCCATTTTCCTTTATCTTAGCAACCTTGGTGTCAATTATACAAATCATGACAGTACATTCCTAGACCAAGAAAGCTGAGGACATTTTTTTTCCAAATCGGGAGGAAATTTTTAAAATTATACATGAGTAATCTTAATTCAAGGTTCTTCTTCACTGAAGTTTCCTTAAAGAATTTTCCTCTTAAAGTTCTGGTCTAGCATAAATGTGCAGTCTTGTTATTTCTATGATTTTTGTTCTCATCGATAAAACATTGAATGCTATATATGAAATGCAGACTTTTGGAATTCACCTCTCAAACAATAAGAAGACGGAAAGAATCTTTGAAAGATTCTGAAAGTATGTAAATTCAAAAATTCTTTTTCTCTTCTGATTGGTGTTCCAAATTTAGAAGGTAATTCAATTGAATAAATAAACTACAGTTATTGTTTGTGGGTTTGTTTTTTTAAAATCCAGTACCCAGTGTTTCACTATATTTAAAAACTATACTCAACATATGCAGATAATCAAATTTCCCATTACTATATGAGTGTTTCTTTGAGATGGTGATTTTTTTCATGGAATAACAACTCTTATTTCTACGTAAGCCTTAGCAGTGCAAAAATAGATAAAAACAAATTAAAAATAGTAATTATATTTTTAAAAAAACACCCAGAAATGAGAATATTAGAAGCTTACAATACAAGTTTGAGTTTTAAAAAAACAATGAATATTTATCCATGGATCGGTGGGTTCGGATTCCATCTGAACAAGTCTGTCCATCCTTATTTCTTTCAGTCTTGGAGAAAATTCACCTTCATTACTCATATACCTAAACAACTGTGTTAACAAGTACTTCTAATTGCCATATGGAACCAGAGCTCTGTGAGAGATATTTATATGAAACAGAAACTGTAGAAAAGGATATTCTATTCTTTATTAATCTGATGCCAACATTTTGCTAATTAAACCACCACATGTCTCATGTCACTTCCTACGTAGGTCACTGGAAGAGGAGATACATTTGGGCAACCTTAAGGATGAATCCCAGGGGAACATCCCACAAATGCATGGTATTTAAGTTTGCAAGTTTATTAAACAAATCACAGAATATATTGCAGTCTAAATCACAGACGTGGCATGACACAATTAGAAGATTTATTGATTCTTTAGGTTAGAGATCTCACAGCTTGCACTGGGGGCTCTACACCCACCAGAACCAACAGATTTGCTTCATCACAAGTAATATTTCTAAACTAGTGCAAGGAAGTTTATAAAGTTGGAACTGCTTGACTTCAACTTTGCTTGTTTTCAACTTTGCTTCTATTTTAGCCCAACTATAAACTGAACACATTTTGTATTAGTCCCATGTCTCACCACCCCAAATTATTGGCACACAGCCTGTAATAGCAGAATCACTGTATGAAGCAAAGGGAAAAAAATTAATAAGCAATTTTTTCTTCAGTGTAGCTACCATCTGCCTGTATTAAAAGTTCTTACCTCTTTTATGTAGTCCTTTGCTTGTTGAGTAATGGTGATCAGAATGATGCTCAGAACAACTACTCAAATACAAGATACTATAAACAGTTGGCTATGTCCTCTACACCATATTTCCAATAAAAGAAGGCTGATTATGACTGAATTATATGTTTCCCAAAACTAATTTCAGGTGTGAAATGGCTCTTTCCAATCATGTCTTGGAGTTCACTACTTTACAGCAAAGCACATGGACATTTCTTTTGAAAGTCTACTTTTTGTTCTCCTTTGTGGCATGTACAAGTGCCAATATTTTTGTCAACAGAAACTCTATCTTATTCAACATTCTATGAAATTCAATGAAAGGTCACAAGGATGATTAAGGGACTGGAGCACCTCACATATAAGGAAGGCTGAGAGAACTGGAGCCATCTAGCCTCATGAAGAGAAGGCTCATGGGGCATCTTACAAATATAAGTAAATACCTGAAGAGGAGGAGCACACAGGACAAATCTCCTCTTTTCAGTGTCAGCACAAAAGGCTCCATAAACATAAGGAAGCACATTTTTACTGTGAGGGTGACTGAACTCTGCAACAAGTTTTCCAGAGAGGTTGTGGAGTCTCCATCCTAGAAGATTTAAAAAAAACCCATTTAGACATGTTCCTGGGAAATTGGCTGTATGTGACCCTCCTTGAGCAGGGAGTTGGATGATAATCTCTAGAGGTGTCTGCCAACTTCAACCATTCTGTGATTCCGTGATTGGATGCTCAAATCTGTCTGTAGTGGAACAAATTATATTCCTTAGGCTCTTTGGATCAAGAAATCTCTGTCAGCTCTTCACAAACAAACAAGTAACATTATCATCAACTTTTTAGCTGAACCATTAATGTAAAAGGCTCACACTAAATCTGCATACTGGTGCAGACTTACCATGATCTCATCAATACCAGTGGTCCACGAATCACTCTTTAACTCTGAGATTAGTCCCTGCCATGGCTATAATTTAACTGAAGGAAATCAATCTTGCCCACCTTTCTTCTCTGATGTAAAGAATGCAAGTCATCATAGAATCACAGAATCATAGAATTGCTTGAGTTGGAAGGCACCTTAAAGATCACCCAGTTCCAACCCCACTGCCATGAGCAGGACATCTTCCACTAGACCAGGTTGCTCAAAGACCCATTCAATGTGGCCTTTTCATAATCATTCAGGTACTCGGGATTGGTAAGCTAGGTGAATTAAGGTCACTTATGTGATAAAAACTTATGGCTTTAAGCTGGTGCCTGACAAATATCTTTGTGATTGCAACTGATATCATATATCGCTGGAGTGCTTGGGCCGAGGTCTTATTCTCTTTCTGTAGAGTAATGCATTGTGAAAAAAGGTCACTGGCAATGAAAAATCAGAAGTTCCAATGACAATAGGAAAAGAGCTAAGTAAAAAAACATCCTTACTTTTACATTCTACTGGTGTTTAAAATTGAGGTACACTAGAATCAGTGGTAGCTCTAGGCAATTTGGAATGCCTAAGTGCCTCATTCATTTACATCAGCTTTTGACCTCAGTATCCACAGGATACTAATAAAAGGTATAGCATCTTAATTTTAAGCATAAGAGACACTTTTGATCTCATTAGGGTTGAAAGGATGCTACTCTGGATGGAACAAGTACTTGTGAATGTGCTTCACTTTAAGCATGCAAGTAATTCTGTTACTTTCATTGGCTTACAAAATTAAGAACAGGCTTGAGTGCTTTACTAAAATGGAATTCAACATAGAATTTCTGATAGTTGCCTGAAGTTATAATAATGGAAATTCTGAGAGGGGGGAGAAAAATAGAAGGTTTATCAGCTTTATCATACATTAACTTGATATTTACTTTGCTTAAATTCTTTTCTGAAATAATAAGCCAGTGTTCTTCAGTGTTCTTTTGTTTTCTTTCTTTCTTTTTTTTTCTTCTATAGAAATATCACACGTGCAGTGAATCATATTTTGTCATTACATCAGAAAAAAAATCTGCATATGTGTTTAGAAGGAGAGCCTTAACAGATTATTGTTTTTTAATTAGTGGGGTTTTTTCATTACATTACTTTTTTTGTCAGTCCCAGTCTTCTGAAAATGAAAAGTGGCCATCTTCTCAAAATTCATTCAAGCCTTTCCCTTTTAAAGAGATCAATCTATACAACAAATATCTTGCTTTCTCCAGGGAAGCTTTTCCTTTTAAGATGTCAAATTACATGTGAAGGGCTAATTTCCATCTGGAGACATCAGTGAGGATCTTTCCTCTTCACAACCTTGGGAGGGAAATATTTTCCTCCTGAATAACTTTCTTTTTTTTTTTTTTTTTTTTTTTTTTCAAATCTGGGCAAGTCTCTAGAGCTGTAGGGAACTGTCTGATCCAGAGTGCAAAAGAATTTCAACTCATCTTAGGTTCCAGTTTAAAGCAAATCTGCAAAATAGGTTCGCTCTTGTTCTCTAAATACTGGAAAATTCCATCAGGGTGTTTCTGAGTTTTCATAGCACAGTTTTATGTGGAAAAATCAGCCTTTTTTTTTTTTAATGGTGTGTGGAATATATATGGTTAAACTACTTTTGTCACAAAACATTAGTTAAGCCATATGTCAGAAGTCATATCTTCTCTACACTCAAATACTTAAGATAACATGATATATCAGCCCAAGTCAGAGAAAAGATTATGGTTCATCAGAAACAGAAGCTACATTTTAGTGCAATTTTCTAATTTTAGTTCAATTTCATAATCTGAATTTGTAAAAATAATGAAATATACTTCTTTTTAGCTCCTATGTCTATATGATTAGAATGCATTACAAAGGTATCTTAACAACTAATTTCACTTCCTGAATCGACAACCAAGATACATTGCCTTCTAGAAGTCACTGATTCAACATTTTAATATCAACAGGTCTTTCACTCCATTTGTAGTACAGCCTACTGACCCTCATCCTCTTCCTTCTGTCATATCTCTGTATATTGCCAGGAAAATAGCCCCCAGCTTGGCTCCCTGCTCAGCAACAAAACTAAGCCAAATTAATTCATGGTAAACTATCTTTCTGGGTTTGCAGTGAAATGAATTCACTATATTCAGGAACAAACATTACAAATGACATCACTCACAGTTTAAGTACTGACAGTAATGTTAATTCTAGAGTGCTTTGAAGGTGCATCTAAAAATACAGTTTGAAACTTACGGTTTTTGACAGCTAAACTATACTTGTACAAACTTTGAGCTGACTATGAGGGAGAAAAAACCAAGAAAATTTCTATTCAGTTGGTTGTTTTCACTCCCAGTAGAATGTTCCAGTTTGAATTTTTTACTTTTGGTCCAAATGTAGATTTTCTCTTAATGTTCTACAATGTATGGTTTTACACTTTCAGCTACTGCCCTTGGTATTTCTCATAAATAAGTAACAGAAGTTATAAGGTGATTTCTCTTAGCTTCTTTCAGTACTGGATTCACATTCTTATGCCAAAAAATTATAAAAATAAATACCTTTTTTTAATATATATTGGTAGCATTAGCCAGAAATTTTGAGGTAATTTTATGACAGTCACATTTTATGGCATTATTTTAATTTTTTCTTATTGAAGTATTTACCAAATTTCTTAGATGAGGAAATAAACAATCAAAGGATTTTCTGTAACACAGTTTCTGTCTTCTAGCTTCTAAAACTAGCTAATCAAACAATGACCTTATTTTTTAATAGAGGGGGCAATTGAAAATCATTGAACAGCCCTACCCCCTAATGATTTATTTCTCAGACATAATTATAATAATTAGCATTATAAAGTGCTAATTATCTTTGGACACGGAGGACTTGCACACCAGAGACAGAGGTCCACATTAAGTAAAGAGGATTTTGCTTTCTTCTGTCACCATTTTTTTTTCCTTTTGTAAAGAGGTAGAGGACACTCAGCCTATCAGGCTTCCTTTCTGAATGTTCACATTTCATTATTGCTGGATGATTGACCCCAACACAGAAACAGATATGTTCTTAAAAGCCATGTGGGTTGATCCTGCACTCCACACGTCCAGTCTGTAGATCTGAGATTATCTTCTCATTTTATTGGACTTCGTATTGTCCAGTAGTATTGCAAAGACCTTGGATTACTGTAAAGGATTGCTTCAGTCCTAGTCAGCCCTGAAGGGATTGGATTAATTTTGTTAGCAGGCAGAATCATTTTCCCATAAATTCTTTCTTACTGACACAGCTGAAGGAAGGTTTCAGTCCCCTCAAGAAATACCAGAGTGACGTTTTTAGGAAGGACTGTAATGTACACTGCATATGTTTGAGAATCAGGAATGAGAACATCATAAGCATGACATAAAGAATACAAGATTGGGAGTTATTTTTCTTGACTTCCTGCACTGAACCTTACATCTGTCCCTGGCTAAATAATCCTTCTCCTATCCCTCTCACTGGATATCATTGCTTGAAGCATGAATCATTTATCTCTTGCCAAAATTTTTACTCTCGTTTGCTCCTACAGGCTATAAATATTGTTTTATATGGATTTTTCTCCTGCATGTTGACAGAGCTTTTGCACCAAGCACTGCTATTTCATTCAGGTGTTATGCTCAGTTCTTCGTCTATCTTCCACAGGCTTCTTTCCAGTGCCTTAAAAACAGATTTTCATCTCCCTCATTCTCCCTCAGAAGATGAGTCTCACAAGTATCACACTAAAAGGTATTATCCACATATGTATATTTCCTACAGTCATCTTGGTGTTTTGCCCAATGATCACAGATGTATATAAAAGGTTATTCCTCCTATGTGTGTATCTGAGCTGTCTTCACTGATGACCTTCTACATTAAATATGTATAAAATATCTTCTCCTTTAACATAAGCAGATTATGTGTTCCAAAGAAATTGGCAACAGCTCACAGCGTGTGTGGCATGGATAGATTGTTCTGGATGTTCAAGTTAACAAATAATAGAATGACTGCAAGAGTTTGCTCTTGAGAAGTATGTTCTGTTTCTTCTAGAGAACACCTACTATCCACCTCTCATAGTATTACTGGGGCTATCAGTGAGGATTCAACTTTCTTCCACCTGGGATAGTATGAAAACATCTCTAAACACCAGCTGAAACCTTCTCCAACAGTATTCCTCAGGCAATTTCCACGGAATTCCTTCAGAAAAGACTACTTTTTTTTTTTTTTTTTTTCAGATTGCTATGTTGTTTCCCTGGGTCTGAACCAATCAATCCAAATTTTCTTTGAATGTTGAAAGTCCTATCTGAGCTCAGAATAAGACGTCTTTCTCTCAGGGGCTCTGGCTTTTCTTTCACCTCAATTTTTTTAAGCACAAGTTGCTGGTCAACAGTGATCACTTTTGAAGGCAAAACTGATAATGAGTAAAATTACCTGTGAAATTGATATAAAAAAATATTCTCATATTCTCCCACAATAGGACTGGCAGAATAGTTTTGCATGCTGACTTTGCATACAGCTCTTCTGGTTGTATTGCCTTTGAAGTTTATCTTCCAATCAGCTGCACTGGTCATTTAAAATCACAGATATAATTATAGCTTTTGATTGAATGACTATGTAAGTATTTTTGGTATGCTTATCTATAGATATATGTTTATATATATATATTTTCCCCTGACTCTTCTGTGTGAGAAACAGCTTTGGGGAAAATAAACGGAATAGTAAATGGAATATAGCCAAATAGAATTTGTTAAAAAGGTCTATAAAATCTCTGCTTAAAATGTATTACAGTATGCTCAGATTCTCTTTAGCATATGCATCCACTTTTAAGTGGATGCTTACTCTGGATGTCTGCTTGGCTACCAAAGGAACTTCGTATCAGTTATTACAAACTTGGAGTACTGATTGTGTGTTGGATCAAGACTTAATATCATTCATTAGAACAAAAAAAAGCATCTTCTAATAGCTAAGACTCCCTTTCTTCATATTTCTGTCAATTTTTTTAATGCTTTATATTTTTTTCTTATTTGGAAGGTTTTTCCTTTTAATAAAAATATATAAATACAAACTTAGGGATAAGAGGGAATTAAAGTAATATGATATGAATAGAATGCATCCCACTAAGCATCTCAAACTGTATACACTCACAGGAGTAATGAAAATCAAATATAACGTCATCATCTACTTCCCACATGAACAATCAAGGGAGTCAAAATCTAGCTAAACCAGCAAGAGTAAATAGTTTAGTGATGAAAAATTGATATAAAAAGTTCACTGAAAATATAAATATCCTCTGGGCTGTCAAAAGCAATTGGTTCAGCTCAATCTGGTAAATCTACTTTTAATGATAATGGCAACAACTTTTCCTTTTTATTACACTTTACATAAATTTATGAGCTTTATCACTTCAAACCAAAAAGAATATATTTGTCTCTGTATCAGGTTTTAAAGTTATCATATGTCTTGGAAACCTACCTAGAAATACAATATAATGGTGTTTGTAACCCATTTCTTCTAGGATGGAAATAGAATTCTTGTATCATACAACTGCTGCTAATTAAAAGGAAGGGGATGAACATAAAAAGACTTTTTTATATATATAAAGGTATAAAAGATAGCAATTTAACTGGTATTCAGTTTTCTTAAATAGCTAAAAAAAAAATTATGACAGTTAATAGTTATGGAAAAAACCTGCTGTTTAGAACTGAGATTTTTGCTTAATAATGCCTTTTGTACTAGGCTATATATTTACAAATGACCACTGAAAAATTGAATGGGATCACATCTATTCAATCTATAAGCAGTCAGATTGTTGAGGCCTCCCCAGCAGATTCAGAAAGATTATTTGTGGTTATCATATTCCAAATATCTGTTAATTTTTTCCCCAAGAAAACTACTGAAGTCAATTATATGTACACAAAAAGTGGGGACCTATAAATCAATAGCCATATATAATACTACTAGAAACATTACTAAACATTTGGTTTTACTAAAACACAGAGTAAAATGTTGGTGAATGTTACACGCCAATAAAAGTCAATACTATTTAATAACCAAGTGTATTACTAAATTCAAGACAGTTCACATAATTTTTGTTATTATTTATCTTTTAACAGTGAAATATTGTCAGGACTTGAATTAAAAGCTGATCTCTCCATGAACTCATTAATTATCACAGCAATATATTAGAGGAAATATGAGCTACATCTAAGGCTGCAGATATTTCGGTACACGTTGCATCATGTCCGGCCCTGCCTTCACTTTTGTCTTGCATTTGACCAGTCAAGCTTTACAGTCTGATGGTAAAAAAGTTACTGTTTTGTTCTTCATGATGTTTCTACCCACAAAGTAGGATTACTTTGATTTACTTACAGTCAGAAAGAATGAGAGTATGCTTTCCTATTACATCTCTGTCACTACTTCTAGAAATTACAGGTGCATCACACGTGCATTATATTTCATAAAGTCTTAGTTTATGAGAAACAGCTTCATGGTTTTTTGCTTCTGTCTTGTTTCCAGCCATTAAGTCAAATTCAAGTGTGCTTAATCAGAAACCTACCTTGCCTTACCCTGCAAAATCTGTGATCACCATTAATTTCTCACTGCTTCATAATTAAACAGCCAGTAGGTTTTCCATTGCTTGTTCTGTCTGTATCCAGATCTCTACTTTGAAATAAGAAAACCCTTATTTTCAGCTACATATTTGCATCAGCTCTCTGAATACACTTTTGACTTTCCTTTGTATCCAGAAAATTTGCAGTTAATTCCCACTGTTGAGATAGGAACACCTTTTCCTTGCTTGCTGCTTGTAAAAATCCTTGTTCTGTTTCTAGATCTCTGAAATTAATTATTGCCCAAAGCATATTATATTTCTTGCTTTTAATTTCTATGACTTATAAACTTTTTCAGGTTCAAAATTATTTTTTAGAAATCCCTACTCCATGAACAACGAACTTCACAAAGTAGCAGTTCTGACAAAAATTGTGAGGACAGATATATGGGCAGAGGGGACAAAAAGTATGGCCATGGTCACACTGAAAATAGTGAAGATAATAAATTTATGTTCCAGGTACACATATGAACAAAAATCCTCATTCAGGATGGAATAGGAAGATTTCTCCCTGTCTTTGCTCTCTGAGGATTATCTAAAGCTTGTGCCTGAGTGCTGGCTTTCATCAACACAGTTTGACTCACAGCCAGTGTGTTTAGTTTCATGCTCAGATTCAGTCACCTCAATCAACAGCAGTTCAGGAAAATGTGAGCATTTATGATACAACAAGATGCTTGCTGTTGTCAGGAACTTAGGAGTTTGATGCCTCAAATTATTTACCAGTTATAACCATAACTCCATAGAAGGCAAAAAAACCAAAATACCATGTGGAAGGTCTTTCTAAAACCACAGTCAGGGTGCAATGGCTGCCTTCGAGAAACACTCAAGTAAGGACCTTGGCATGAGAATAGATTAAAGTGTATTTCCAAATGTATTACCTTTAGGCAACAATTCAGCTTCCACCTCCTGTAATATTGAGATTGCAGTGGGGTTTTTTAAAGTTTGTCTATTAGCAAATTTTAAATATTACACTCCAGATTAATCAGAAATTAAAAAAAAAAAAAGAAAAAATAAAGTCTTGAAGGGACTACAGTCTTCACAAGTAGTAGTTTGATAATACATAAACACACATATGTTGTCTGTGCAGAGTCTTTATATTTAGAAAATACAAAACACCCTACATAAAGTTTGCCAGTTTCAGTATTGTATCCAACACAAAACACAAATTCAGAATTTGTAGGACTTTTACCGCTGCAAATCAATACTATGCCTTTAGCCATTTTCTTTAGCTTCTTTATAGTGGGATTAGAAAAAATTGCTCTAAAAATACCAAGGACAAGCCATTTTGTTAATTCCTTTTTCAGTATTTGTGGAAGAGTGGAGGAGTTGGTGACTGGAAATTAATGTTTCTATTTTTTCTGGAATTGGTATTATTTGACCTCAGCTGTTTTTCTCATGGACTGAAAATATATTTTCTTATTATAGATCTCCTATGTACAAAGACAGCCTGAATAGTTATTTCAACATAGCATGGCAAAATGCCTCAAATGTCTATAAGAACTTAAGCATTATATTTGCCAATTAAGGATTTAGGAAGCAAAACTGAAGTAGGAAGTGCCACATACAATTATTTTACATAGCACAGAAACTGTTATGCAATATGGCCAGCCTAGCATTGCTCATGGCTTTTTTTGTGAGAGAAGGTTGTTTTCTAAACATAGATAAAAATGTGCTGCACTTAGCCAATAACTCATGACAGAGAGGTAACATATGCTATCATAATGCAGTGGGAGCTGCATGACACAAAGAAAATATGAGCAATACCACCTTCTAGAGTTACAGCCCCTTATTGCCATTATAAAACATCTTTATTGGAAGAGAAAATGCAATATTTTGGTAGAAAGAGGAGATGAAGTACTAAGACAAGTGAAATTTTTCATGGAGAACATTCAAATTTACAGCTCTGTATGTCTCCTGCTGTGCTCATGGTCCATCAGAAGACAGATGTCTAAGGGTCTCCTGCTTGATATACAAGGCAATGATAGAGTGACATTTTTGACCTCTAAACAAGAAAGGGTTTTAAATAAAAAAATACTTCAGTGCACAACAAGCACAGAAATTCCTGTTCTCTTCTCATGCTTCTCTTTCCTTGAAAGAATTTTGTTTTATGAGTGTTTAGTCAGGAAGGATAATTTTACTGTCTATCACATTTCATTTCAAATAATATAAACTGCTAAAATAGACTCTAGGGCCCAAACTCCCACTGATTTTAAAAGGTGGGGACTAGGCCCAAGATGTTATTCTTTTGTTTGTTGAGCAGGAAACTGAAAATTCATGCCTGGAAATGTTCTTTTGAAATAACATATGCATTCAATTTTAAGCTCTTTGGTTATTATCTCACTCAAGACAACTGTACTCTTTCTCCCAATTCCACTAAAACCCATGATGAAAATCAGTGTTATAATGTGAAGCTGAGTACACCACAAGAATTCATTGGTATTCAAGATCAGCCTCGGGGAACAAAACTGAAATATGCTGGATTTTACTTTTAATCAGCACACCTGAAAGAATAGTAGTTGAAGTATTTTCAAGTCCGTCAGTGGCGGGGGGGGGGGTTACTTTGGTCATTCCTACCTTTATTTCCTATGTATAAGGTTCTGCACAATTTTAAATGAAGGTTCTGTTGAATAATTATTTTTTATTCTTTGTCATTTAGACTGTGAGACAATTTCAAATGACAGAACACACACATTGCCTGAGTGTGGTGAGACAGGTTTAGAAAAAAAATATTTTTGCTGTTAGGAAGGTGTTTTTTACGTTCTTTATGCCCTTTCATAACCTATTGCCTAGTGTGCTCTCCCATGATACACAAGTCAAAGGCAGACCTAGTGTCAACACTTACACAGGCACTAAAGAACGCTTCTGAAAACAGAGGGCTTTATGAAAGATTCAAACAACTACTAAAGTGCTTACAATTTTAACAACTAACTATATAAAAGAAATTATTTTAAAAAATGAGATTCAAAAACCACTTTGAGCTGTGATATAGACTTATTTTCACAGAAAATCCAGCACTGAGCTTCTCATCTCTGTACTTTAAATTGTTAAGAGAGGCAGTACTAAAAAATGGTTTTTGGCAGCAATTATCAGCCTTCAATTTTGTTTAAAAACAATTAAGGCATGCCATTACACCATCAGCAACTGATACATTCTCAACTTCCATAAAAAACAGTGGACTACAAAACATTAATTTCTACAAAATCATAGAGACATTTTTCATCAAGCTTTCTGAACTGAAAGAATCAGGAAAACCAAAAGCTTTGTTGAAAAAACCAACCCATATTAACTAGTGCAGAAACACCTGCAGCTTGAGACATGTAATTTAAAGCAACTTATGAGAGGATTTATGTAGGTCATTGCTAGTTATGTAGGTGTGTGTGGGAGATACCGGTCCTGATGCAAACTATAAGCTCGTCTCACAGTTTTATGCACATGTTGGTCAGCCAATCCGTAAAACAGCAAAAAAGGTCTACAGAAGCAGAGTTAAAAGTGCCTGAGAAAACGTGCAAAACCCCAAGTGTTATGTATTTAGGTTATCGTGCCATCTACTCAGATTTCTATGATCTCTTTAAGTGTGGGTAAGTCGTAGGTGTGTGTAGGCTGCAGTCTTCGTAAATCACGGGTAAGGCTCCAAACCTCCTCACAGACTTGGTGTGAACCAGGATTCATCACTCTGAAATGTATAATCTCAGAAAGTAAGAACTGAATTCTCTACAGAGCTCTTGTTACCACATATGAACGGCAGGATAAATGCATGTTCTACCGCAGATGTGAGATAGTGCCCATAGTGTGCAGTCAACAGAGACAACATATATAGAATGCAATGTGGGAGGAGTGGTAGGGCAGAGATGCAGTCACGCTAACGTTCCAGATAAGGTGGTGTGCCATGCCTTTACCACTAAACAAACTCAAGTCATGTTTTGTATTATCCTTTCTATCTGCGACGTGAAGCTAATGCTTGGTTAAGGCTCCTTTTTTTAGAAACATCTCAAACTACAGGTTAAACACAGGCATCTTCTTCTCACAGAGACATGCTCTATCTTGCATTAATCACAGTTGGCATGTTTGCACCCTTTCACCAGCTGACCCTGCAGTAGATTTCTCTTTGCCCAGTTGTGGTATTCTCACATTCAGGACTTACTGTCTGCCTGCAGAATTGTGCCCTTAAGTTCCCAGATAGTTCAGATGGAACTAGAGATGGTTATCAGATGGTAAAGAGCTGAAAGATTAGTTCTTCAATAAATTGGAGAATGTACATTTTGCTTCCTTAATAAATATTGTTACTACTGTTACATGCTATGAGCCAAATACTGTAGACATTATTCATTTTTTTGTTCTTATTCCTGGAAGAGGATAGAGAAAAAGAGTTAATACTTCTATTGCAAATGAGAATAAAAAGCTTTTTTACTAAGTACTAGTTTCAGGACATGATATTGTTTTATGCAGGTATGCATTAAAAATTACCTTATTTGTATTTTTGTGTGTGACTTATAAAAAGACATATTTAATATACTGGATTCAATTCTGCTTCATTTAAAACATCTCTATGTAACCTGTATGAAAGTGTTGACTATACCAAATCCAAAAGGTCTTACATCCTAGTCCCTATTTAGAAACACCCTGTATGCCAGTCAACAGATTAAAAAAAATATATAGTATCTAATAACAAGCTACAGATGAGGGGACACTTTTTTTTTCTGAAGGGAAAGAGAAGCACTAGAAAAAAAAGTACATTCATGGTCTGAAGAAAATAATATTTCTTTTCTCCTCAGTCCTTACAACTATAAAATAATGAACCTGAAGGCCTTTTGTTTTTAACAAGTGGGAAGGAAAAAAATTTAGTGAATAGAGTGGTTACAGAACTTTCTCATAGGACTCATCATAATGGCATAATGGTTATCAAATTAAAATGTCAGATGGGATCTTTAAATGGCAATTGGTACATGAACACATATGTCAGCAAAGAACTAACAGATCAGTTCTTAAAAGTTGATAGACTGACCTTATTAATGGCCTTAAACTGCAGTGATTTCATAGTCAGCACTCCAAGGTAGTGACACCTAATACATAAGTGCTCTGCAGAAATACGATTGCGGTAGCTCAGACTAAAATGAAAAAGTACTGAGCAAGGGAGAAAGCACAAAGATACTTCATGCATGAAGCATTCCGGTAAGTAAACTTAGGAATCACAGTGGGATTTATTGCTCTTCCGGGTTCAGCCTGGATAACTAAGGATGTGTCTTCAGGTTACTGCATCACCAAACAGGAGGCTATCCATGCAGCAAGCACTGCCAGGAATTATATTAAAATGGGCAGCAGTACTGAGATGGTCAAACTTTTACTGGATAAACCAGACCATGACTCTCCGCAGTATGTTGTCAATGATGTAAGTGATGTAAGACTACATCACTTTCAGCGTTGACTCTCACAGACTGTGCACAATTCCAGTTCCAAAGTTAGTTAGTTCATGTGGATCCAGCTAGATTCTGGCACCACACACAGTAGGCACATCCTAGACCAACAAACATTTTGCAAATTCGCTGCTAAGGATAGGAACTGTAAGAACCAAGTCAGCTGCTCCAAACTTCAGTTGTTTTTAAAATACGTCTTTAAGCATTCTTTTCAGAAAACTTTCTTAATATTTACAATATTTCACATAAATTTTTATTTACAATTTCCAAGTTTTTATCAGAGGTCAGGTGGAAAGTAGACTAGCTCTCCAAGACATTACTTTTTCCCAAGATGTCTGAATATTAGTTTATTCTGGCTAATACTGGTAGCTAAATTAGAGAACAGACATGAACAGACTATTCTGCTAAAAGGGAAGTACTTAGATTCTACTGTCATCCTGTCAAGTATAGGTTATTTATATACTTATTCATAATAAATCAAATTAGCAACATCCCTAACAGAAACACTCAAAAGTATATTTGTCAGTACTCTAACTTCTTATATCAGAGAAAGAATTTTTCTAGTATTTGAGTTTATTTCATGTGTTTGCTTCCAAAACCAGATTAAAAATAAAATAAAGAAGAAACATTTGAAAGGTTCCCACTAGTTCCTAGTTTGGTCACTCAATGTAAGACAGACTTCAAAGTCTTCCATGCACGTTGCAAGAACAGGTTTAATCACCTTTGCTTCTGCTTCTAATATATCAAAAGATTGTGTACAATTGAGGTGATAATCATGTGCCCCAAACCTCCTCTCCTTTAGCTAACTATATCAGTTGGTCTAATAAAAGGTTAGGTTTCACCCAACCAGCCTTGCCACTCTCATACAGTTTCTGTAATTGTTGGCTTCTCAGAAATTTGGTAAACCTTAAACAAGGATTAGTATTAGAGAAACAAACAAAAAAATACTCCTGTTTTTAACAAAACCTATGTTGTGAAGAAAGTAATATCTCCCATTTTACAAATGATAGCTCTTACTAGAAAAAAAAAAACCTGACTCTAAATATCCTGCCACATATTGATAAGGCAGTGCTAGGACCTAAAAGAAATATTTTTGCTGCTATTATGGAAAGAATAAACAATGTGGTTGTCTAACAGAAAACTGGAAGGGAAATATTTTCCAGGACCAGACAACTCATGGAGTCTGTCTCCCAAAGGTAATGTTTTCACATACAGGTATGCTTTCTCCCACCAGAGACCCTGGGCCGTGTTCCATTCTCATGCACATGTTACTTGGTCTGTATGAAGCCAATGACACAGGTGTTCTTGGATGTGAACACAGTCTTTTGTTCTCAAATAAGTCTCTCAGTTCATATATAAAGGTTTTAATAAACTACCTCTTTACCAACAATTCAGGAAAATAGCTGTCATTTTCTTTTACTACCTAAGCAAGTAACAATTTATATGTATATTAAGAGGGAAAGGATTGTCTTATATCGAAGATGTAAGCAGTTTTGTTTAAAAGTTTATGGTGTCTCAAGGCTTTAACATTTCTCCGTGTTTTCTGTACAGTGATAAGACAAAGAAAAAAGAGACTTTAAGCACCGTTTTGAAAATTCTCATGAGCCTATTTACTTTTCTATCAGTGTAAGGAAAAAAGGAAGAGTATAGTGTGACATTCGAAAAACCTAATCTTTTTTCAGTTTTTGTTCTTGACATATCTTGTTAAAGAACAACAAGGTTTTCAATAGCAGACTCACATACTTTTCAATAAATATGATATTGATGAAAATTAAAGGTTAATGCAAGGATCACAGAGCTCATCTGTTTTTAAATCAAAATTTACTGACAGTTCTACAGAAATAGATAAGATGATCCTTTTTAACTAGGGGTAAATCAGTAGGAAAAAATTATAATGAAACAGTTAAACGCCAAATGAAAGGGTCAGCTCTTTGCAAGATCAAGCACAAATTGATTTTTATTTTCTTTCTGGGCCACCACAATGGAAATATACAGCAGTGATTTAGAATTAGGTGTTGTGAAAACTGTGGGCCAAATTCAGTTCACATGTACTCCATTGACTTAGTGAGACTGTATGAAGAATACATTTGGCCCAAAAGTTTTTTATTTGATCTGAACAACCAACTAACAATAATACAGTGCCACTTAGTGGCAAGGAAAAAGTTTTCAGCATGTGAGATATGAAGACATTCAGGCATACAATATCTGGTGCTATTTGTATTTGAAATTTTGATACAATCGTATGTGATAGCTTCCAGTTACATTAAGCTCATTATTGCCACAATATTATATGCATCTTTTCATATAAAAATACAAAAGATGTCTGGAAAGAGGGAATGAAAACAAGCCCTTGTAATTAATGTAGCATTAAGAACACTCCCTTCACATTATATCTTCAAATTATAGCCATTTTCTAAAAAGGTTAGAATGCCTGTAAAAAGCATAAATATATCAAAGCCATTTGTATTTCTCATGCTTCAGTAATGTATGTGTCACCTTCCTGAAAAATTATCCCTCAAAAAGGTCTACAGTATTTCTTTTGTTTAAGTACCTGTAGAATTACAGTTTTGTGGAGCGACAACTATACTTAATAGCATTTTAAATGGCAGTATGTAACTCATTATTCAGTGCAGTACTATTCTACTTCTAAGAAAGAATGAGATAAAGAGAAGAAGATATTTCACTAGAAATAATAAACAATAAGTCCAAAAGGATCCACAATAGATCATGGGGTCCATCAACCAGTTGCAATGGATCCTTATATTTCTACAGGAGGAACCAATGCAAAGTAATGTACATTTTGATAATTTCATACAATCATAGAATGGTTTGGGTTGGAAGGGACCTTGAAGATCATCTAGTTCCAACCCCCCTGCCATGGACACAGGGACATCTTCCACTAGATCAGGCTGCTAAAAGCCACATCCAACCTGGCCTTCCTGTGACGCAGCATTCACAACTTGTCTGGACAAATTATTCCAGTGCCTCAGCATCCTCACAGTAAACGATTTCTTCCTAATATCTAATCCAACCCCACCCTCCTTGTGTTTCCATTTTCCCTTTCACTTCATGCTGTTGTGAGAAGTCCCTCTCCAGTTCTTTTGTAGGCCCCTTTTAGGTACTGCTCTAAAGTCTCTGTGGACCCTTTTCATCTCTGTGCCTGGGATAGCCCTGACTCACGTGCAGGACCTTGCACTTGGCACTGTGGAACTTCACAAGGTTCACACAGGCCCACCTCTCAAGACTGTGAGGTCCCTCTGGATGGCATTCCTTCCCTCCAGTCAATCGATGACATCACAGCTTGGCATTGTTCTCCTCAGCTTATTTAAAGCCAAAGATAGAATGCATTGACACCATCAATGAAAATAAACCCCCTATGTGTACAGTGGGAGTAAAATTTTTCTCTGTCTTCAGAATACAACAGACAGATGAGAATAAATTTTTGAGACTAATACTTAGTTGTTTATAAGCACTTTTAAATACACTAAGGGTCATTATGTCCAATTGGGTTATACAATCCTTTGGCAATCATTTAGTTGCCATTCATGCTTCAATCCTTTCTTTTATACTACAAACAAAACTTGCTGGAAGTGGACTTCAGCAATAATTCTGCAATTTTACTGCTGATGAGATTTGTACTTTGAATGGGGACTCTGTTTATATACATCTTTGAACCTTTAATGTGAAGAGACAAGTGACCATTGCCTATCAGATGTGGGTGACACATAGTATCCTGTAAAAAGAGCTTTGTAGAACTAAATCAGATTACATCTATAAACTTTAGTATTTATATATATCAAGTATTGCGAAATCTAATGCCCATTACAGAACACATAGTACTGAATCAATTGACCTGCAGTAATACCAAGCAAGCAATAATACACCTGAATTTATGGAATACACTGTAGTATCATAACACCATAATGTTAGAATAAATCAAGGGTAACTCACTAGAAAAATATTACATGAGTCAGGAGGTACTTAGAGTAATATTTCATTTCAAAACAGGAACAGACTTTTGGAGCAGGTGTTCTGACTGCTCCCCACATAACAAAAATCACAGAACTATAAAATAATTAAGATTTTAAAGGGCTTTTTGGAGATCCAACACCCTGCTTGCAGAAGGGCCATTTAGATCAGGGTAATGGGGTAGGTAATAGGTAATGGGGTTTTTTCCAGTTAAGTTTTTAAAATCTCAAAAAATGGATATCCCACACCTTTCTGAGAAGGCTGACCCAGTGACTGGCAACTTTCAGCCAGAAAAACTTTTAATTTTTTGAGTTGGAATTTCCACCTTTCCAAGTCCTGTGTGTTATATTTAGCCCCAAAATTGTGTGAAAGAGACTGGTTCTGCATTCTCTACAACCCCGCAGCTTCTAGTCAGACAGCAATAAGATTCCTCCTGAGCCTTCTCTTCTCCACTCCGAACAAACCTGGGGTCTTTCATACTTTCCTCAAGCACTGTGTACTACAACTGCCTCAATCTCACTCAGTTCAGCAAATCAACGCCTTTTTTACTCTGGAGAGACGGAAACAGACATGGTGTTTCAGAAGTAATGTCAGAAGTGCTGAACAGAGAAGGATAACTTGTCTCGACCTATTGGCCACACACTTGCTAATAGAGCTCTCGCCTTCTCCCCTGACCCATTTCCTCCTGTCCCACTCCCATCCCCTCCCTGTTGGGGAGGAAAATCTGAAAAAAATTAAATCTTGTGGGTTAAGATAAAGAGAGTTCAATAATTGAAACAAAATCCAATAGCAACAATAATGATACTAATAATATCAGTAATAATAGTAATAATAAAAAGGAGAGAGAAGAAGAAAACCTAAGACAGAGAATTGATGTCCACTACAATTTCTCACCACCTGGTGATGGATGCCCGGCCTGTCTGGGAGCAGTGATCTGTGCCTTTCAACCAACACCTCCCAATTTACATCTTGGACATAACATTCTATGGCACTGAATATACCTTTGGCCAGTTTGGGTCAGCTGTCCTGACTTCTTGTTCACCTCCACACTGGCAAGACATGGAAAAATGGAAGGTCCTTGACTTAGACTAAGCACTATTTAGCAATAACTAAACATCAGTGCGTTATCAATATTATTCTTATACTAAATCTAAAACACAGCACTTTACCAGCAGCTCTGTCCCCACCAAAACCAGGGCAGTATATTTGTCTTTTTCCAGTCTGTATTTTGTTTGAGCCATGAAAGAGCCTGAGAACTTATGATTTGGATTGTTTCTGGACGAAACCAGAAGTTTGGCTTCAGGAGTTCACCTAATATACTCCAGATGCTAAGGTGTCTTTAGCTCATAGGAGAACAATAGAGCTACTTCAGATTAAAATCTCTAAATGCACATAATGTTGCTTCTTCAGGCCCCAGCATCACCTTGTAACTTTTGACTTATTATTTGCTGATAATTATCTGCCAGACACAAATTTGATTTATCTTCTGTTTAAAAAATCTTTGTTGGAATATCCTGAATGAAATAAATTAAATCTATTTTGTGAAAGAAATAAGCATAACATACAAAATGAGCAATTTATCCCAAACACTTAACATATTATATGTGGGTGAGTGCGTTTATTAATAAAGTTTCAGTTGTGTGAGTTAGGAACATGTAACCCGAGGATGATGGCCCATTCTGAGTACTATCACTCATCTGAGGATGATAAAGTATATTCATTGCATCATACAAGGTCACTCTAATTTCACCATAATGGTAGTATTTTTTCATTTAAATTTTTATTGGCAATATCACTAATTCTTTACTTGCTTTTTTGGATGTAATTTATTTATTGAAAACATTTTTTTTAATGTTTATTTTTTCTCCAATTTATTTTAATTGGTCAATAAGTGAAAAAAACAAGTAAAATTTCCAAATGTTGAAGCACCTATGAATGGTTTTGTTACATTCTGTGCTTTGATCTCTGGGGGGCAAGAATTTTTCTGCACTCAATAATAATTTCTTATTTTCAGTTAATAGTCTGAGCTATGTAAACTTTAACATTTAATATCAAGTACTGTCTTATTAAAAGGTTCTAAAATTGTCTTTTGCTGTTCAGATGCCGTGTCTGAATCCAAAGCGAATGATCCATTTGTTCTTAGGGCTAAAATTTTCCTGCTTGTAGGTTAACCATACAGGATTGAGTAAATCTTCCTTATCTACAATAATCTTGTAGAACTTTGTTTTGTTTAGTCCTGTGCCAATCTGATGAAAAGATAAATTCTTTCTAATTTCAGAGATATTTTCATTTAACCTTAAAAAAAGAATCATGACAATTTACTATGCATTCAGTCAGAGCCAGGGTAGTGATACTAATTGATTTGCTATTTCTCAGGACATAAAACATGAAATCCTGGCAATTATTAGGACATGGAATTCTTTTAGAATTCTTTTCACTTAGAAAATTCTTGAGGATTTAGGTCTTTTTACGTGTATTTTATAAACATTAGACTTAAGCAATTTTCCAGTGTCAACAGGTCTTCTGATCTACCTTTATGTTACAAGGTAGACCAACTGATTTAAATTGATTTTAAATTATTTGTCTCTATGAAATACATCCATATCACCTTAAGATAAATGTTTTTCAATTTAAAAACCTGTTCTCTATGATCTACATGTAACAACACTTTGAAAACAAAATAAATATGCTTTAAAAGAAGCTATTAGTCTGAGTAAATTTATGTACATCTGTGCCATTTGAAACATATTTTATCTCTCAATCCCAGTTTATCCCACATTTTAAAATGTATAGGAAATAAGAAAAATATGAGGAAACTACATGAAAACAGTCCAAAGTGGTTTGAGAAGTACATATACAAATGTTCCCTTGGATCTTGAGTTCACGTAACCCAGATCTTCCAACTCTACCTCCCCACTAAACTGAACCATTTCCAACCTTCAAGCAATTTCAACCTCACAGACCACAACTTTAAGCACTGAAGTTTTGCTCTCCATACCTCCCCAGCACACTGGAAAATACTGAAAACTATTTCAAAACAATGTTTGTTATTTAATTCCTTAATTGATATCTTCAAATGACAGTTTCCAGGCAGAAAATATTATTAGACTTAAAAGCACCTCAGAAATCATTGATAACATGAGCTAGTAACCTGTTTTACAGCTGTACACTCAAAATAGAGACCAAAATTAGAAGTAGAGTGTGCACCCTTTAAAAAAGTATTTGGAACAGCAATCTTCGGGGAAAAAAAGACAAAAAGGTACACAAGTGATGGTGGTATGAAAGAAAAGAGTTAGAACTGGTTTAACTCAGCTGCAAGCCATTGATCACTGTGTAAAAAAAAAGCAGAGCCAATACTAAGCATTCTGAAAGTCCTACCCTAGTGCCTAAATGCATGATTAATCTTTCAATTCTTGAGACAGTGAACATGTAATACTGATTATCAGAGATGTTCTACCACACCTCAGTCAGAAGAGCAGGCTCACACATAGTCTTAATTTGAAGGGTCTCTTTGTCTAGAGAAAGTGTCTGGCAAATTAGATAGAAAAAAATGTAAGACTTTTAACTCTCCTTTCAATAAACAGAACATGTAATTTCAGCAGCATAATTATAGAGAAGCTAAACAGGTGTCATAGTACCAGGACAGGTCATCTGAAATATCTTTAAATACTAACCAAAGCAAAGCAGAGAGAAGATCAAGGCTTAGCTTCCAAGTTACAATTATAAACACAAAATGAATTCTTCTTAATTTGGGAGATACCAGGTCTGCATACAGCATTAGCCATTTTCTAGTACATTTCCATTAGTAATGTCTTTGCTGATTAGTTTTTTGCTAAATTAGCATGTTTATCCATTAGCATATCAATATTGCTGCCAACCATCCTCTTAATTTTTAGTTTTCTTGTTGCAACAAAAAATTGCCAATAAAAGCAAGCTTAACTTGAAGCCTTAATTAAGTCTAGTACAATTCTTTTTTCTTTCTTTTTTAAGCTTGTTTAATAATACTGTGTAATATTTACTCAGATTATAGATTTGCTTTGTTCAATAACACCACTTGCTTGATTAATCAAAAACTTTGTATTTTGGTTTGGCAGCAACAAAAACTGTAGTATTCTGCATTGTTTGGAGAATGAAAACCTGCCTTAAAAATCAGAAAATCAACAACATCACAGTCAAAGTAATTCTTCATAATTTCTGAAGCTCCTCTTCAGAGAAGGTAGAGACTCTTACACATAAACATCTGACCTCTTCTATACAGTCATAAAATACTGCTTCCACATTAACATACTGAGATGTTTCTGATCAATGTCTTGCATGTAAGAGAAGGGCCAACCCCAATTCTTCCAAAAGTTTCTTTTTGTTCATATTCCTCTCTTTTTGTATCATCCATAATTTTTTCATTGCTTTGATATGTTCAATTACATTAATTTGAAGTCAGTCACAGCAGAACAGCTAAGACTTTGTTTAACTGAAGTATACAGAGAGCTGGCTTGAACACACAGCAATGCCAGCTTCTACTGTCGACACTGTTATTCAGGACAGATACTCTTGTCTGACATAATTAAATCTTGACAGTAATTATTTCTGCTGATTCCTGGTTGACTGCTGTTAAAGACGTGCTTATCCACTTTCAAACACACTATCTTATTAAACTAAATACATGCCAGTAATTACAAAGCTGCACTTTTTAAATTTGGGGTTTTCTAAAAGTCTTTTTAAAATAAGATGATAAAGCTTTCCCTAAAAGGATCCCCTGTGTTTTAAAGCCAAGAGATCTCAGACAGTGCCTGATATTCCAACACCTGATATGAGAGAGAGAAAGAGAGGCAGAGAGGGCATGCTTGCATGTACACAGAGAAGGTTATTAAGAAATTTTTGTTTTATGACTCAGGGGGTCAATTTGTATTAAAATTATATGGAAATGTTAATTCTCACTGTTTGTTGTCACCTTCTTCAAATAAGAAGTTCCCTTGAGCCATCATGTTAATACATTTCATATAAAACAGATATTTCCTATTTATTTCACTGTTTGACAGTGGGAGACAGGGAGAGTTTGGTTAATGGTCATGCTGAATCATTAATATTACTTTTTATCTCATAAGGCTATCAAAACATGACAAAGGATAAGTAAGGAATGAAGTTTAGAACAAAGTTGGATGAGAAAACTAAGATCAGATCTGCCTCAAATGTCTGAATATTATTATTAAATATTACCTTTAAACTTCTCCATTATTCATATCTAAGAACATAAAATATTTTCACAATACAAGTACATTTAGCATAAGCAAATGTTTAAACAAAAGAACGAGGAATTTTAATGAAGCACCCTCAGGAAAATGTTTAAACTTTGCCCTTAAGTTTACTTTGTTCACTAATAGGCTTCTATTTCTAGTACTGAGTAGGAAGGATAGGTTCAATGTGTTAATAAGAAAAAAGTAATACTATTTAATTAATTCTGGCTGAACACACATGGTTTAATATACTTGGCAATATCATTCTATCACATGATATGATAATTTAATGGAACTTTTTTATTTAAATTGCTGGCAAGTTTATGAAATTATAAAGCAAATAGGCCATGCACTTGGGTGTAATTGACTGTATAAATGTGTTTTATACTATACTGTTGGCAAATTAGCCAATCCCTGTCACAGAATCAATTATTATCTAGCTGTATTCTGCAAACACAATAGCAGAAATACAGCATTTGTAGAAAAAAAAACCCACTATAATTGTTAATCTTACATTGTGCATCTTAAAGTCAGGCAATAAACATTCACACACTGTATAATCATCCTACAATAAGGCTGCTGCCAAATGAGTGCACATTTAAAAATTCCTTGTTGAAGAAATTCCTTAACTCGAGGTGTTATTTTTGTTTTTATTTGTCTTTTCCTCTTCAGATCAGTGAAGTGAGTAATACATATGTCAGTGACTCAAAAGATATAAGGCTTGACCGCATGACTGAAATTTCCAAAGCAACTTAAAGGGACTTGGACACTCAATTTCTCTTGGCACTGTATCCACTCTAACCCCCACCTAATGAAAGTTTTGATAATCTGAATGCAGTAGCAAATATTACAAGACTTAGTCTTCATGTTTTAATGCATGCTATTGTTAGACATCAGTGGGGGATTCTGAATAAACTGGACGTTTAAAATATTTTCTTCTGGTTCCACTAATAATATGAAGTTGTTTGTCACTTCTATATGTCTCCCTTCAAGTAGGCCACATCTAAATTATAAGCAATATTTAACATAACAACTACTTAATGGTGTAAACATAGAAAAAAAATACACCTGCTCTGCTACAGAACTCAAAACATGCTGTTCTTGTAGAATGTATGAAATTGTAGTGGTTCTGAGCAAGTAAGAGTCAAGAGGTCTGAACTGCCATGTCCCTAGCATTCCTCCTGTTTCTACATCTCTGTTGTGCAAGGACTGGGATCAGCAGTTTTATGGACTATATAAACTGAGCAGCTACTGAGCAGCTACAAGTAGTTTCACAAGGCAGATGTAATAGTACTTCTGTTCACTGGAAAGAAACAATGCAATTTTGTAGGCAGATGGTATAGTTCTACTCATGAATGTTACCCTGTACCCATATAGGGGGTTTTATACTGTGATCTGCACTACAGCTACAAAGTGAGGGATGTTCACTACCATCCAGGTTCGCAGAACTGCATCTTATATGGGCATCCTTCACCTAGCTCATGTACCAAAACAGTTCAGCTGTTATAGCAGACAGCACAGGCCCAGCAGAAGACTGACAGGTTCTTGGAACCTGAAGCTCACACTGCTATGACTTCAAGACTACAGAGTCACGGGCTATAGGATATAAAGCTTTCTCGGGGAAGCCTATGCATACCTGTGAACAGATGTATGGCAGATATCCCCAGCACCCTTAATGACATGCAGAGAGCAAGTTGTTTAGAGCTTTGAAAGGCTCTGCAATTCTTTTACGTATCTTTACAGCACTTATGTGGGAAAATACCACCATCCAGCTGAGAGTCGTCAGAAATATTCTGTTGTTCTAGGGCTCCAAACTCAGCACTCTCAGTCTCAGCTCCATTATTTACCTAGACATTATTCTTTCCATGGAACCAAATTACTGATACCAATTTGAAAACAAATCTGCCAAAAGGGAAGGTATCAACCATGTGCTTCTGTCTTAGAATCAGCCCCACTGAGGACACTCATGAATATACTGTACATATTTCTTGTGAAAATGAACCATGATCCAGCTAGTAGTCCTCTTGGAATACTATTGCTTCCTGTAGTTTTTAAGTAAAGTACTCCTTTACTGTCCACTCCTGAATTCCTCATATTAAAGGTTTAGATCAAGAACTTCCCTGACTTCAAAGTCTCCTGTCTGTGATGTTCCCATTAAAACTGTGCTGGCTTCTGAGTTTCAGGCTGTGGTCTGAACTCCAATCTTAAGTTAGGACACAGTATTTTTTTTCTGGATCCTTCTCTCCCATAAATGTTAAAGTCACTAGTCTGAGGTGAAATTCTGACCTGAGCTTCTCAAGCAACATCTATGAAAAGCATATGGTTTGTTTGCCTGAAAAACAAAGCTCTAGCAAAAAAGGGTGAGAAAAACAAAGTAGAAAGGTGAAATAAAACCAGAAGGTCATTATCAGACTTTGTCAGATTTGTTCTCAGTCTTGTTCCACTTCCTTAATTTGTTTAATTCTCTCTGATTCCTCATGATAAAATTTTGTCATCTCTATTTTACCCAGCTTTAGTGATCTCGCTGGTGAAGTAATTTTGAACTCTTGTGCCTGAAAATATAACTTCAATTGCATGTAAAGGAAGAAATATATCAAGTTTGGGGACCAGAAGCTATTAGTCATATTAAATGCACAGCTGAAATTTTAGATAGAGTTGTGCCAGTCATGATTACTAAAATATAAATCTTTGGCTGTGTGATTCATTCTATACTAGGATTCTTAGGGATAACGGCAGCACCATGAACTATAATTTTTAAATTTAATATGGATGGGACATCTTACAGAATAACTTGAAACAGACTTATAATGATACACTGAGTATATTGTCAGGAAATAAAACCAAGTGAGATTAAGGCACAATAAATGCCTGCAAATGGAAGATCTGTGTTTCAGATTTTTTTCTGGGACCCAGAAATTAGATCTGTTTTAATAAATAAATTAATTTTAAAAATCCTGTTATCCAAAGTTGCACCACACGTTGAACCAGTTTTAGAGAACAAACAAATCCCTCCCTCCAAAAAACCCAAACCTAAAAAATTCACATAATAATCACTGTTTCCTTGGGTAGAAAATGGTGAGGAAATAAACTTAAGGACTCAATGGCAGTTATTGAGCTTGGAGAAGAAATGTTTCAAAGAAATTAAATGGGAATAATAAGATAACAAGGAAGATAAACAGCTGTTTCAGAACATGTTCTGAGAATGACATAATAATGCTGCCTTGTAAGCCAAGTGCTAGGCAGTGCCTGGTGCAGTGTCCTCTGGGAGAGAAACTGACATCAGGTGTATCCACCAGAACAATCTTGCTTATTTGAAACAGGGAGTTGGACTCAATGATACTTGTGAATTCCTTCTATCTCAGGATATTCTATGATTCTATGATTCCTAAAAAACAGTTATAAAATCCTTTTTCTCTGATTGCAGCACGGAAAAACATTTAAAAACTCAACAAAACAGAGCTTATCCTTGTTAACCACATATGTGTTCCTCCCCAGCAACTTCTCTGTTCAAGTAGCTCTCTGTGCTTGACCCCAAGGCCATTCAGATAATTCAGAGATGGAAAGACTCAGAGACATACAGCCACTTTCTGTAATACTTTATTTAATAGACTGTACAGTCTAATTGGAAAGCTGAGATGCTCCCATTGATTCATTATTTCTATTATTTATTAACTGCATTAACCCAGACGTAGTCCTAAGCAAGGACTCCGGTCATAATAATTTACATAGAATTGTCCTGCTTGTCTATAGAAAAACATTATTTTCTTGGAAAGGAAAAATTATGATAATACGGAAGGAAGATTGCAACATTTTTTCAAGCAGAGAATTGGGATCTTACACTTCAAAAAGTACTTTTATAACTCTTGGTTTCATGTACACAGTGGTACTCTCCTTCGGTGACATGGTGATCCATTTACTGGATGAGGGAAAGGCTGTGGGTGTTGTCTACCTTGACTTTAGTAAGGCCTTTACCATTGTTTCCCTCAGCATTCTGCTGAGGGAGAAACTGGCTGCTCACGCCTGGCCATCCAGGCAGCTTTTTACACAATTCTTCATTGCGTAAAAAGCTGCCTGGATGGCCAGGCCCAGAGAGCGATGGCGAATGAAGTTACATCCAGCTGAAGGCTGCTCACAAGTGGTGTCCTCCAGAGCTCAGCCTTGGGTCCAGTTCCCTTTCATACCTTTATCAAGGGTGTGGATGAGGGGATGGAGTGCACCCTCAGTAAGTTTGCAGATGACACCATGTTGGGCAGGCGTGTTGATCTGCTGGAGGGTAGGAAGGCTCTGCAGAGGGATCTGGACAGGCTGGATCGATGGGCTGAGGCCTAATGGTCCGAGGTTCAACAAGGCCAAGTGCCAGGTCCTGTACTTGAGTCGCATCAACCCCAGGCAGTGCCATAGAGAGGACAGAGTGCCTGGAAAACTGCCCAGCAGAAAAAGACCTGGGGGTGCCGGTCAACAGTGGCTGAACATGAGCCAGTGTGTGCCCAGGTGGCCAAGAAGGCCAATGGCAGCCTGGTCTGTATCAGAAATAGTATGGAAAGACAGGAAAGACATTGAGATGCTGGAGCATGTTCAGGGAATGGCCATGGAACTGGTAAAGGGTCTGGAGCACAAGTACTGTGAGGAGCAGCTCAGGAAGCTGGGCTTCATCAGACTGAAGAAAAGGAGGCTCAGGGGAGACCTTATCGCTCTGTACAACTGCCTGAAAGAAGGGTGTAGTGGAAGCTGGTCTCTTTTTCCAAGTAAGAAGAAGAAAAGGCCTCAAGTTGCACCAGGGGAAGCTTAGTTTTAATATTAGGAAAGAAATTTTCACTGAAAGGGTTGTCCAGCATTCAAACAGGCTTTCCAAAGAAGTGGTGCTGTCACCACTCCTAGAGGTATTTAAAAGACACGTAAATGTAGCACTTAGGGACATGGTTTAGTGGTGCACTCAGCAGTGTTAGCTTTATGGTTAGACTTGATGGCCTTAAAGGTCTTCTCCAACCTAAAGGCTTTATGATTGTGTAACTTTCAGCAAGAAGATTGTGAAAATTTTAAAAAATAGGGAATGTAGGTAATTTTGGGTTGCATTTTCTGACTATGGTTCACATTTGAAAGATTTCTACCAGGAATGAAAGAGCATTTCTCTTACATACTGAGATATAAAAAGTTGTCTTTCTTTGAAAGATGGAAGACAAAAAGAACATAACATGATGCGGACATGCTATACATGTGAAGGTTCAAGTTCAAATAGTTCAAGTTGTGTTTATGTTTCAATGATAAAGCAAACATCTATGAAATTCCACTTTATTTTTTCCTGTCTTTGAATGAGTGGGAGAGTTATGAATAAAATGTTGTTCAAGGAGGTGTATAAATAAATTGGTATAATTAGGTGTCATAATTAAGGTGCCCATTGCTGTTCCAGACACATTTACATAATTGTCAGTGCTAAAACGAAAATAATTGTTTGTCAGAATTGCTTCTGTTAAGACTGATAGTTCCTTAGTTTCTATAGTTTTCTCTAAGTATTTGTTTAGAAAATACTCTAAACTCTGAGCATAAAATGACTACATACAAGCCAAAATCTCCATAAGTGAACAAGTGTACAAAATTTACCATCTTGGAATTCAGACAAAATGTCTTGCCTGCTATCTTGTTATACATCTTTTGCAAAGAGGCCAAACTCTGTATGTATTCAATGTTCTGTCTGAGATTTGCGCACGCTGAGCAAGTAACTGCTTTGCAAAATGGAAAAAGGAAAAATTCTTGCTTTGTGAGTAATTACTAGGAAAGAAAAAGCCCTTCAGACTGGTTCTTTGGTGGGTTTTGTTTCACAATTTGCTTCTATGAGTTGTATTGCTTGTTAGAGTACACTTACACAGGTATCAGGAAGCAGAGGATTGAGTCTTGTGCCAGCTCATGTAATGCAGCTTTTAGATTACTGCCTTAGAAAAACAACTCAGATTTAGCCTTAAGCAGTCTACAACAGTTTTGTTTCATTGAATATCAAGCTAACCAGATATGTTAAGTGCAAATATTTTTATTCAGAGAAGAAATATCTTAGCAAAATTATATTTCTCAGAGCTAAACAACTTTGTATTAGTATAAAGCTGTATTTGAGCACAGTTGCAGTAATTTAACATACTGTCACATGTGTAGAAATAACAGATCTTATAAACCCTTTAAGATCCTTTAGAAACAATGAAAAAATTTTTCATACACTTGCTATGACTTCTATTGTCCTCAATGTTTTTCTTTTTTCCCTACTCTTAACCTTCAAAATTTCTCTTTTTCTCAAATTAGAAGTTAAAATTCTCTGGGACAGTTTTGATCTATTAAGGGGGGGTCCAAAGCGAAAAACAAATAAAAATTAAATAATAGCCCAGTAGCAGATATAGTTTTACTGGAGGAGATGGGATGGGTAAGGTATACCCATCACTGTTCCCTTCACTATTAATATAATCTTCACTTCATTTGGTACTAGACCATCAATATCAGAGTTAGATTTACACTCTGTGCATAACTAAAGATTTATTTTTAAGCAGCTAACTGACAAAAGAATTAAAAAAATGAATGAGATTGGAAGATTTTCACTTACTTTCTATGCACCTTATTTATATATGTGTATATATTCATATGTTTATTATTTGCATATGCATCTATTTGAAGAGATAGAGATATATTTCTTTTTTTGAACAATTTGCTCCTAAAGAAGCTGTTCTGCCTCTTCTTCTGCAATGCAAGAACAGGACGGTATCAAAAGAGATATTTAAAATGGACAGTATCAAAAGAGAAATTCAGCATGTCTCTATTTCTTACATAATAGTGAGAAAGAAGGTCTTACTGAAGAAATATGCATGCATTCTTTTGTTTCTGTGAGAATATTCACACATTATCATCATTGAGAGTAGTGAATAAATAATCAAAACCTTTCAATTAAACGTGGCAAGCTTCTCCCATAATAGTAATGTAAATGTAAATTACCTATCTGACCAGGAAAAAAATTCGAAATATATACATCTAAATAAATACAACAATATATGAAAAAATTCTTTTTTAATTTGATTTTTCAATTAAACAATGTAATTTCAAAATTTGCTTGCAATATTTACCTTCTTTCCCATATTTTTTTAGCTCATATACTTATAATATTAGCAGTCATATGGAAAGCCATTAAAGCTAATCTTTACAAAGAATAGGGCTGACATCAAGGTCTTGGATATTCTGCTTCCACCTTCAGCCCCTCTAGCTTTAATAACATTAAGCTTTCTGTGCACTAGAAGATTATCATAATTTTAAACACACAAACGAAACCAAACTGAAGTTCTCTCAGGTAGTAAGGATCTTTAAAAAAAAAAGAGATGGCATGGGGAAAAATAAGCTCCAGGTGCTCACAAGAACTGTGCTTACTAGTCCTTTCAGGCTGGTTTTACACAAACAGTTCTACCAGCCTTTCCAAATTACTTCTGCTATAGATTGAGGCCCAGCTGGATGTACAGTTTTTACTGTGGAGATACACCATGTCTCCAATTTCACAGGCACAGCACTACAGAAAACTTGTCAGCAAAAAGCATTCTCCAGTATCCTTCTAGTGAGCTTTCTACCCTGAGAACCCTCCAGAGAGAAGATTTTGCTTCTACCTCTTTCCTGCTCAAAGTAGGCCTTCATCAGCATTTGGAAACATCCTTTTCCCATGAGGAAAGGGAAAAATGAGAAAGAATATTAGATGAATAGAGTTTAACCTGTGTGGCAGGTCCTGAAGGTAAGGAACACTCGTAGATTTAATTCAATCTTGGACAAGAGGAATTCTAGTAAGAGTACTGTCACTTTGTCACAGTAAACCATTTTAAAATGAGAAAAAATTAATCTCTACGGAAAAATCACAACAGAAGTCCATCTGAAAACTGGAGGATTATATTTCAATGATCACCAAAAGGCTGTCTGAAAGCACCTGGATGTCATCTAGTACAATGTCCCCTTCAGAGTAGGGTTGTTGTCAACACATGATCTGGTCAGCCATGTCTGTACATCCCTGCCTTGAAAACCTCCAAGGATGAAGATCCCATGGTCTTCGGGAAAACACTACACATCCATATCATTCACTGAGACATTTTCTCAATCTTCAGATGGAACTTTCCAAACTGCAGTATATGACTCTTCTTGCCGTATTATTTGTCAGTACCAAGAACAGCTCCATGTGTATCATTTTGTTCAAGTAGCTGTAGACTTCAGCTGGGTCTCCCTTTTGCAACCACTCCACCAGAATAAATAAAACCAAATCCCTCAGCCCTTCCCAATAAGTCATGTCCACGACAACCTGAGCAATATTAAGAAGCTTATTCTCCTCTCCAATTTCTCAATATCCTTCCTGAACCATGGAGTCATGACTAGACAGAACCTTTAGATATATAGGGTTTAACTGTTTGAGTGAAACATAAATCCATTTAGGGTACCTTGTCAATGTGAAAAGCACTTCTACCGAGTAATAAAATATAAGGCAACCTTGCTGCCTTATCCCTTCATTTCTCCATGACTTTCAACATTAACTGTTTTGTTTATCTGTTCTGTAGATAAGAGGCTACTTTAAACAGTCACTGGGAGAGAAAGAGGACAATGTTTCCTGAGGCAGCCATGCAAGGAGCTAGTGTCATCAGAGGGCTTTGGTGCACAACAGCAGAAGACATGATGAGGTCTTTCTCCATCAATTCTATGGCTACCAGTATGGCCAGAAAAATAGAAGAGATTTCACCAGAGAGTGAGTAAAAAATCACAGTGACAAAGCCACTTGCAATAGCCATTACCATCATCAGAGAAGAAAAAAGAAATTTGCTAATACCGTACAAAATTTTAAGATTGGCAATAGCAGTGAACTTGATATAGGCATTTATCAGCTTGCCTGATGATTGGGTTGATGAGTGACATCACTGGCCATCATGCCAAGCTCTGACCCACTGTAGCCAGTGATGAACCAGCCCTCATGTCCTTGTCGCAGCTCAGCCCACGGCTTAGGGTTTTCCATGCCATGGACAACAGCTGGCCTCTGCAGCATCCTCACTCACAGGAATGCCTCAGAATTTTTGCATAGGATTAAAAGCAGCTCTGAAAAGCCTTCCAGATGAGACAGCAGTACTAGCAAGGATCTGCACTCTCTTCCCCAGAGGAAGGTTGTAAGAGTTTTTCTGTGGAAAGAGAAAAGCCATGTCAGGTAACATCAGTTTTGCTCAAAAGTTTCTTCCTTACTTCTGTTGTGATATATGAAATCACTCTTTCTTAAACTGGACAAAAAATGAAAAATGAAAGACACAGTACAGACCTCCACAAAAATGTAGTTCTGACTTCCTTGTCCTTGTTTACCAGTGAAAACATCATGCTTTCAATTCTTTCTAAATATGTAATGGTAAAATTGTAAGTTCCCTGGGGCAGAAACACTCTTTCATGATGCTTTTGTATGGTACTTTGCAAAATGGGACTGCACTCCCATGTGATCTGCAGGGAGTTCTGTAACAAAATAAATAAGTAATGCTTCCAGGAAACATATCAAACACAGACTACACTGCATCACCTACTGCACAGAACATCAAAACTGCTAAAAATGTCAACAGAATAAAGTTGCACAATGCCTAACACAGAAGCAAGCAGTACATTTTCCTTTAGAGTGTTGTAAATGTGTACTCTAAAGCAGTGAAAATGGCATCTGTTGTTTAAGTGCAATAAAATGTAAGGCATGGCTTTTTAGTAGTCCATTATTAAATAGGTGAATATTAAAGAAAAAGTCATTTCTATGCATATGTAATTATTACAGGTATCAATTGAAATTTAAATCTTCTAAATGTACTTCTACAAAAGTTAAATTTGAATGAGTAAGTTATCTGTTTGTAGGCACTTAGGAATGTTCTCTAAATTATATCAATATTTCTTTAATTATGTTTAAGAAAGAGGTTACTACAAAAAAGGAGTCTGAAATAACAAGAAGTCTATCTTGGTCAATTATTCCCATGTGAGTAATAAATCCTCCCTATTTGCCAACTCAGCCAACAGATATGCTTGACTGAGTCAGAAGAACTGATAACCTCTTTGTAAAAAATCTATTAGGCACCAGATCAGCATGTCCATAATCTCAGGGTTCCTCATCAACACCTTTTCCTCCTCTGAAATGACCTCACTAGTGAAGGAATCAGGAATTGCATGAGATTGACAGATAGCATTTACAACAATATTTGTCTGGTTTTTGTTTTCTGCAAATTACTGACTAATATCCAACCTCAGGAAACTGCAGGAGAGCTCTCCCCACAGGAAAAGACCAGTGTGATGATTTTTAAGTTGCTGTCAATCTCTTTTATGGAGGCACTAAACACCAGTCATTCAAACCTAGACTGTCTAGAACAGAAAGTCACCATCAACACAACCCACGTAATAAGCAACTTGTTGTCGGAAGCACTCAATAGTATCATAAATTACGTTCAACTCATCCAGTGCCACCCAAAAGCTCTTCCTAAGTGAAGCTTTTACTTCAGTTCTCTCTTTTGCCAACCCCAACTCTTTTATATTGAGATGAGGTTGCTCCCCAAACCAAGTGTTGAGAGTTATGAGAAAGGGTAACTGATTTTCAAAAATAAGCAAGCCAAGATAGCAGAAAAGAATAGCAAAAGAAATATAATTAATAGAGTCTACTATTAGCAATATCCTTTAACTAGGAAAGCATAAAGTCCTATGCTATCCTGAAAGGGCAGCCTCTGATGATGGGAACTTATTGGCATTTTCAGCTGTGTAGGCTTTATCACATCTACTCTACTTAGTAAGTGTGACGGACACTTCATGTCAGGGACTTTGATGTCATTCAGGCTGATGGGGTTTAGAGATGATATATCTTTCTTGCTCCAGTTAGGAACAAAATGTACAAAGAAATTGTGTGGTCACACTGCTCAAAGTTAAATGCAGACCAGAATAAAAAAGTTAATGTGCCTGACTGCAGTATTTGCTCTTAGCATGCAGTTGCAAGCTTTGAAAGTCCCGTTTACGTATCTCTTTTTTAAGATAAATACCTATTAAGTAATGTATATGCACAAGCTGAAGTGTTAAATGGTTTGTTGAAACCTATTAGAGTACACAAGATGATAAACATAAATTATAGCTAATATACTGCACCAGTGATTTTTAAACATAAAAATTACTGACACTGTAAAAACACACTTGAGTCATCGTAGCAGCATAATAGCACTAATCCATGTTTATCCAACCGTGCACTTTTCAAAAACAACACAAACCTCTAATAAATGCTTTGGCTTCACCTTGACAACTTATATGGGTTATTGCCTCGTTCATGCCTGGATAACCATGTGTTATGACTTAAATGTTCTTTAATATCAATTTATGCCTTGAAGAAAAAGGATTGAATAACATAGTGTACATATGGTTCAATTTATTACAGCAAAACAATCATTTTAGTTTGAAGATATTTTCTCATGGTGCATATCATAGAAATCTTATTCAATAGAGCTCTCAATAAACCAGATTTTTTATGTCACAATAAATGAAACTAAGGCAGCTAATTGTTGCTAAGATTCTAAATAGATGAGTCTATTTGGCTTTCTTGTCAATCAAGAAATAAATTCCTTAACACTTGTATTTCTGGATTCTAATGCCTCTAATTGGATTTTACACTATCTGATTAACGACGTAGTTTATAGACTACTGTAAAAAAATGTGATACTTAAAAAGTGGAAGAGGAAATTGTGGGCTGTCAGCATTTATGGAAAAGGCCAAGACAACATTGAGTAATTTAGCATTTTTGCAAAATGGCAACGAAAAGCATAAAACCTGGTCAATGATGCCTCATTTGTGGTACTCTTGTTGTGTGTCTGTGATACAAAAGAAGACCCTGGAGTGCTATTCTGAAGAATATTAAAATATGTAATAGTCTGTACTGAAAATGGATTGCAGTTTCAGGAAATTACAAAATAAAAAAGAAATCCAAAATTTAATTTAGAACCAAAAGCAAAGTATAAGCTTAAAATTCAGCCACGGACTCATGAACTCTTGCAGAAAGAAATAAAAGCACAAGGTAGAAAAGAATGCCACAAAATAGCCTTGTTACTTCTGACTTATGCAGTACCCATTTTTACTGACAGTCTTACTTTCATGAACTCTCCACATTTTCCAAAGATGTTTCTGGCAGTCTTTCAGACAGAAAGACCTTCTCATATATGAAAAGAAGGCAATCCTAAATGAGTTATGGCTGCAGATATGCAAGTCTGTCTTTTGTCATGTAATTGCTATTGGAAGGTGAAGAAGACTGTCTGGAAGCTAATTTAAAACCATGACAACAGTAGACTCAGCAATGGCTGTGGGCACTACAGCTCTTCTTACAATGAAGATTTTCATAATAATCAGGTCTTAGAATCATAGAACCATAGAATTGTTTAGTTTGGAAAAAACCTTGAAGATTATCAAGTCCAACCTCTGTCCCAAACAACTCAACGCATTGTGAAATATTCACCTTTTGGTAAAAAGCTCTTGCATGCTATCTATGCAGATGCGGATTTAGAAATTTTGGAAGAAATAGTTAGTTAACTATATGGAGGACTCTAAACTCTTCATCTTTCCCACTGCAGAAAGAATCTCAGCACCGAAGTTTGAATTGGTCACTTATCAAGATGGGTAAGATAATAATACTGCAATTTAAAGATGGACCTTATTCGGTAAAGGAGCATGTTTGATTTCCCAAAGTTACGAATATTGGAAAATCATATACCAAAATAAAATACTGTACTATGAAGCTCTCAGTAATTAAGAGATCCACCTACTGCTGTACAGTTATTCTACTATTTGAGTTATAATTGCTATTAATATGTTTTTCCATTGCTCTGCGGCATCGAGTATGACCAATTTTCAGGCCTCCTCTGGTCCATTTTTGGCTAAGTTCCTGCTTGCTGCCCATGTCCTACACAGACAGCCTCTCATGCCCTGTAGCCAGGGGCAGGGAAGGCTTTTCCCCTAGGGTGAGTCAGAAAAAATATCTAACAAAAGTAAAACAAAGTTAAACTAAAAAGTAAACTGACAAGTAAAATAAATTAAAAGTTAAATTTAAAATAAAATAAGAAGCAAAATTTTAAAAAAGTTAATTTTAAAGTAAATTAGAAAGTAAAGCAAAGTCGACCAAAGTAAATTAAAAATTAAAAATAATGTGGAAGAAACAAACAAAAAAACCCACCCTAAAGCCACCATACCATACATAGGACACCAAAGTAAACCAAAGAAAAACAGAACATAAAACCAAAGTAAAACCAAAATAAACCAAAGAAAACCAAAGTAAACAAACACAGTGACAAAAAAAAAACCCTGAAAATCTGAAACCCTCATACAAGACTGTAACATAAAGTGAAATAGTACAAAAAACAAGGCACAACAAAAAGTGAAAAACCCAAAATAAACAAAAGTTTAAAACCCTCACCAAATACAATGTATGACCCCAATGTAAAACAATATATAAAATTTTAAGAAAAGGAAACCAAAAGAAAAGAAAAATTTAAAAAATATAAACTCAGGGAAATAAAAATTTTAAAAACCCCAGAAGTAACTCCCCAACATAAAACTCAACATCAAACCCTAACATAAAACCCAGTGTAAAACACAAAAACCCCAAAAAGTAAAGCTTCAACAGAAAGGAAAAATATAAAAGTAAACCAAAGTAAAACAAAAAAATAAACTACAAAAATAAACCAAAGTAATCCAAAGTAACTCAAATTAAAAAAAATAAACAAATAAAGAAATTAAATGTGAAACCAAATGTAAAACAAATAAAAATAAAACAAAGTTAAAGGAAAACAAAAAGTAAAAATACCCAAACAGTAAACCAAAGCAAACCAAAGTAAACAAGTCAACAACACCCCCCAAATAAAATCTCAACATGAGACCACAATGTAAAATCTCAGTATTAAAAAAGAATAAAAAATAAACAAACCAAAAAGTAAACCCCTTATGGAAAACAAGTAAACCAAGAAACAAACAAACAAAAAAATATAGAAAAAAACCACAAGTAAAACAACCAAAAAAAAACCAAAAGGAAAAAGAGCAAACTAAACTCAGGTAAATCAAGGTAAACAAAAGTAAATCAACAAAAAAAGCAAAAAGTAGAATCCTGTCATAGAACTCCAAAGTAGAATCTCAATGTTAAACCTCAAAATTTATGCCCAATGTTAAGCAAAAATAAAAAAGTAAAACAAATAATAAAAATACCAAAATAAAACCAAGAAAAAAAGGTAAAAAAATGTAAACAAAAGAATGGGAAAAACTTGCAAAAGCCCCAACATACAACAACAACAAAAAAAAAGAAACCCAAACTGAAAGTAAAATAAAAACTAAAAATCCAAACAAGTAAAACAAAACAAACAATAAGTAAATCCCAACAGAAAACTCCATTAAACCCCATCAGAAAATGAAAGGTAAACAAAAAAAACCCTAAAAAAGCCTAAAATAAATAAAACACCAAAGTAAACAAAGAAAATAACCCCTCCAATGTAAACCTCAAAATTAATCAAACAAAAGTAAAACAACTCAAAAAAAACCCAACCCAAAACATAAACCAAAGTAAAAGAAAAGAACTACCCTAAAGCCTTAATGTAAAGCCCCAAAGTAAACCCCTAAAGGAAAAAATCAATGTAAAACTAGAAAAATAAAAACAGAAAGTAAACAAATGAAAAACAGCTCATGAAATTTAACCAAAATAAACTCAAGATAAATTAACAAAATCCGGAAAAAGTAGAACCCCAACATAAAACAGCATAAACCCTATAACAAAGTAAAACAAAAAAGAAAAACATACCAAAATAAACAAAAATAAACTGAAATAAAGCGTAAAACCCAATGTAAAGCATAAAACAAAATAATAAAAATCCCAGAAGTAAAACTATGCAAAACAAGAAAACTCAACAAAGTAAACCAAAATAAACAATAGAATCAAAAAAAAAATTATAAGTCCAACTTAAAACCACAAAAACCCCAATGTAAGATCTCAACATACACCCCAATGTAAAACCCCAGCATAAAACCCAGCACAAAAGAAAATATTATAGAAAACTAAATACAATATAACAAAAAGCCAAAAATCTGACAAAGTATTCCAAAGTAAACATCGAAACACAAATAAAATGCAAAATTCCAAAGTAAATGCCCAGTAAGTAAATGTAAGGGAACCAAAGAAAAAAGTAAAGAAAGAACTCCAAACAAGAAGCATTAACTTTAAAACACAGTGATAAAACTAAAAAAGTAAAGAAAGAAATGAAAATAACAAACCTAATTAAACAAAAATAAAACAGTAAACCAAAACACAATACAGCAAAAAAGAAGTAAAAAGTGAAGTAAAAAAGGTAAAAAGAGTAAAATATCTTAAAAATTAAGTTAAATTGAAGTAAATACTAAAAATAAAGTAAAACACATTTTAAAAATTAATTCTCAGCATGGGTAAGGTTGGAAGACACCACAGTGGATCATCTGGTCCAACCTTCCTGCTCAAGAAGAGTCATCTGATAGCACATGGTACAGGATCATGCCCACAAGTTTACTGAAAATCTGCAGTGAGAGAGACTCCACAATCTTTCTGGGCAACCTGTTCCAGTGCCCAGTCACTTGCACAGTAAAAAAGTTCTTCCTCATGTTCAGGTGGAACTTCCTGTGCATCAGTTTCTGTCCATTGCCTCTTGTCCTAGAACCACGAAGAAGAGTCTGGCTCCATCCTCTTGATACCACCTTTCAGATACTTATATACATTGACAATGTCCCCTCTCAGTCTTCTCCAGGTTAAACAGACCCAGCTCAGACTTTCCTGAGAGAGGCGCTCCAGTCCCCTAAATGCCACAGTCCCTTTCCCCAGGAGCTCCATGTCTCTCTTGTACTGAAAGTAGCCCAGAACTGGACACAGCACTCCAGATGTGGCCTCACTAAGACTCACTATTTGAGCAGGGGGGCAGGATCACCTCTCTTGCTCTGTTGAAAATGCTCTTCCTAATGCACCCCAGGATGCCCTTGGCCTTCTTTGCCCCATAGGCACACTGCTGGCTCATGGACAGCTTGTTGTTCTCCAGGATCCCCAGGTCCTTTTCAGCAGGCTGGCCTGCAGCCTGTACTGGTACCTGAGGTTATTCTTCCTCAGGTGGATAACCTTCATTTGCTGTTTTTGAATTTCAGAAGGTCCTTCTCTGCTCACCTCTTCAACATGTTGAGGTCCCTCCAAAGGGCCACACAACTCTGACGTATCAGCCATTCCTCCCACTTTTGTACCATCAGTGAACTTGCTGAGGAGGCACCTTTTCCTTCATCCACATTATTGATGAACAAGCTAAAAAGTACTGGGCGCAGTATAGAACTCTGGGGGACACTGCTAGTGACAGGCCTCCAATTAGACTCTGTGCCACTGACTATAACCTTCTGGGATCAGCCATTCAGCCAGTTCTCAATCCACCTCCGTGTCCGCTTATCCTGTCCACACTTTCTGAATTTGCCTATGAGGATATTGTGGGAGACAGTGCCAAAAACCTTGCTGAATTCAAGGCAGACAACACCCACTGCTCTCCCCTCATCCACCGAGGTAGTTGTTTCACCATAGAAGTCAGTCAGGTTGGTCAAGCATGATTTACCTTCAGTGAATCCATGCTGACTACTCCTGATCAGGTTCTTGTCATTCATGTGGATAGAGAAGGCCTCCAGAATGAGATGCTCCTTCTTGCCCTTTTTGAAGACCAGGGTGACATTTGCTTTCTTCCAGCCCTCAGGCACCTCTCCTGATGGTCATGACCTTTCAAAGATGACTATGAGTGACCTGACTATGATGTCCACCAATTCTCTCAACACTGGTGGATGCACACCATCGGGGCCCGTGTTGTGGATGTCAAGTTCCTTCTGGTGTTCTCTGACCCAGTCCTCCTTGACCAAGAGAGGGTCTTTCTCTCAACATTCATATACCCTGGTCTTCTGAGTCAGAAATCCCTGAGGGCTGGTCTTATCAGTAAAGACTGATAAGTTCCATGTTCCATAATCTTTAGATGAGTAGATGTGTGGGCCTAA
Source organism: Aleadryas rufinucha (assembly GCA_013397815.1). NCBI lineage: Eukaryota > Metazoa > Chordata > Aves > Passeriformes > Aleadryas > Aleadryas rufinucha. The sequence goes on from VZTH01005091.1 coordinate 273,748, forward strand.
GAATGAGATCTACAGGAACCAACACAGTGAATGAGGAAAGAGCTAAGGCAGGCTGTAAAAATCTTCACAGCTGAAGTTCTACAAGTATATTCCATCTGCACTTGAGATAAAACTACAAAAGAGCAACATCTAAAGGTAACCTAATTTATGAGTCAATTCAATTTTTTCTCTTTCTCAGAAATTAATTCAGCTTCTCTTATAGGAGATAGTATCAGGATATTCCACAATTTTCAGTGCATTAATCTTCACAGTATCCTTGAGCTACAAAAGAAGCATAATTACTGACACTGTACAGAGAAATTTGAGGAATAGCCACAGTCATTGAAGAAGACTAAGAAAATGTAATGAAGTGGTTGGTTCTAAGAGCCTTGACAAGAATCTGAACCAAATGATTGCATTTTTTTCTGCTACCCTTTTCACATTCCATGCTTCAATCTGTTTGTCTCCTTTTGGTAAAAGAAAGCAAGGCAATCAGGAGTTCAATCAGAGAGATCAACAGGAACGCATGGAAGAAAAGAACACAATGAAACAAGTAATTTGAAAGGAGTTCAAGTGAAAGGAAAAATGTGATTTCCTTATTTTAAAGAAAAAATCAGATACAGCACTGACACTGTTGGGGGCTGCCCAAGGCTGCACAGCGTCCAGCTGCAGATGTCCTTGATAGCTGCAGCACACGGACAAGGCTGGCTCCTTCGCAAGGAGCGAGCCCCAAACAGAGGTGGTGAAAAAGCGCTGGCAGAGGCAAAGGATGAGAGAGCGATCCTTGATCCTTCGATTCATTGCAAAATCCAAGGACAAATGACCGGAGGGGAATGAGAGTCTGAGGATCTTATATGCGATGGAGCAAAGGAAAAGAACCAGTGGGGGTCGACCTAGGGGGAGGAGTCCACAATACAACAACCAATGGGGATAACAAGAAGGAGGGAACCAGGACAGGGAGCCAATGGGGTTATAGAATACAGAAGAGAATTCTAGAAATGATGCATATTAAAGAGGAGTAATGAATAAACATGAACTCATGCAGAAACTGGGTGTAAGGGGCGGAGCCTTAGACCTTGGTACCTGTCCACTAGGACTCTGGATTTTGGTCTGCCTTTAAGACAGCCACATGCACTGCAGCACAGCACCAGCTAGAAAAGGCTACAAAACAAGACAGAGTGCTTATGGCCGTAGATTTATTTACAGAGAAACCACTTGTGGTCTGTCCTGGGTTGCTACATGAGTGAGGAAAGAGAAATGACAACAAAGAGCATCATTAGCTCAGTGGTGAGCCAGATACATCAGCAACCATGGAGCAGTGCACTTGTTGTCAAACTACATTCTTCTCTTCCCCCTCTTAATTCTGGGTTTTGAAGAACAGAGATAATTCAGTGACAGCTTCTGCTTTATATCTTTGGCTTTGTATATGAAATTTGCTTAAAGATTTTATTTAACAACAGCTTGCCAGACGTAGTTTCACATTTCCTAAATTTCCTGACATATTTTCTGTTAGTCCCACATTTTGCTGAGATCATAGATTTCTGTGTTTGCAAAAAAACCCCCCATTTTTTAGTCAGTCATTTTGTACACTATGGTACATAGAAATGTGGCTGACTTTACAATTGAAAGAGAAATGTTAAAACAATACATAGAAACTCATAATGAAAATAGAACTTTAAAAAAAAAAGTATTTAAAAAAACTAGTGAAAGGTGGTTCTGGCACTGCTCCTTTGAACTGAATATGAATTTGTATAGCCATCCTTTTTTTTCTTTAGATAGACAGAGTTTTAAACCAATTTTAAATTTTTGCAAAAGCTAAAATATGAATGAGAATGTTAACAAAGCCTATATTAAGATCTGTATTTTATGTTTAATAAAACTGCTGTATAAGATTACATTACTGTAAATATTTTTTATTCATGCATACAAGTATAAGAATTTATTTGGTAGTATTTTTTGGTATTTTGTTTTTTAAAAAAAATCAATATTTCTTTTCTATAAGTAACTTTGGCAGGAATTTTCAATACAAGGGCTGCTTATTATTTATTCTAAAGTAAGAAATTTCTCTCTTCAGGGATACTTCCTGAAGCTGGATTTCAGCCTAGCATTCTTCAAAACAACCATTCTCAACCCAACAGCTAATACTCATATATATCATAGCAGAAAATTATTAGTATTAAGTGTTAACAGATCCATGAGAACTATGACCAAGTAGATGATGACAAAAGCATCATCTGGGATTTTTATTTAGAGTGAGCTTTCCTTGACCAAAAATAGCCCAGTAGCAAAAATACTGAAGTCCACATGCAACGTCCTTTCAGCCAAATACTATGCTGCAAACAAAATCTTCACACTTTTGATCTCTGATTTTACTCTTGTAGCTTCACTGCAACTGCATTTCTTAAGTGAAAACTTACAAAATGTCTTGCATGACAAAAAAATCAAAAGCACACTTAATTTACCCAGGCTGAAACAGGTGTGTTAGTCTAACTACCTACAGCTGTTGTAGATGACAGAAGGCATAAATAAAAAAGAAAAAAAAAAAATTTAAAAACCCTGAAAAAAACTGAAAAAACCAAAACAAGCTGTTTGAATTCTGCAGCTGCACAGGATGTGGGACCAGATTCTGACATAAAAAAAAAAGTCCAAATTTAAGATACACCAATTTAGAGGAAATTTTTTTTTGTGATTTAGAGAGTGTGTGTTACCTTTATACCAGCTTTACTTTTGGTCTCTCTTGCAAGGACCTTAGCTACATAAAAGGCATTCTGAACTTTCTGTTGGCGTAAGTTCCACACAATTATTAAGACTCACATTTTAGGTCCTGATATTGACATTATTCAGAAATGGTCATTTCTTACACCAGGTAAACTCATCTAGACCCAAATCTCTACCTATTTTCTATTTTTTGAGTGGTCTGCTGGGGGGGGGGTCTTCTCACAGGGCCGCTGGGAAAAGTTACACTGTTCAAAAACTGTTGTGAAAATCTACACCTTACAGAGAGCAATTGGTTCTCTGCCACTTGGTAGCAGGGTACCTCAAGTAGCTCCCTGGTTTTTCAGCCACACTGATAAAACCAGCCACACTGATACTAAGGAGATACAGCACAACAAAGCACCATGAGAATGACATCCGGACTAGGAGTATGGATCACTTACCGGTACTGAAGACTACTACAGCTTTATACCACCTTGTGGTAGACAAAAGTTATTGCAATATTCAAGGGCACATTTTCTTTAAAATCATCAGGCCACCCATGTTTTGATGCAGTTTAACCTCAGTATAGGTGCTTGACACTTCAGCTAATTGAAGAAAAATATCAAATATAAAAATAATTTCATATGTTTCCACAGCTTCCATCTCCACTCTATCCTCTGCATCCAGTGACACACAAATGTAGCATTAGTAAATCACTTGAAAAGTCTAGTAAGCTTACCCACATGCAATACATAGTTCTTTCTCCTCAGAGGGAGTCTCAACATTTAATATGCTGGGAGTAGCATAATATGAGTTCTGAAATATAAATTTATTTTTTTATCACCAGGGTAATCCCCTGGGCTCCCCTCATAAGATTTTTGTCTTATTCTCTTCAAGAATCAAAGTTAAAATGCAGAAATGTCTTTTCCACTGTTTTTACTTATGTACTTATTCCAAGCTCTATAGAATATTTCTAAATAAGATTCTAAGTTGGCACATAAGTCTGCAACTTTTTTATTCAGAAATCAAATGTTCAAAATAGCATTTAAATTTAGGGTGTTTCTCTTCCCTGAAAGGGAAACAGAGCAGTCAGTTGGGGTTTTGCTGTTTCCAAGTTCAGAGCAGTGGTGGAAACTGAGCGTACAGAGAATTCTGAAGACTGAACAGGAAGATTAATGGTCCATTGTAATATTGTGTTAGCATTTGTTTCTGAAAGTAGTGATTTTGATTCATGTTCATAAAGAATAGGAAATATATTTTAAAGTGTTACATTGTTTTCTTGCTGTCTGGAGCAAATTTTAAGAAAGATAGAAATTTTTAATTTTAATACTGCAGAAGTATAAAGGAAATAAGTAGTATATGAAATAAAAAGAAAAGACTGAGCACTTCTGTAATGAGTGTGATTTAAATGGATCTGCGACTCCTTGATTCTTTTCCCAGATTTGGCAAGTTGTGTAATGGATTAAGAAATGTGGGAAGTTACACCATATTTTACAAATGTGTAAAGCACTATAGGGTACAAAAACTTACTGGGCCAAAATTTTTCAAAAATTTCCAACTAATTTAATAATAGTGTGCTGAGTTGTTTGATTGTGATGCAAACATTTTATGGTTTTCTTAGAACAAACCTTAGCTGCACAGTAATAAGGGCTAGCCATTCCAGGACAACAATTTTATTTTCTTTGTATGTTTGATTTTCTCAGCGCTAGTACTGACATGACATTGAAAACATGGTGGGTACATTCTGACTGTGCAGGGGAAAAAACCACAAAGCTACTGAAGATCATTCAAAGTAACACAAATAACTGTGTGTGATGTGTCATTTGAAATAATAGCTATAAACATACAAAAGAATTAATCTCATTTTAAAAAGTTCACTGCAGATTCTGTAGAATTTTGTGATCACATATAAAAATCTGCTATATAGATGCATTTAAAAATATCTAACACTTTTGTATGTTATTGTGGCTTACTATTGATTATCTGGATTATAGTAGTTCCTAGGAATCCTTGCAATATGTTTCAGACTTTGGCCAGCAGCTTTACTTTAGGTAACTTCTGTCGTGTTTGTTCACTATAAATGTGAACATTAGGTCCTGCATTTGACCAAATCTAGTACTACTTTATGTTGCCTTTTCCCCCCAGAATCACTTCAAACACTGAACTGGCTCTGGATTATTAATGTTTTTGCCTATGTGATAAGAACTCAAGCCCATAAGAGCTGGAAAACATTGAGAATATAACAGTCACAGGTGTCGATACAGTCAGTATAATACAGATAGCTATTAAATTTCAAAAGAAGCTTGCTTGATAAGCAAACTAATATAATTTTATAGTCTGAATTTACACAGGAACATTTGCAGTTGAGATCCATGCTGCCTGTTTTCTGCTGTCCTAATTACTTTATCTTTTTCACATATGGTTCCCTCTAGTGATTCTTATAAGGAAAGAGGCTACCTGATCCCTTAATCCAGCTAACATTTTACAAAAGAAGATCCAAATTAGTTTTGCTTACACCAGATGTTTTATGTGCAATTGGGTATCAGACAATGGTGACTGAAACATGAAACACACAAATTCAATGGTCTCCTTTGAAACAATCTCTTACCTGGGGGAGCTAGCATGAAATGAGTTGTTTGCATAGTTGCTGCCACTGTGCAGTCCTGTCTCCTCCCCTTACGCAAACCAATGAATGTGTAAGCTGATTGCCAGACATCCCCAGTGTCAGACTGTAACAAGAAATGCAATGAGTATTTGATGGAAGAGAAGCAAAATCAGATTTAGCAGACTGGTTATAGCAAGCAAATATGTTAGCAAATGAACATATTATGCCTACAAGCTTGAATGTGCTATGGTGATAAGTATGTACAGGTAAAAGATAATAAAAATAGCCGAAAGTACAGATAGAAAAATATACCAATAATTAGATACACCAATGACTTGCTATGTGGCATTCTGCAAGTTATGCAACTTTTTATTATGTTTTAGTTTAAATGCTATAATGTTTTCCTAAAGTATCATACAAAATATTTTAATGTATCATTGCTTATAAAAGATTGTGTACTTCTATATTTAAAGAACATACACAGGAACATATCCGGTGATTCAGCAAATATCTGATGATTAGTCAAACTACAATAAAGCAATCCCAGTTTTAAGAAAATCAAATTGCTAAATATACTGGTACTTTTATATATACCCAGATGCATTTGGAAAGTTAGCAAAACCCAGGTACCATTCCCAGGTAGAGGTTCATACAGTCACTCTGTTTTGAAGGATATGACCATTGAATAGAGTGACTGAAGCCCTTCCACACCACTCACCCTCAGTGCCAAAGAACAGTCATTTGGGCATTCAAGTTATTATTATGCAGACAGAGCCCACAGGAAAAAAGTGTGGCAAGAAGACAGAAGAGTTACCCTAATTAAATTTTTGGTAAATGTTTCCTAGGCATTCACAAATAACCAGGATTTAACTACCCAAGAGACATGACTATCTACCCCAGATAATCAAAAAAAACCCCACCTTAAATATCTAAGCCCATATCCCAAGTGATGTAGCCCATCTCAACATCCTTCTCCAACTGTTATCACAATTTCAGAGGCTAATGAACACTGATCACACTTTGGCTTTCAATACATTATTCTTGTGAGTCATAGTGTGATCCATATTCTCAAGTCTACTGCTCGAGTCATAACTGAAGTGCCAGTCTTTGCTCCTGTGATTACTTGGTTTCCCATGCTGGACTATTCCTGGATGCTGGAGACAGTCATAAGTCCTGAGAGGTCAGAAGGAGGTAGCATTAATTCTTCTGCCTGCAAAATATTCTTATTATAAACATCCTACAAAGTTCTTTGCTTGTAACAGTGATCCTCCACAGGATCAGTTTCCTGCTGGTCAAATCCCTTTACCCACATTCTCTCTCATAGGATCCCATCTGTTGGAGGGCCTTCTGTGATTTTTCTTTTTACTCTGGACAACAAGCTGTCCACTGCTAACTTGTCCAAGAGATGTGGACCCAATTTGGCATCCAGAGATGCACCTCATCTTCAAAACCCTCCTTCAGGCCTTTTTTCATCAGTAACAGCTGCCCTCCTCACCTCATCACACTCATAATAGTAGAGTCAAGCAGAAATGGCAAAAAGAACACTTCCATTTTGAGACACCACAGGTCTGCTCTTTTATAAAGCAAAAAGAGCACGAGTTTTAACCATAAGCTTCTTACCAGAGGTAAAAGAGAAAGTATGGGGGAAGAGACAAGATTCCTGTGAAGAAAAGAAAGACAGACGAAAGACAGAAAATCAAGAATAGGGCTTTTTTTCCTTAGAATCATTAAGTACAGAGAAATAGGAGAGAGCAGGCCAGGAAGCACTTGTCCCTAATGCCAAGGGACTGCTATGAAAAAGGTTTCTTTGGCACCTTTACTGAACACTCCGGTTAAGTGAGCAGCCAGCTACTAGGAGTTACCCATAGAGAACCACAGGACTCTGTGGTTAGATTGGGAGCAGACATTCGCATCCCAGACTGAGCCTTAGAATCTGGCACATCTCTCATAGACCAGATGCTGAGATGTGCATGCTACTGTCACAGAGATGGCATTCAGAATTTGGATTACATTCTGTTCACAGTGCCTTGTATTTTGCTGGAAAAATAATGAAGATTTTGATGTATTCACAAAGGGCAACATTCCCAGGATCCTGGAGTCTGTCAATCTGCTAATGCCAGGCAATAATCTGGCTATGTGCTGAAAGTGTGACAAGGATGACTGCAGCAATGTCTCTGTGCACTTCAAGTGACTCTGTATATTAAAAATATGCAGACATGTCCTAGAAGAGATCACAGGATCTCTGTATGGCTCTGATGTTCACCCTGGATTGTTCAAGGCAGGCTTTAGCTGTTACAGGTCAGAATCCACCTAGTTTCCAGGTTATGTCTCTAGCTTGCACACATACCCCGCCCCCCTGCCTCCAAATATTTCCTTCATTGTCTCCCTTTTCCCCTCACCAAGAGAAAGCATCTACCCTGCTAACCTTATCATTTTCCTCACCAGGTCCCCCTGCTGTATTCCATCAGTTGCTTTCTAAGATATGTGGCCAACTGCCTTATACTAATCTACTTCTTATACTATTCTACTTCTAAGATACTGTGAAAAATCTTTCTGTCATTATCTCCTATCTTTCTTTACTCTGTTCGCTAAGTCAGCCGACAGGTATTTGGGGCTCCACTCGTACACAGACCCTTGAATGTCATGGATATTGCAGGAAATTCAGGGTTTTTTGCTGTATCACAGCTCCATTAAGTGTGTCTTTAACAAGACACTGTAATAGCTTGTCCAGATATCTTAAGCACTTGCAGTCCTAATAAGGTAAACAAACGGTGGATAAACAGATACAAGCACAATGCACAAGGTAAAAAGGCAGTTCAACAGAAAAAGTGGAGACACATTCTAGACTTTGGAGTCCACATCCACAAACACCTCAGCAGAAAAATTCAATTCTCAATTATACAGACTTTAAAGATTCAAGTGTTTTTTTAGTACAGTGGTACAGTGATTATTTACAGAAGTCACAATTGAAAACTTTCCAGTCAGGTTCCTCCTCAAAGATCTTCTCTATTGCAATTTCTACTTTTTCTCCACATTCTACTGATTACTTTGCTAGAAAAATAACTTCTTTCAAAGAGAAAAACTTTGGAAATACTCTCAAATTTTACAGAAGTTTAAAAAGAGTTGTTTCCTCAGGCATGCAATACTGTGATAGCCAATTTGATCACTCTTCTTTAAAAAATATTCAAAATGTTTAACTCCATCAGTGTCTTTCCTCCATGTTACCCATATATTATAAACCTTGCAAACCTGCCAGTGATATTTAACTGAAAATTTTTCTCCTGTCTACTACTGGAATAAAAAGTTACCTCAATGAATCTAACATAATGTTGAATACAATGACTGAAATGCAAACTTAAGAAATCTTTGTTCAAAAAGGGGTGTCTCCAATCATTATCATACATCATCACTTTTTTGGGTAGTCCTCTGGCAGCAGTGAACAAAGCTTTCCAGCCATTTATCTACTTCAATTACAATGGGCTGAATCATCACTATCTCTAACTGGAGTTTTAACCATGCACATGATGCATAATAAAAGAGGTTGCTAGAAAAATGCAATTTGAAAATTTCCATCCCAATTTTCAAAAATCCTACTGCAAATTTGAAAATAGTAAGTTTATTTGGGGTTTTGCATTAAAAATATTGTCCTGTCTTTAGTCATTAGAAAAGGCTTTCCCTATGTTTTCTCTAAATAGATGATACTAAGAAAGCCATGCTACAGGGTATGGTCAAAGTTTAAATGGGATTCCAGGACACTTTTTGGTCATTGTTTGACAGGAGAAAGAAATCAGTGCTAGAAAAGATCACTGAGAAGTTACATGGAGCCTGTAACAATCCAGATTTTGGTAATGACCAAATATCTCTTCAAATGACATGAGGTCTTTGGTTTTTGCTTATCCCCATGGGAATCAGTTATTAAAAAAAATCACTGAGCTCAATTCAGAGAATTTTTATTTGGTTTCTACTAACTTTTCTTTAATCTTCAGCCTCAAATATACCCTTACTCAATAAAACTTGACATGAGTATAGAAAGCGAAATGCCCTTGCCAGTTTTTCCATAGGTGGTTTAAAAATATGCAGCAGAGAAACCACCACTGGGGATGCAAATGAGATTATCCTGCCTGAAATCGTGGATGTCAACAGGCAGAGGGCTTCACAAACACCAGGGTGGTCAGGGCTGATCAGTTCAGATGCTTAGCTACCTGGATTGTTTTCTCCAAAAGCATTCGGACTACTTTACCCAAATAAATTTATATCACAATCACTGCTATAGGGGCCAGATGTATGTGTTCAGAGTGCTCAGAAGCTACAGTTTGACCTGAAGAACCCCACACTTCTGATTTCTAACAAAAAGGAGCATACAGTACTCCTAATTGCAACAGCAAATTTTTATCTTACACCTCTTCCTATTTGTTGATCTGTTGCTGGACAAAACAAAATTAACACCTGATATTCTATGATTATCAGGCAGTGATTGATAACAGTTCCTTCCTTTCTTGCAGAAGTTGCAGATTGTTTCTTGTTCCTTTTCTTTGAAAAAAAAATAATAGAAGAAGCAAAGAAAATGGAACATTTTGGGTATGAATAGGGAAGGGAAACATTCTTTATCAGATAAGTTTAAAACATTTTGCTTAGGATTTCTGAAGAGAACTGAGGCTCATCCTTGCATAAAGACACAGAAATGCACAAGGTGAGCACACAGCTACCGTAACTACCAAAGCCATTTCACACCACCAAGCATAGGACACATCTACGGATATCAGAACTGGGATACATTGTGTCAAGAAGAAATGAGGATTTTGGCAAAAAAATTTTTGTGTGTTTTGGCAAAAAAAAAAAGTTTCACCCCTAGTTCAACCCACCAAAACCTGACCTCGATAAGTCATAATAGCTGTACTCTAGTCCTGCCACTAATTTTTTTATAGATCAAATATTTAATGCAATTGTCTTTTGAAAAAGGTTCTGTGGCCTCCACTTGTTCATTTGTGCAGAGGAAAAAACTTCATACTGAGATCTCAAGTGCTGGAACAATTAGAAAATGAGAAAGATGCTGTTCTAGGATTTTCAGGGACATTGTACTTCACAATCTTCAATTTTACAATTAGGATAACTTCAAATGTGTTTATAACCTTAAGAATGTCAACATGTTTCCATTATCTACTGTGTACATACTATTTTGAACCTACTTCACAGTGCAGAATATATTAATGTATTTATTTAGATTCTGATAAAGTGGTCCTTCAGACACTTAAGGACTTAAAGCCTTTGTAGAAATCTTGAGCAGATAAGTATTTAAAAATACTGAAAAATCATTAAATGTTAAATAAGGATTTGCATATATTTTCATTGGTTCATTAGCATTTTTTGATTAAAAATGACATGTAAAATTTACAAAGAGAACACTAAGGGTCTAATACTCTCTGGCACTTAACAGTTCACCAGGGCATATTTTTCATTAAAAAGAAAAGAAGGAAAAGAATAGAAAAGATATAAAACAAAAAAGGAGAATGAAATTTATTTTATCTTGCTTTGAACATGATGGGCAGACATGATAGATGACAGCTCTTGTACATTCACTATTTCTGTCTGATAGAGGGTCAGTCTCAAAAAGTGACCTGTTATGTAGGGATCTGAAAAATGGATCTCATGGGAGTCATGCCCTTTTACATTATTCTGAAAGTCTCCAACAGCTAGTACCTAGTCTCTCTCCCTTCCGTTTTCAGAGGGCTTCAAAGTTGATATGGCTGGCCCCAGGCAGGTACTCATTGAGTTGTGCCTGTAAAACTGCTTGAAGTTTTTACAGCTGTGTTCTGAAAATGAATTATGTAAAAACACCCTCTTGCTTACTCCTCATCTGCTATCTTTTTGCAGTTAAAGCCACATTGTATCCTTCTGAAACATTATTTATTTCTATTCTTAATTTTTTCATCATTTTCATTCAAGGTAAAAAATTGGGGTTATACCGGACCATTGCAATCGTAATAAGTCAGACAGTCACATGAGGGCAATTCACTCCATTGCCCTTACAATGCAAAGATCAGATATGCTGATGTACATGACATGACCTTCATAATTGTTTCAATCACAAGTTCTGCCTCTCTTCAAATTCAAATACTCAGATCCCAGCTGCTTTCAGGAATATAGTTCAAAGGCCTGCAAGGGATTTTAATCACATTGCCTTCCACCCTGTATTTCAAAAGGAGGGGAAGGAAATCACTGACTCATTGGGCCAACCTCTTTGCATTTCGTAAAAGGGATAAGTCAGAGAGAAGTAGCACACACAAAAAAATAATTATCCATCTTATCTGGAATCTAAGGACACTGGATATGAGAATGAGAAAATACGTTTCTACACAACAGCAAGCTTTGAAGTCCTGTATCAAATTACAGCTACCACATGATTTATATGTGTGATTTTACACTCACAAAACCCAAAATGTTTTCACAATTTTCTGTAATACAGTTCTATAAATGTAAAGCCAAGTGAAGTTCTATAAATGTAAAGCCAAATGAATAATCTGCTAAGAATAAGTTGTTAAATATATTTTTCTATTTGTTTGTTCAATAAAAATCTAAGCCTTTTTTTCTCTGAAATCATTTACCAGATTTCTTTGCAATTTTCCCTCTTTAGAGAGCAAAAATTGCACATTCTTATGCATTTAAACAGAAATTTTTCAGATCCACATAACGCTTGTCAGTATTTTTCTACACAGTAAGTAATACAGTTGGAGATGAAGAGACGTACAGTGGGAAATGAGGGGGCTCACCTGATTCGTTTGGTATTAGCTTTTACTTGGCAGAACCAACACCAGTTGGGAGCTCACACAGAATAAAGTTATTTGTGGAACATTAGTCATCCATAAGGTCAAGAGAAAAATGTCTTTTTCCAATTAACTCAAGTGTCAGAGATCTTAAAACTTTGAGAACAGAACTGTACCCATGAAAAACCACAACTTGATGTTATGTATTATTCTGAAGGTGCTTTTTTTCTGTTTCTTATTCATTTGAAACAAATTGCCAGCTTTCAAAGAATCATTTTTTATGCTGATAAAGCTGAAGTATCTCCTGCAAATCTTAACAAATATTTTCTTATGTAGGCTACTATGCAGGATGGTAGTTGATTCATACAAAACTTAAAACCCATGAGTAATTCCATTCAGTTCATGGTATTACTCATACCCTCTAATGAAGATACACATTTAAGTATCTTGACGACTCTTTAGAATATACAGGGTCAATCAGAGAATTAGGAACTTTTCATGTGGGCTGATCACCATCTTCCTCTGCTCCTCCCCTCCCCCAGAAGTCCATTTTTGAATCACTGAAGCCTCTTAGAATTCTAAACAACTCCTACAGCAAAAAAATAGTAAAAAACAAGAAAGAGAGTTGTAAAACCAAACAGCACTATGTTGCTGGATTATGAGGCAGATTGTGTAGGATAGCGTAACAGGGGGAAAAAAAGCAGACTGACTTACCTTTTCCTAAAAAATAGACTTCACCTTGCATCCGTGTGCCCAAGTCCCTCTGGAATTTTAAGAATGTGAGGCATAACTAATTTTAAAACTAAACAAAATTGCCATCTCTTTTTCTGAATGTAATTTAAGTGTACACTTATGCAAGTTTTGGGCTGTTTATTTTAAATGGCAAGTGGAAGATGGACCCATACCGACACCAAGAAACACCAAAGAAATCCCCTGGGAAAGGCCCAACATAGGTCATTACACCCACTGTCCCTCCATCTGGCTAAACAGAAGCAAGAAGTTTTCTAGTCTGCCACCTAATTAATAAGAGCACAATTCCAGAATTCATTTGCAACTCAGTACTAATGAGTATATATTGACAGCAAGAGTTTCTATTTTAGACATATTAATGAATATAATTGTATTCCATTCCCAGTGATTGGCATTTTGGATCACACATCATGAAAGAGGGTGGAGATAAAGTTTTCCTCTCTGAAGAAATTCAGTGTTGGATACCAGGGTTCCACAATAACAGCCAAATCAAATTGTTGGAACTTAACACTGTGAAGCACTTTTCTTTCAAATTACTTGATGATTTTGAAAACCTGAATCCGTCTCTTACTATCTGTTTTTTAATCCATATGGAGCATCAGTCCAAACTAAGATCTAGAATTAAAACTACTAAAACACATTGGAAAATCTTTGCACAAAAAGAAAGAACAAGAACTAAAGTTAACTCTTTTTAAAAAGTGGTATCATTTTCCCTCTTTGTATTTATAAGAATTCAGATATATCAACTGTATTTTCCCATAGATCTCACTTTTCCATTTTCTATTAACCTGTGATGAATTTAAATAATGCAGTTTCTCAAGTTGCTTCTAAATATAAAATGACAGACAGTGCTTGACAATAGTTGTGTATTTTATATGAATTAATAATTTTAAAAATAACATCCTGATACTTTCAAATAAAGTCTTTACTGATTGGTGTACCACAATAATCCTTGTCTTGTTCTGCATATTGACTCATCAACACTGAAGGACAGGAAAATAACACTGCAGCTTGTGTGATGCTCAACAACAAGAATTTTAAATGCCTCACTAAGGGTGATACAGAGAATTGCATCACATTCCAGTGGAAAGAGATGTTAAACACAAATATCAACACAACATTCAGAGGCCCATATAAGAATCAGTGAGTGCAATAACAGGCATTTTGAAGGCAATGATTCCTTTCATACAAGTTTTCAGACTACCTTAAAACCCTAAGCCCTCTGGTAAAATTGAACTATTAACTATGATGAAGCATATGTGTGTAACACTTCACAAGAGGCAAAGCTGGACAAAATGACATACAAGACAGCTGAATATGTTAAAGCATATTCATGAAGGAAGATTGGTTAGGGAAACAGAATATATATACACATTATCAGTAATAACATCCCTTTCCCTGACAATCTACAAATTTACATGTCACTATACAGTGCCAGTCATTAAAGTCTTTAAAACTGCCACTTAAAATGAGTGTAATTTAAATATGGCAGTATTTTCCTTACTTTTCTGAGGTTAACTACGTAACTTAACTAAGGTTAAGTGACAAACGTGAAGTTGTATAGGTGTGACCGGTGCACTTGGAGTTATACAGAACAATTCACAGAAATGCATCTTTACCAAAAGTCATACATAATTTAAATTCGTTCTTACAGAGCATCCAGAGTCAGTGACTGAGATCTGAGAGCGTTGCACCCGTGATTATACATGAGTGCAGCTAGAAAGTTTCCAGTGAAGTTCCAACGCAGACACAAAGGGAGTGAGAAAAATGTCCTTATAACTTAACATGGTGGCATAGAGAGATAAGTCAGCTTCCCCTAAGCAGGGGCAAAATGATGAGCTGATTCCAGGAGCAGATTTCCATAGGACATCCCAGCAAACAGCACCAGGACCTCTGCTGCTTCCAGCAGAGTCTGGCATCCGGCATCAGCATCAGTCTGCACGTGATTATAAGGAACCAGGTATACTCTTCTGGCAGGGTCTAAATTTTACTTTCACCTACTAAGTCAGTGTATGGAGCTGGTCCTTTGTAGCAGGCCAAATTAGCTTGGTCAGTTTTTTTAAAACTGGGATTTTCTGAAGCCAGTTCTAAAGCTATTCAGTGTACTACAGTATGGGAAATCACAGCAAATTTTTCATGAAGTTTAGGTCCTGATTCTGTCTTCATCCTTACCTGTGTCCACACCTACCTGGAACTCTGTTCAGCATACAGAAAGATCTACAGTCACAACAAAACCCTTTTGTTGAACATAATATTTTGCACTCCAAACTGAGCTTTTTCATAATCCCTTAATACATCATATCACAATACCGATGCTTGTACATGTAAGTATGAGCGCATTGCATACTTGAAGATTTCAGGATACGTATGCCAGCATGAAAACACACTCATTTACATGCTAGGAGACATTATGGTAAAGATAATCAAGGGTACAGACATATGGATTCAACTAGCAAACCCTCTTCAATACAGGCATTTTTTACCCATGTGAAGGCACATTAGCAGATTAGAGCTGATATTCCCTATACTGAAGAGAATTTCAATCTACAGAGCTAACAAACAAGCCTAATTTAGATTTGCTGGGTCCAAGATTTGCTACCAAAGGAAAAAAATGAAATCCGTTTGATGCAGCATGCCTCTTTTATCTTTCAAATAAAGAAAGAACTCTTGACAGTCATAGAAAATATAACATTTATCCTCTGGAATTTATAAAAAACCTGTACATATAATTAATGATCTGAAATATTTAAAATAAAATATTCAAATTATATTTGTGTAGGAAAAATGGACCCCTATGAACTCAGAATTTTTAAAAAGCATTTTATCTAACTGTAAAAACAGTAGAACGTTTAGAAGAGAATACTGAAAGAAACAGCATTGGTGAAAGCTGCGGTTTGTAATTGCAAAGTTAATTATCTTTCCTAAACCATCAGTTGTCACTTAGATAGACCAGATTCTAGCAGGCTCTCAGGGGACTGACTTTATTTCATTCCTAATGGCTTGGGACCCACCATTTTGCTGTCTCTGAACATTTGGTCACTGAATGCACCATTTATGGAGTATTGTTTAATTAAGGGCAAATTAAGAGAACTGTGCACAGAATTTAATTTCACATCCTGTGTAAATTCTTTTAAAGAGGGTACTAACTATAGGCATTATAACTTTTCATTATCCACTGTTTCTACAAAGTATTGACAATTTATTGTTTGCAACAGTTAAGAGTTTTGTTTACCCTTTGGGGAATTCTGCTGGCACTGCAGTTTTTTGCCTCATCATTCCATTAACCCCCTCCATGCCACTTTCACTATTTTGTGATCAGCCACGTATTTGAAAATGCACTTTTTTTCATATATGTTCAAATATACTTCCATAAAAAAATAAAACAAGGCTAGAAGTTAAAATGTACTATATGGATGTGCATATAGTGCCCATGTGCAACAGGAATTCCGACAGGACGAGTGTAGACTACATTGTAGGCAGCCAAAATCCACTGAAACTCCTTATGCTGTTGCCTGTGAACAGAAAGTAAGAAAACGCAAAGAGCTAGAATATTTAATTTTATACAGAACCTCCTAGTCCCTTCTTGGCAGAGACACTTGCACAGTTTGGGTGTAGTTTCCATTAACTGGTTCCTCAGCTACTGTGCCCTGCAGTTTGCTTTTCCTTCTCCCTCACTCTCACCCAGTCCTTCTGCTTGAGCTTCAAAATCTGTCTGGATTGTGACGCAGCACAGTGGCTGGAATTTCACCAACATAAAGAAATTCATGTTTACTGAAATCAGCTAAAAATTGTATTTACTAACAATAAAATTATTGCATCTGGAGTGAAGAACCAATTCCATTTTATGATCACAAAAGCATATAGCTTGAAAGTAGTTATTACTAGTCTTTGAAAGCAACAATCTGTCTCCAAAGAAAGCAAAAATCTGTTTCTAGAATATTTTAATAATCATAGAACTGCACACTCTGGGGCAAAGGTACTCCAAACACTAAAAAGCACAGCTCATATACACCCTGCAAAGCTAGTTCTAACCTATGTAGAGCACAAGCATGGAGGACAAGTCACTGTCAAACATTCATGGTAAATTTTACAGAATGAGCAGAAGGAAATAAAAATGAAGGCTCCTATCAGAAAAGAGATAGAAATGGTTATCAAAGCTCGAAGACATCCACTGTCCTTATGCCAAACCAGCGTCAATACTTGATTTTTTCAGGAAGATTGCATAAAATTATTCAGAGAGGTTAATCCAGCAAAGCTAGTGACAGCTATGCAGAAAGGAACACTGCTTTCCATCCATGGTAAGCAATCTCCACTTCAAATTACCTGCTGTTCTCACTTCAGGGTGTGGCTGCTTTGGCTGAAGAACTTTGATATTCACCCCATTTCTTTCCTCATGCTTCTGTTCCAAGAGGAGAAGAGTAACTTGCAACAATTGCAAAGTGACTTCACAAAATACCAACCAGGATAGCCAGAAGACTTCTATTCCTAGTTAAATTGCTGTTATTTCTATATTCTAAGAAAATGACTTCACCACTGGTCTAGGATTCAGATGTGATAGAGGACTCTGCCCTCTGTCTTACGTAATTAAACCTGTCCTAATCTTTCACTGACCGCCTAAAAGATATAAGATCCTTGATGTATACCAATACTCAAGTAAATTAGTATAGGATCCTAACAAAATTAAAGTTCAAATACCTTTACTTCCTAACACATTTTTTAATGGTGCCAAAGTTGATAATGCAAAATCATTAGAATATACTTAAAAGCTCAGAGCATAAATGATTGTTGTTGTTTCTCTCTAGATATAGCTGCCCATTTCTAAGGAAACTGGATCTTCAAAGCATGTCTTACTGGAGAATGAAGCATTTAATTTTTTTTAAAGGAAGCTCATTTGTCTGCTTAGAAAAAGCATATGAAATTTCACTGCAAAAGCAATTATAAGACAAAATTAGCACTAAGAATGAAAAGACTATCTTAATGATGACTGTAGCATCACTGGCATGACATTATAATACTGTAAGAATTATACAGCATCCAAAACCTGTCAAATGAGATTTAGGAATATAGTTTGGGAGTCATCCCCTATTGAGTTACTGTCCATAATCCTGATACAAATCCTGTAAAGTGTTCATGTGAGGTAGTCCATATGCTAAGGGTAGCATATAATTTCAAAGCTGTCAGTTTTAATTTCTGTTTTATTAATTTTCCCATAAGTCTACAGACATACATTTCAGAGGATATATATCAAGTAGATTGTATCCACATGAAGAAGCAATAAAGCGATGGCTTATTCTGACATGCTTCACCATAAAGAGTTCACACATTGGAAGGAATAAGTGTAAACACCATGTTATGAGAAGCAGGTGGGAAGATTTTGAAAACTTGGAGGACCGGAGATGAAGGACAAACACATTGAATCTGGCGAATCAAGAGGAAATTTTCAATTTTTGTGGGGATTATGCAGAGGGAAAACAGAGGGGAGAACCTGTATTTGAATAACTGGTCTATGTCTGCTTAAGTTTTTCAGTCCTACCATCACATTCTTGCCCTTAAAGGAAAACTATGACAAGAGTTAGTTTAGCCCTTTGCCTGAAAAAGCAGCTATGACCACACTATCTGGAAAGAGAATCCCTAGATATCTTGGTAAAATTCTGTCTGTGACTGACTGATGTGTTGAAAGAGAAATTATGCAGGAAAAGGTAAATGAAGAACAGGCCCAAAACTTGCCTAAAAGTTCAGCAATCCAGGAAACATAAAAGTTTGCAGCAACTCATTGCCAGCTGTATTCTTTTCTAGTAGAATGTTTAGCAGAGGTTGATCAACTCCTGTGGCAAGGCTGTGAGAACCTGAAGTAACGCATTTAACACAATATCAGTTTTCTTTCTACTACACTGCAATTTGCACTTTAACTTAAACCTAAGCCTTACATTTAAGGGGCAGGACTGTGAAAATGCTCTGAACCCTGAATTTCCATATGTGCTTGAGAAAACAGCATGACAGGAAATCTGTGTCAGTGGCTGATCCCATATAGACCATTTTTACCTTTATCATACCTTTTTTATCTTTAATTCCCATGTCAAAGACAAGGAAACTCAGACATAAGCTCTCTAGGTACACCTGCACTGCCAAATAAAATAGGATGAGTGACTGAAAACTGGAATCTCGATTGTTCATATTGCTTAACTTCTCTCTCACTTTTGACATAGCTCCAGGTATCATCCTGGACACAGTTTATTCTCACAACAGCTTCCAAAAGGAGTATGATAACACTATCAAGTGTGCTTCTCTCTACCCTACATTATAAGCCACTTTTCCAAGTGTATTTCTTTCAGCCAATTCACCACCTCCAAAAAAACCAAAACCACCAAAAAGTCATAAGGCCTGATAACAATGTAGGATTATAAAATTACAGGAGCAGCCCCTACTCTGATTGATATGTTCTTTTACTAACTTGGTAGCAGAAAAACTGAGGAAAGGAATTTTTTCCCATAACATCACTAGGCTTCTATTGAACATTTCTGATATGAATCTCTGAAACAGATTAATGGTAGAATCAAATTAATTTCTAGATATCTGTCAGTATAACAGAGACAATTAGATCATGTGTAATGTAAGACTAGTTTTAAAATTTCCTGGCATCATGGATCACCATTGCATGACCTAATGAAAATATCTATATTTAAGTTAATACTGTATAAACACTGCAGTATGTATAATACTTTTATGATGTAAAATAAATTAATGTATTGAAGATAATTAAGTTGCAATGAAAATGTGTTTTGATATTTTGCTGAAAATAACTGAAGCTAAATATATTTTTGTCAAGAGCAAATTTGAAATCCAATGTTCTTTATTTAAATCTACCCTGTCTTTCACTGTCCCTCAGAAAATTCTTCTTTAGAATAACAGCAGCTATGTCTACACGCCAGTTCTCAGATTCCAGGTGTGCCTTTGACCATCTTGTGACCACAAGCACAAATCTCAGATCTTTTAACCAGAGGTTTAGCTCTAGACATGTAGGAACAATGAGCCAGTGCTCAAGATCGAAGTGTTGGCTCTCCATAGGATACCATCTGGACTCTGCAGCTAAGATTCAAACACTGGGCATGTTATCCAAGATAGAAAGTCAATCATACAAATAGCTGCTGTCATTTTGCTTCTCCTATATACTGAGTTTGACTGCTTTCATACAGTACTGCCCTCTCACTGTCTTTCTATGTACTGAGGCAGACACAATGAATGAGAGGAATTGCATTTAACACAATTTTCTTTTAAGAAAATAAACATTTTCTGTTATGACTCATGCAAACTACTTTCTCTAAAACTATTATTTTCAAATAATTTGTACATGTGGGATTTTTCCATCTTCTAAAAGACCATCAGGAAGACTTCTTGGCAATTTACCACAGTCATAGAGAATTGGATTCTTAACATCAGAAATCATCTGCCACAAAAATTTGGAGGATTGATCCCATAATTCTGATCTCATCACTTTCAAAATATTTATATAGATATAACAATTGTGAGCAAAAGTACCTTTACAAAACAGTGATAAAGGTACTTAACAAGGATGGTAGTGATCTTTATCATAGGTTCCACTACTCATCTTATCCAAGATACAGGTTAGAATGTCAAACTTGCAAGGTGAACTAAACTCTGCTCTATCATGACCTTCAGGAAAAAGATGCATTCCAGTCTAGACTTAAGATTCACCACTGAGAATCCCAAGCAAAAGAGTTGAATTTGGCTTCCCAGATATCCCATCTATCTCTCCAAAGATTCAGGCCTTGAAATTTCTGTCTTGTATTAACACTTCCTTCTTACAAACTGAGCAAGTTTTTCATTCAACACAAATGCTGTCTAGATCCCGGTCTCCTCCTCCAACAGAGGAACTACATTCTCATATCTATGTGCAAAAGAATCTCAGTTTAGCCATGATGATAAGAATTATTCTGAGACTAAAATCTTTCAATGATATCTCAACCTAAAGCTTGTTAATTTTAAAAAAAGGCTAATTTCTAGTGTGATTTTTATACTGTTAGTGTTGCTTTTACTGCAGAAACAATTACAGTACAGCATTCTTTGAAATAAGTGGAAGTATTTCTAATCCAACTAAAACAACAGTTTACCTGACTGTGTTCTTAGCCACAAACCACGGGAACGCTTCCCTACAGCTTGGCAGGTGTGATTTGGAGATAATTGCAGCAAAGGGAGGGGGCCATCACTAGCTTGTAATTCTCCTAGAGAGACTGCAGGTCTTTTTTCCTTCTATGTAACCTTGCATGATAATTTGTCCAATTCCACCTGTCTGCTAAAGTAGCTCTTACACTTGGGTGTCTATGGTTAATTGATACTGTTCTGGTTTAGTGCAGCTTCTGTGCTAGTCATGAGGACAGGCAGAAATAATTTTTAAAGTTGAAAACTAAATCTGGAATCACTACAATATCAGTATTTTGCTTCAGAGATTTGCTAAATGGTCAATCTGGATGCTATTCAAAGAGTTCAAATGTGTTGCAAGTTTTACATTGAAAACCTCTTCTCAGGAAGAATTACAGATTTACATACTGCAAAATTTAAATCAGAACTGGAAAACTGAGTGAAAAATA
Source organism: Aleadryas rufinucha (assembly GCA_013397815.1). Lineage (NCBI taxonomy): Eukaryota > Metazoa > Chordata > Aves > Passeriformes > Aleadryas > Aleadryas rufinucha. Next base: position 295,146 of record VZTH01005091.1, read on the forward strand.
ATTTCAGTAATCTCTTGGCTGTGATAAATAAAGATATGATAAAATAGTCAGGGTGACCTTGGCAGTTTAGTGCAAAAACTTGTTCTCAGAAAGTTCATGGATTTGGAAGCAAAGATCTACCATCAATAGCCTTAAATATGTCCACAGATTGAGAATGAAGTTGAATCCTAGCTACAGATCCTGTAACTAACCATCTGGATATTAGTTCCCTAGTTTTGCAAGGAACTTTAGCAGGTGCCTAAATTTATATTTTAAGTATTCGTGGACAAAAAGTTAAGAATGTTCATAGGAACCTTGGCTGAACTGTTGGCTGCATATCCAGACAATAAATCTATTTATAGACACATACATATATAGGCCATATGACACCAACAATCCATATTGTATATGCTAACTCAGCGAAGGCTTCTCAGCAGTGTAGGCAGAATCAGTTTTATGGAAGCAGCAATATGGGTCACAGCAGATGGGAGAAAGAGGCTAAAAAGATTCAGTGGAGGCTTCAGCGGACAGAACAGATGGGTTGTGGGGGGAGAGAATGGGGTTTCTGGAGTAAGACTGGAGCTAGCAACTCAGAGGTCAATGAAGGTCCATGATATTCTGGGTACAAAGTGATTGAGAAGACTAAAAAGGCTGGAGAAACTAAGTGAGGCTTTAGTGGGGTTCTGTTATCAGGGTAGTGACAGCTCTTCTTTCCTTATGCGCTTCTGAGATCTTGACTACTTCATGGGCAATCTCCCTCTTCCTCACTTTCCTGAAGCACAGAACTTTCACCATCCACCCTTTACTCATCATCCATGGACCCATCCTCATCTACTACCCTTTCATGATAGGAAGCCCTGCAGTGTCCTGACCTCCCACAGAGACAAGGCCTGCTCCTACTGGGATAAGCAACAGCAGAACATTGAAAGGGGTGGCTGTCAGAGAGGACTTCAGCCACACACCTTCCTGAAGGACAGACAGACAGAAAAGTGACTATCCTTTCCCTAAGAAGCTGCACATCCCTAGGTGACATCCTGTTTGTTCACTCAGTGTTAGCAACAGCAGGAGAGGAAGATGGCTGTATAAAGCAGGAAACAAAGACCTGCTGTTCAGCCTGGAAAGCCAGGCCCCATCTTTGGCATGGATGAAGCACACAGTCTGCTGCCATAAGCTGCTGCCTACCTTGTCTTTTGGCTTAATACAGCTCCGTATGCGAGTGTGAGTGTTGTGTGTATATACATATGTGTGTATGTATATAGTTTAATCCAAGAAATAATGATAAAAACACAATAATGAGCTTCCAAGTATTATCAAGCTTATTAAGCTACAAATAGTTCATTGAGGACCAATTTCTAAGTGCTAAATATTACAGTTAGATTTTGCTTTTATGCAAAAATCAATGCAAACACATGAATCATTGAGAAGCATGCTGCAGCCTTCCAAAGTCAGTTTCTAATTAGCAATCCATTGATCCAAATAGCTTGTACTACAAATAACACAGGAAAAAAAAAGTGTTGTACCAAGTGTATGGAAAAAAGAGTCAATTTTTTGCCCTTTATAATTAATTTCAATTCTTTTCAGAATTGAGGAAAGTGACAAAGTTTTGCATCCCTAACACGAATTCCTATATTCAGCAATGTTCCTCCTTTCATTCTGTCCCATCAGTTAGAAAACTTACTCAGATAATGCATGAGAATAAAATAAATACAGAAAATAACTGAGGGAAAGCTAGGTTTTGCAGGAATGTTTTCCTTTCTGCAAGTGTTCTCCCCTCTTAGAACAGGGCAATTGAGCTAGCCTTATTATTCCACTACAACAATTTACATGAATCTTGATGTTTTAACATATATTTAGGATGGTGAGAAACTGTCATCAGACTGGAATGAAAACTAACAAAATCTTAAACTTTTCTTTCTTTATTTCTTTCTTTATTTTATTTATTTATTTTGTGCTCAGAATAAAACGCTAATATGTGCAAATCCTTCACATATGATTGTCTGTCAGTTGCAGCAATTCTCAGCTCTGTCCTATAGGAAGCTAGGACTCACTGTGGCTACAAGTCATAGGAATGACTTCCAGACATAAAGAATGACACAGATTTCACCACAGATATCTTTAACATGAGAAAAAAAATCCTTAGAACTTTTCTACTTGAGATCCCCGATTTAGATGTTTTGCCTTTTCTGTGAAAACAAGAGTATGTTCTAAGACTGAACTGAACCTTACAAAATGGCTGAAGACAGTCAAATAAATTTAAATACTGCATAGTAGCAGCTCTATGTCTTGCATTTTTTCTGGCTAAAGAACGAGTGGTCTGGTGTTGGTTAAAGTTGAGGTTTGCTGCAAAAGAGCCATTACTCAGTCTGTCTTCAGTGATGTATGGGGTCACCATCTGTCTTCATTTGGTGGTATTTGTGTTTTCCAACCCATGACCTTCATACACCTTCAATTTTCAAATAATGTAAAGGCTTAAAACTAATTGCTACATCTCAGGATAAATTGAACATTTTTTAAAATGTATTAAAAGTGTGAGTTGCATTCTGTAAAGAAAGCCAGTTTTCAATATTCACATAATGGTGCTAACTGAACAGCAACAGTCATTCCAAAACTCAGTCAAACACACCATTTAAATGAAAGTTTGAGATATCTTTTCAATTCAGGAGTTAATATGTGAAGGAAAAAACCTGGGATTTCCCTCCTTCTTAGTATCTGCACATTCAGCTATTTGTTTAGAAAGAGCAGCTTATTTGAGAATCTTGATGGAGTATTTTCATCTAAGTACTTAGCTTGTTAGAAAAAAAATCTTCATTGTTAAGGTACATTTTTTACACCTCAAAATGATATGGCTTCTTGAGGAATTTAGAAAATTATTTTTAAAATAATATTTGCTGAAATTTGTCAGGGCTAAATATCTCTTATTTTTGACATAGGTCAGTGTGTCTGGTTTCAAACAAATTCCAAAGCAGAATCTTGAATAATATGATTTTAACTAAGGAAATTGATGAAACTATTAATTTACAAGAATGTGTAGTTGAAATTATGGCACAGTCCTGAAGCTTAGCAGAAAGTGCTAAAAGAAATCCTATCCCTGAATCTTTATTAACATTGTTTATCTAGTGTGGATATAGTGCATTTCTATCTTGAACATAGGGATGATTGTATAGATTGAAAATGGATCAAAGTTTGAGAGAAAAATGTACAACACGACAAAAAGAATCTTAGCTTGCTGTCAAGACTTCTTGTTAATAAATTAAGTCAGACTGATCAAAAGCCATTGCTTTGTTTCTGTGCTGTATCTTGTAGCACAGCTCGTAGACATTGAACATAGTACATGGGGTCCACAAGGCATATTTATGAGTTGAAATTTGACAAAACCTACAGAAATCCTCAGAAAAACATAGCTTCTCTTAAATTCCAAGATATTTAACACAATTTCTGTACATCCTGGCATCCCTCTTTTGCTCTATGTAACTTTTCTGATGATAAAACTAATAACTGTAGGAAAACAGTTTTTATTTGCTATGGCAAACATCATGATTTTAAGCATTTTATAACACCTATTTATTAAATTATCATTGCTCTGAAATACTCTTGCTTACATGGTAGGCAATAAGGGAAAATGAAATGTGTCCCTCCATTTTCACTTCAACTTATACATCCTTAAATACAGAAAAGTGAGGTGCAATGAAAGAAAAAAAGAGTGGTGTCACCAGCTCAAGAACAGGTAGGACATTTCAGTGATAATTGGTATATAGTCATGCAAATATTCCAGCAGTCTGATCTCATCAGTGATGAGTACAGAGCCTGTTTCTCTATTTAAAGATCATTAGAAAAAACATCAGCCCTATTAATGTATATAATTCTCTGTATTGTTGTCACATTTCTTCCTGTATTTATCTTTCACTGAACGACAACATAGAAAAATTTTCTGTGTATTCCTGTTTTCTATAAAATTTAGCATGGCAATACGCTTCAGTATTCAGTTTACATGCCTCAGTATATTTTGATATAATTTTGTCTAATCTCCTGATGTGCCTGCAGGATTCATATGTGCTTTCTATTATTCAGGAAGGCAAAGCAGAAAGTTCTTAAGCAGCAGCCTGTTGGTCTAATGAGATATTTTGAAACAGGATGCTTCCAAAACAATGAGTTGACATTTCTATTGAAACACATAATTTCTCTTTGTTTTCCTCAACCATGAACTTTAGATTGAGGTACAAATGCAATTTACCCTAAAACTCTACCCATTGAGTGGCATTCCCATTATTTCTCTAGAATTCAGCAGTGTCTTCTGATAGGAGAATTGCAGTGGTCACCTTTCAAAGCTCAGCATTTGCCCCAGATTACCAAGCAATTATCTACAATGAAGTGATGAGAGCAACAGGAATCAAAAGCTTTTAGTTTCTGAAAATGAGAAGAAAAGCCTCTCAAATCTCTAAATAAATGGCTATTCCTTGCTTTAAACTCATGGAGAAGTGTGAGGGACTCAGGTACTAAACAAATTCTCAGTGTAATCATGTTCAACAGTGAAAATACTTGGTTACTTATATAGCATTGTGCCTTTTATGTGTTTTGCATATGTCTCCTCTTCCAGGTTCCCAAAAAAACTGATACTGGGCAAGATTTTGAACTGAGATTTAGATGGCAGCTGGAAGCCAGTGATAGGTGATCCATGTGACGTCAAATGAATTTGTTGTGTGTCTTAGATGTTATTTTAGCTGTAATCCAGAAAAGTAATCTGTAGTTTCTTCAGCTGCACATAAAACCTATCTCCTGATTGTCAGGCAATGGTTCTAGTTTTGAGACTATTGTACAAACTGTGAGAAACTAGTACTATTGCAACAACAATAGTAATAACTAGCAATAACTAGTACTATAGCAACTATTGTTTGAAAAGACACAGAGCCATGGTGAAATCACAGAGCACATCATGGACATTTAAGTCCATGAGAGAGTGCTGTAAACCCTGAACTTACATAGTGACAGACAGAGCGGAGCAGGGAGAGGCTTCTCCTAGTGTGTTTTTTTTTCAGGCATACTTGTTCCCTGGACATTCTTTCCACGCTGGCTTAGCTGATTGCACTTCAGTGTATTGTAATGCTACTTTCAGGTCAAAGTGCTGTGTTTGCTGTAAAAAATTGCATGAATTCTGCTCCTGGATACTCAAATTTATTCCAGTTCCTACATTTCTCTGTGAATTATGCCTTAATATTTATGAATGTCCAAAAGTCACACTGAATTTAGGTGATTCAACGCTTACATATATACCTGTCTCGCAGCCTGAATCCAAGCAATAATCAATATTAATACAATTGGAAAATATGTCTCACAGGATAAAGCATTTTTTTCCTTGTTTAGAAAGTAAATAAATAAATAAATAAATAAATTCTATTAATGAATAATGCAAGGCAAAATAAATGCACATGTTCCTGATTCAAAACACATTAATTTTCTATTGAACATTTAACAGGAAAACAAAGAAAATGCTTCAGGTGTAAATGAAAAAAAAAAAAAAAAACTAAACAAAGTTTTCTTTAGAGACATTTAAACAATAAGATCAAAGAAACTGCCTGGTACTCTTACTAAATTACAGGCAGCCAAGACTGTTTTGCAAGCACAATATTCGCAGTGGAATTTCCAATACTTTTTTGCCCTGATTCAATGCTCTAAGAAGCTCATTATTTCAAGTCCTAGCTAGCTGCGGAGAAGTTATCTGAGAGTTAGGCTGACATTGATAATACATTAAAAGCTTAGAAGCACATTCTACCGCACTTACTTGTGGTAGAGATATTTGTAACATGAAACAAATAAAACTATTAAAGTATTCCTGCGTTTGACATCTTTAGCCATCCAAAGCTGAGAGGAAAAGGAAAACAGAAAATCTTGTCAAAAAGTAGTATTTTAAGATGTCTCATGAAGAAGAGACTTTGCATTATATCTTTCCCTTTGCTGCTGCAGTCACGGAGTAGAAGCAGTCAGCTCTGAAACGGGGAAACACACTATAGAATATGATTTATTTCCCAAATCTAAAGAAGCATCGTACCAGTTATAGAGAAAGTTAATATTCCCTCTCCAGCCCAGGCAATGACTGAAAAAATGGTGCTGTCCTCTAACAGAGACATTAACCAAAAGTCCTCAAAGTGTCAAAGTGTTTAATGATCGCATGCTCTGCACGGTACAGTCTTTCTGAAATTTGTGTTGCTGCAGTATCCAGACAAGCTACTTCTATGCTTCTGACAGGTATATACATCTTCTAACATATACTTTTGGGGCTTTGATTGAATAATAATACTTAACAAGATGTTGAAAGCACACAGAAAAGAAGAAAGATGCAAGAATTTTCCATAATTCAGTTCTATGCATAAGTTTTTCAGAATACTTAAATATCATCATATAAAGTCTTGTATGAGGTCATTTTCCCCCAAAAAAACACCAAACAAAAAAACCGGTTTTTTCAGTGAAACCAGGTGCAGTGGCAACATTTTCTTTTGTTTTTGTAAAATGTCAGTGAACAAAATCCTTAGGACTCCATAAAAGCAAAGTATTTCCTAGTCTTGTTTCTTTTATGGTTTGATTATGCAATTATCAATGTATTTTACATGAGCCCATCAAGAAACTTATTCTTTTCTTTCACAGTTAATAAAAATAAAAAGACGGGAACATACACAGTTGTTCTGTGCTCATGTCTGCAGCATGCTTGGCCTCACATGGGTCTAGAGTCAGCTACCATTTGAAAGATTTTCTTTACAGCCTTAAGGGCTGGGTGCATTTCTCTGAAAATACAGTTTCTGTAGAGTTTGATAGGGTAGCAGCAGTTGTCTTCAGTCATCAGATGTGCTCATAGAATTAGTGTCACTCATTACATCTAAACTGTACTCTGTATGGGTAGTCAGCCAGAATTTCAAGAAGGCCAGGACCACGATGTGGTGTGCCACAAGGCACAAGTGTCCTGGAGTTTATATATAACCACTGTGATGCAGCAAAGAAGAGGTATATGTGGGCAATCTGGGTAAGTGTGCTACAGTTGAGGTAATTCCAGAGTAGACAGGAAAATGACTAGATATTGGTAAGATCTCATCTGGAATACCAAAAATATAGAATTATGCCCACGAAGACAAAGAGGAAACTCAAACTGCAAAAAGATACTGAAAACAGCTATGTAATAAGCAAGAAATATGTGAGAATGCTAAAAAGGGTTTTCTTTGCTTATTCTAATCAAACAAAGGCTGAGATAGATATATGCTGCCATCAGTAAATACAGCAGCGGTAAATACTAAAGAATGAAGGTTAAAATTGATGTCAGAAGAATAAACTGGTATGTTTTTGCTAAGAGTAAAATTATTTTGGTAATTAAAAGACATTTCACAACATTACAGCAGGGAGCATCTGGAACCATCCTTCAAGTAAAGCAATGATAGTAAAAATATATTTGATATTTCTTGATATTTTTATTATATTATATAAGGCATTATATGCTGTGTACCCTCTGACAGCAGGGGAATGGTCCCAATGCCTCATCCTTTCTTTGTTTCTCCCTCTGTGTTTCCCTCTTAATTTCGTTCAGCTGAAATGCACAGGCTGCGTTTGCCACTGCCACTGCCTCTTCAGCAGTGTCTTGTATATAGAGCGAAACAGAAATAATGGAGACAGTTATTACAAAACAAAAGTTAAAAAATTGTGGTGTTGTTCTGCTATTAACAAGCCTTGCTGAGAAAAAACTATGGCAAATGACAGTCAAGAGGTATTTGACCTTTATATAGTTATATTTCTTAAAAGTGATACATATACAGAGATATATATATATGCACAAAAGATTTTAGTAAGCATCAGCTGGCACATCTATTTAGCTATTCAAATATATTTTATCTGACAATGTTGATTTCTCACATTTATTTCTACTCACTGGGCATAGAATTGACTGCATTATGCCAATGTTTGCCATGTTAACTATTTCTAAAGGTTACCAACTACGTAATCATATATGACATGAAAAAGTAGTTGAATTCCACTCCCCAGCAAACTGAGTTCTGAGTCATTGGTACTTCCTTCTGCTGTAAGCTGTAAGTAAACCACCCCCCACACTATCCCCAATGTACATGTCAGAGAAATAAAAAAGTCAAGTAGATACGCCATTCATTTGTATATGAAAGAGCTGTGGGGATGTTACTCCCTTTTGGTTGCAAGATAGTGCTCATATGCCCTCCTGCAAAAACTTCACAGAAACATCATGACCTCTTCAGATGCTTTTTGTTCAAATATTTTCAGTTGAATAATGAAAGCCAAAGGCTTATGATGCATCTCCTAATGAAGACAATTTCCATTTTTAAATGCTATGTATTATTTTGCCTCAATCTTTCTTCTTTTTTGCTTTTCACTGTATCCCAACCATCAAATATAAGACTTCAGATTCTCCTCAAAACAAAGGCCTGCACAGCTGTTACTTTGCAACAAGCACATTGTGGGCCCCATCCAAAGCTCATTGAAGTCGCAGTCTTTCAATTGACTTCAAAAGGCTTTGGATAGACTCCTTTCTTAAGCTATATCTTAATATGTGATGCATTTTTAAAGCTGGAAAACCTTTAATACACTGACGTTTCTGCAGTGTATTATAACAGAAGATACAAGAAAAATGTGCAAACAAAAAATGAACTGAGTTAACTCTGCACAAAGTGTTAATATGAAATGTATTCTTATGATACTGCTGCCAACTACTTTTAATATCCTAATAATGTATTGCTACTCTGTGACAATACAGAATAATTTTAAATCCCCATTCATAAGGACTCCAATTATAATCTAATTCAGCTCAGATTAACTATGCTTTGATGGCAATTTCCTTATACAAAAAAAAATTAGTCTAAGATAATGCGCTGCAAATATAGTTTCAATGCTAATAAGAGGCAGTTTAACAGCCTAGAGAAGTTCATTTTGACTACCTTTTCATTGAAATGATAAACAGTACATATAGCACTTCAATTACATATTTAATGTAAAAAATGAAGTTGTAACCTGAAATTTAGTCTAACCACTGATAGCTTCACTTTAGTTATCTGGACTTCTCAATAAGTAAAACTGGAATTTTGCTGCTTCTACACAACTGTGACAGAGTTGAAATCGGTGTTAGCAGTGTCACTACAGATGCATCTGTTTCATATAATAATTTCATTGCTACGAAAAACTGCAGCAGCTTTCATTGTTTAAAACTGAAGCAGCTGTAAGTGGGACATTTCGGTTCTTTACTGCTTCAGCCAAGCTTTGCACTGAAAATTATTCAGTAAACTTTCATGACAGCTTTTGATTTTTACTGAATCTTACAACACTCTTTTATTGCCATAAGTTGCTTTCTTGCAATAAATGTAAAATGATATGGAGATACATTGCTTATGCCAGCTGAAGATTTGATCCAAAAGCTGATTCTGACATCAAGGCCCTGGCAAAAGGGCATTATCATAAATCTAAATGAAAAATTACAATAACGATAGGTTTTAGTCTTAGTGAAATACTAAGTAATTCCTTTCATGAGAGTGCAAGGATTACAATGCCTGTAATCTTTAATATTAACTTCTAATTGCCTTTTTTTTCATTCATCTAAAAACCAGTAATTACACTCCAACCTTCCTCTGTTTTTTTTTAACTACTGTTCAAGAGGAAACTTATGGATGTGTGAAATCTTCTGAGTGATACATAGAAGAGGCATCCAGAATTTCACTTCATGAAAAATTCTGTCAGTTTGGATTTTGTATTCCAGAGCAAGCAAGAAAGGGGTAAAAGGGAATTCCTCTGAAACTCTTTTATGCAAACAAGAGTGACCAGAAAGCAGTCTAATTGTGACTGATGGCTTTGATTAAAGGGGCCTGCATGGAAGTTTGATGTTTTATATCAAGCAGACAAGTGGATTGGTCTCCTTTATCCCCAAGTAGCCTAGATGGCTAATTAAAGGGACAAAAATCTCTTCTAAGAAGTTGTTCTGTTAATTTTCAGAAACAAATATTCCTTAAACCTGATTAATTTTATAATGGTTATAAAGCAGGTCTGAAAACTGTCCACAGAAGACCTAGATCTGAATTCCCAGTTAAAATCAAAGACATGGAATAGGATTTCAACCTGTGTCTTCTTCTCTGCAAAGCACCTTAACCTCAATTTAAGATGAATGGGTTCTTCCGGACACCACAAATTCTGCTGCTGAGAAAGGAAATCTATTTAAACATACCTAAATATAATACATTTTCCCTTCGATGATCCAAACCAATCCAAGCACAAACAGAACTCTTGAAGTGAAAGACTCTCTCACAATGAGCCTATGCTATGGTCAAGCTATGTTTACACATCTTTTCTTATTAATAATTAGATCTAATCCCTTAATCTGAACAAATCACACTACTGAAATTATGACCTTTTGAATAAACATTGAGTTTGCTTAATCTTTTTTAATTGCTGATCATCCCTCTTACTTTTTGAACACTTTCCTTTCTTAATGATTTTACTGAAATGAAATGTTGCAATTTTCTCCGAATTTGAATTGAATCAGTGACTTTCTTTTTTTTCCCCCCCACCTATGGTATAAATCTAATCCATTTTGAAAGGAAAATGGGGATGATAATGAACCAGCCTTTAAAGTAACAGAATAAAGAAATTTATTTATGCTGTAAACTATGGAGTATGTCCCTTTGGTAACCGCCATTTTCAAAGTCCTTTTAGTATCGGAAATGAGATTTTTCAAACTAATTACCCACTGACAACAAAAGAGAGAACAAAAGCCTTCTGGGCTTTGGTTACTATGCCCCAGTTCCAGGAATGGAGAGGGTCATACTGCTGACCAGCAGATGGAGACACAGTACTCTTCTTGGATGTTATGTGCCATATTAATGGAGCCACATTTCCTAGGCTCTCACTTGTACATGCTTTCGAGTTTAAATTTCATAAATTCAGATACTTGGTTTTGGGGTTTTTTTGACCAGCTGGATGCTACCAAACAGTTTTACTTGTAGATCCCAAATGAATATTTGGAACTACATTCGGCTTGAGAAAGCCCACGCATTCCGGTTCAAAATTTGACTTCTCTCAATATTCCTTAACATTAAAATGCTTTCCGCAAATACTCCCATCCATAAATTCAACAGTTTTCTTGATAACCGAAAACATGAGTTTGAAAATTAATTGAAACAATTTTTTAAAAAGAGTAGTGAAAAAAATAGATTTTCCATGGGTTGCAACCATAAAGAATCTTGAAATGATTCATCAACAGCTCTGAATCCTATGCCTTCAGATACTCAACACAGAGTTTTATCAGTTGTGTGAAATAGCACCAGCATTCTCTCTGATTTTTCTCTTGACTCCAGAGAAACACACAGGCTACTCATTCTCTCAAAACAGAAAAATGAAGCTGAGACTGCCATATTTATTCTAAGAAAAATTGTAAGTGGTGTATCAATTACTCTAGTCACTTTTATGTCTAATGTCTAGAACACTAGAATATTTTGCCCTTCTTTGTTAAGAGTTGTCATATGAAAATTTTGAGTTAACTTATATGCTAAATTCTGGAGAATTGCTAGAATATTTTCTCAAGCAAAACTGTTTTCTCAAGCATGATAGTAAGCCCAAGTAAATAACCAAGAGAGAAGAGAAGGGAAGGGAAGGGNAAAGCACAGTTTATGATTATGCAACAAATTACCAGTGACTGTTCCTCTTATGTTTGGAGCAAAATGGCTTATCCAAGAGGTTTGACAGAAGTCAAAAGACAGCTAGAAACCTGCAGGATCAATAACAAGAAGGGCTTTTCAAGGTGATTGGACTGAAATCCCAGAGTTCCATATTTACAGAGGCTTGATTCAGCTTTAGGGCACCAGAACTCAAACCATCCATCACTAAATAGATCATACTGGTAGGAACTAACAAGGGAGAGAGAGTAGGGCTTGTTATTGGGGACATAATGGGGGAAAGCACACAATGACATGTTTCTGAGCATGTGGTGGAAACTTTAAATTTCTCTCTCTCGAAAACATCAATTTATTTCATGACACAATAGAAAAAGGAACAAAAGTCAAATAGAAAAAGTAGTGTTTTACCAAAACTGGCAAAATAAAGCTCTCATCAAGAAATGGTGTGTGAAATCTGATTACAGATGATTTCCTAAAGCAGTACATATTATCCATCATGCTTCCATGACCCAGGATAATATCAAATACGGATACATGGGATTTAATGTTAGCTCGTACAGAGACCTCCTGTAGCACACTGACCAGAACTAGAAAATGTAGTCACAGTGAGCTTATGAGTTAGTGGTAACTTTGGGTAGCCTGAACTGTTCTTTCTTCGAAGGAATTGCATGTGCACTTTCTTTATATTGGACAAATAAGGAATTCAAAGTTGTATATTTTGTTACTTCTCATTGAAACTGTGCTAATAATACTACTAACTTTCTAGAAGTCTAGAAGTGTAAAAATAATGTTCATTTGTTCACAAAATGAAGAGGTAGAATTTTTTCTAATAAAATTGAAAATATTGTTTCATTTAAGTCCTTATCAGTCATTGAATGACCTTAGTTTATTTTCTGATAGATCATAACAACAGACATTCCATTTTTAGAACCGTCATATTCTGAGACATTATTAGTATTATCCTCCTAACTGAAAAAAATTAGGACCATTGCCAAATTACATAGTATTTTGGCTCTTCAGCAGATACTGAGGAGTGTAAATAGGAGCTATATTTTTTGCATACTGCATATTTTCATTTTAGCTCCAGTCTTAAAACTTCATCTGCTTTCTGACTTCAAGTACCTATGCCAAGAATCACTTTTCCATTAAAGTCTCTACACATATGAAGAGAAAAAAAGAGGTATAAGAGCTCTGACAGTGTTCAGGTCATCCATTAATTCTCTAATGGTAGGGAAATCTCAAAAACTAGCTGTTGTTGAAGTGGAACAAATCAGACTTAAAGGGCTGGTGAATCTGATTTTATATTTGCTGCATTTTGCCTTCAGCAAATACTACTGAACAAATCCTTTTTCCCCCCAAAGGGAAGACTAGAGCTGGTTTTGGTTTGAATCTCTGTCAATATTTTTAATTCAGGCAAATAAAAGTGATTAAGCTATGGTTTGAAGAAGTTTGTCAAATCAGTCTTAAATAACAAAATTAATTCTGAGTTATGCAAGCAAACACGTGAAAATAGAGATAGCAATAACTTCTCGTTTTCCTAACATTTCAAGTGTCTTTTTGGTTTTCTAAAAATATAAGGACAACAAGCTTTTCTGCAGCAGTATGTGGAGTACATGAGTACTTATGTCTGCATTTTAACTCTTTAGAAAGGGTTAATGGGGAACATTATAAGCAGTGATGTTTAAGAAAGGGGTATAAGTTAACCTTTACGACTATCAACACAGGCATTTCTTGCTCTGTGGTAACACTTCAGTTACAATAAAACATGCTTATGGAACACATATTCAAAACTTGTTGTCAATTATTTAGTATTCCCATAAACCATTAGATGGTCCAAAATATCTTTAATTGATTCCATCTCTACCTACACTACTTATTATTTATTAGTATAACAAACTTCTCCATGGGAACAGCTAATTGTACCTCCCTAGTGGCCACTTCAAGTGGAATAAGCATTGCACAGTGCTGCCTAAGATACTGCTGAAAGGTCTTCAGCATTTGGGATTTGATTAAAACTGTATTGCATGTACACATCAGCACGCATTGCTAAAACAAAACACTAATTTAAAAAAAAAAATCCTTCTGCTATACTGCTTAACACAATTGAAAAGCCTTGCATGTATGGAAAGAGGAGGGTGGGAGAACGGGAGAGCCTCCCATCTCTTCTCTTCCCACACCCCCAATAATCATTTTGTAATAGAAATAATACAACATTCTCTTATACAATGAGAAGGGAAAGTGTGCACTGTACCAGCTGCACCGTGGGAGAGACCTTTTCCTCTGACATACATGTAGCACAGCTAGCTATTGCTGTCTAAGCTGAATGTTTTTGTTTCTTTTTTTTTTTAAAGGCATAATTGTTAATCTGTTCTGTAGTAGAAAAGACAGATGTTATGGAAATAGTAAGCCACACTGTGTTTAGATTTTTTTGCGACAAGATATTCCATAGGCAATGTTTCACAAAGGAAGATTTGGACAAGAAAGCATACATTGAAACATGCAGGTGAGTTGTAAATACTGCTGAATCGTATTAACATAAGAGCATCTACACTATACAGATCAATATAAACCATGATTTTAAAAATAGATATTACTCTGATTATTGGATTAAAAGTTTAACAAAAAATGAGCAGGTATTATTTTTAGTTGAATTAATGTTCTTTTTTCATTCTCAGAGACCCTTTGTTGAAAGGAGCAATCTCCAAACAACTTTTAACATGGAATTCAACATACACCTGGCTGATTTGGAATACTCTTACCCATTCTTTTGGGATTTGTTTGTTTGTTTGTTTGTTTGTTTTAAGCTAAGTAGCATATCTAGAAGTGATCTTGCAGGCAACAGTTAAGAGACATATTTCAAAAACTGGATTCTAACCCTGCAGAAAGGATGCCCAGACTACATATTTGAAAGTAGATCTACACTAGAAGTCCAGCACTGGGTTTAGGTCACAGGAAGAACAAAACAAGGAAATCGTCTTATCCAGAATAGAATCATGATTTTTTCAGAATAGTCATGGATAATGCAGTCAGTTCAAATGATCTCAAAATATGTCAGTAACCTTAAAGGTAAAAATAAACTCTGGCAAAATACTGATTAACCTTCATGCAAAATCTCCACCACTGTTCGTAACTGGAGGTGCCATGTCCCACGCCAGATGTTGATCACCAGCCAGAATACTTCACTGTCTATACAGTCCTTTAATTCAAATTGCCTTCCATTTGAATTTTCCTACTTAAAAAGTAAGAATAACTTTTTGCTTTTCTTTCCCTACCTTTCTTTTCCAGTGTTCGAAATTTATGAAAATGCACATTTTTGATAAATATTCTTCCTTGTGAAATTAAGTTGGTTTTTTTTTTCTCTTCTTCAGCAGCACACTAGAGTTAAAACTGCCAGAATGTATGCAACATTAAAAGTAAGTAATGTGGAGCAACAAAGAGATCAAAAATGAACAAAAATTCAAGTTAGAGGCACTAGCAGACAAAGCTGAGTTACCAGATGTGGTGGGCAAACATTACTAAAGTAGAAATCAAAGCAGAACATTAAATTCTAGACAGAGATGACAGAACCAAAAGCTATTTAAGAGTCATCAGCATAAAATTACAGGAGTAACAAAGCATTATTTTGAGAAAGAAATGTCTTATTTTCTGCACATGCACTTAGATGCAGGATTTTGGTGCAAACACTTGTGCCTTATGTTAGGTCAATAGCATATTCTAAATATATAGTGAAGACCGGTAAAATTGGAGAACCAGGGTCTCAGCTCTTAGATACTGGGGTTGCTCTGCCCGTTGGAGGGTGTGGCTCTTACCATTCATAGCACAGTGTTGCTCACCAAGACTGCAGTAGGTATCTAATGAGCAACAGTGGCCGCTCGGCTGCGATTGCAGTAACTACCTCCTAAGTGCAGGAAGGATCGTGGAGTAGCAAATACTGGGACTGTAATGGTTTGCACAGCAAGAGAGGTAAAATCTGCTTTGCATGGAATCCTAGCTAATGCCAATGGAATAAAACTGAAATGAAATGTGATGATACCAGTTGTCCTTGTAGTGCCTCTGACTGGGAAAGCCAGTATACCTGGGTAGAGATGCCTAATGTTTTACATTACCTGCACATCTAGGTAGAGTTTCTGCTTATGCGTAGGTTGGACTCGCTGGACATACACTGTAGAGTTGCCCTGCACTTGCATAAGTTACCACACAGGACAGCTGTAGTGGGTGCTCCAGCTGTATCAGGTCACATCCTGAGGTGGCAGAGAGGCCAATCCCTGCTCTAGCAAACAGATCTCAGGGGATGTTACAAAGAGAAAAGGTTATTAGTATTTGCTAACACAGCTTTAAATGAAATTTTAGGACTAATATTCAATTTTATGTCTTTAACCATTTTTAGAAGAACATCAGGCATTTGGGTAATTCCATTAGCTTATTTTCTAAAAAATCTTCCAGCCTAATGTTGATCAGACTTATTTTTCTGTGTATGAGAGGCACCAGAGTATAATACCTACCTCCATGCCCTACTGTTCATACCTGCTGCTGTTCTGATTTCTCCTATAAGAACAGCAGAAGCAATGAATAAGAACAGTGCATAAGACAGATCTTAAAGTATTTTTGCCCACTATAATGGGTAGATAACTTGCATCAATATAAATCAGAAATAGCTTTCCAATACCTTGATATCCACCAAGAATTAATAAACTAAGGAAAGCTTAGAATCATCCCTGCTTCTTAATTGCTTCTCTTTGTCGGTTTTACCTACAGTAAACAACCCTTCTATTAGCTCCAAAAAATGTGTGAGATATATAAAAGCCTTTTAACAGAATTGGTTTTGAATGACAGTCAGTGTTTTTCCACATTTTTAGTAATCACTTTTACTGACTATTTTACTTCAAAATCTGTTAAAATCTGTTGGTTTATTGCAATTGTTTTTCTCTTGAGAGGAGGCGCTAAAACACTGGTTTGTAATTGATCCCACTATTACTGCTAGGAATATTGTTTTGACAACAGTAGACTGACTCTACCAATATTAGGGGATTATCTCTGCCATGTCTTCCAGCTGCCATATGACTAAGGCAAAAGTAGCATATTAATATATGCCTCCACCATAGATGTCTTATGAGGTATAATTTTATTACCTCATTGTAGAAGTGGAAATAATAAAAAAACCCAGAATGTTCATCCCATAAAACTCCAGTATCTCAATGTATATTTTAACCCTGTGGATATGACGACAAATTACAAATACACAAACATGTTACAAAAACAGACCATTTGACAAATTCAAGATGCTTGTGCAACCAGTGGGCTTTCCACTGAGAATGGAACAAAAATCTTCGAAAGGGATGAGCTTTAGAGCTAGGGAGAATATGTTCTCTTCATCTTGACAAGAAATCTAAAAATAGAAAGCCCTCCAGATTATTACTATTACCAAACAAACTTGTTTTCTTGACCCATCACTTAATTAAAAACTTTCCCATCTAGCACAAAAAATGCAATTTTGTGTGTTCTAAATACCTAATAATAGGGGAAAGTCTCTGTAAAACCCAGGCAAACCCTTGATTGTGTATAGATTAACATATCTGGCTCGGTCATAATGGTAGAAATATGGAAACCCAGAGGGAATTGTTCTGCTGTTATTAGGACTTACTATAAATAAAATATGAAGCATATATTCCAAGAACAAATCTCCATTAGGATTACAAAGAGGTATCTAAATGAAGAGAGAATTCTCTTGCTTACAGAGCATACTGAAACAGAAAATCATTGTAAACAAAAAAATTACTAACATAACTTTTTTTCTGAAAATGTTAATGAATTTTACAATAGAATATTGTTTTCAAGTCTTTCTTGAAAGACCCCCACCTCAGACAGTATCTCTATTAATTTGCCCTAATATGTCTTTTAATAAGGATCATAATACCTAAAGGAAGCACGAATGTGTGCTAGGAGGAGAACAGATTGAGAGCAGTCCTGAGGAGAAGGACTTGGGGGTGATGGTTGACAATAAGCTGCACATGAGCCAGCAATGTGTGCTCACAGTCCAAAAAGCGAACCATACCCTGGGCTGCATCCAAAGCAGTGCGTCCACCAGGGTGAGGGAGGGGATTCTTCCCCTCTACGTCCCTCTGGTGAGACCCCGTCTAGAGCACTGCATCCAGCTCTGGGGTCCCCAGCACAGGAAAGATATGGTTCTGCTGGAACAAATCCAGAGGAGGGCCACGCAGAAGATCAGAGGGCTGGAGCAACTCTCCTGTGAAGACAGGCTGATTTGGGGTTGTTCAGTCTGGAGAAAAGAAGGCTCCATGGAAGACCTTTGAGCAGCCTTCCAGGACCTGATGGCAGCCTACAAGAGAGCTGGAGAGTGACTTCTTACAAGAGCATGTAGTGACAGGAGAACAGGGAATGGCTTTAACAATTAGGACAGGTTTAGATCAGATTGGGAGGAAATTCTTTACTGTGAGAGTGGTGAAGCATTGGAACATGTTCCTCAGAGAAGCTGTGGATGCCTTGTTCCTGGAGGGGCTCAAGACCAGGTTGGATGGGGCTTTCAACAATGTGGTCCAGTGGAAGGTGTCCATGCCCATGGAAGGTGTCCATGCCCATGGCAGGGCGGTTGGAACTAGGTAATCTTTAAGATCCTTTCCAATCCAAACCATTCTGAGATTCTCTGACTCCATAAAGAATAAAAAAACTAATTCTTTTTCATTTTAAAGGAGGGCTAGGGGTGGACTAAGATAACACTAAAAAAACCCAATCCAGAAGCTAGCAAGATTAATGGGCAGAAAAGCAAGAAAAATGTGTTTTTTCAAAATATAAAGTCTGCTTTAGAGCTGTAGCTGGAAGTCCTTCTTAGGTTTACAGGACTAGTTACTAACACAACATACTGAAAAAACTACAAGAGGTAAGCAGTATGTTCATGAGTAATGAACTAGCTAAGGACAGAGTAAATGCTATTTTTTTTTAAAAAAAAGGAACATGAATTTTTAAAAACTAAAGACTAATATTTTTATATATATGAATATTTATATTTCTGTTTATTATACTGTACTAGTAAAACAAATCAAAATCAATCTTTTTGGTACAATTTCTTAGCAATTCCTCAATAATAACAGCAAAATCAAAAACTCATTAGTAAAACTTTCTAAAAGAACTCCAAAACAAAACAGATTTCCCATAGGTTTCAGCTTTCTCTACACAGTGACCTGTTATGTCTGAACACTAAAATATTCTGCCTTGTCAAATCAGAGACCTGGTTATGACCAGGGCAAATCAGATATGTCTGTACACCTTGAAACAGGAGCAGCTGCTTCAATATATTCTTGCTCTCAGTAGCAGCAAAATCTCCAAGGATCTCCAGCTCTCCAACATCCTTTCCCTTCTCTGGGAAACTTCAGAGCAGCAAACATTTTCTTCTCCATATTCTACAAAGCATGGGAAAGTGCTGAGTTTCAATTTTTTTCCTAGTCCCAAATTTCTTATTTAATTAATTTTGTGCTTCCTAGCCTAGCCTGGGGTCAGACTATGCATCCATGTAATCGCTAAACCAGTTTTTATCTGCCAATTATTTGTTTGCCACTTTCCCCTTATCATAACTGCATCTCTAGAGCTTCTTTTTTCACCTGGAAATTGGATACAGCAGGACTTAAAGTATTTTCTTTCACACAACAGGAGAAATCAGCACAGTTTTCTTCACAGAAGTGCCCTCTCCTTAATAACACCTCAAAATCACCTACAAAGAGAGAAAACAGAGATGAGGTGACCTCAGATGAAGAATTCCATGAGTGAGACAGGAACTGTCTATCTTTCCATTTTGCTCGGGGCACAGTACAGGGAGACATTCATCATAATGGTTTTGTTGAACAATAATAATTGCTGATAGATATTAAAGTAAGCAAGGTACCACATGGGCTATGTTGAAAAGTTCCTATCATTAAAATCAGAAAAAAATGGTGCTAGTTTACTTCTTACATATATATTAAACATACAAGAAAGTCTATAAAGATGCAATAATGACTGCCATATTACGCTAGCTTTTTTATGATATCTGAGTTCTATTATTATCCTCAAATAGTCAATGAAGATTTTGCTGCTACTCAATTCTTATTCTACTTAAAATACTACTGTCCTTTTTTAAGAGGAAAAAAAGTGAGATCAACATTATTTTTATTTAATAGTACAAGTTCTCTAAAATATTCTTGGATATTATTATTTAAATGAAAAATCTATCAGTGAAGTTCTGCTTTCTTGTGTGTTTCAGTTGTTTTTAGAATAAGTTATTCTTGGATGCTAAGCTGTTATTATAATATCCATCACCATTTTCAATATGACAAAGTTAAAAAACACTGTCCAACAGAAAGGACTTCTTATTTTTTAGCCTTTCATTCTGAAAGATAATGTCCAAAAGGATTTCACAGATATGTCTCATATTTACCCTGAGGCATCAGTTCATATTTCAGAAATTATCTACTTTAGAAAATTCAGTTATCCCACTGTTCTGGTGCAGAATGTAAAAAACAATATTTTAAAAAATTCCATTTTGGGAAAATTTACCCTTTTAAAACAATGCTCATGAAAGAACATTAAAAATGTACACATATAAAAATGTTTACACATGCATATTCACATATCTAGTTGCATATACACACACATGCATATGTACTCCTGTTGAAGACTGAAGTTTACAGACCATGTCTTCTCCTTAATTATGATTTATCATGAAAATGTTTTCATTCTGATTGTCCCATTTCATTGAAATACAGGCATCTCAGCTGCCTCAATAGCTCAAGAGAAAGTGTGTGGACATTTCAGTGCCCATTATTTCTCTGCAAATTCAGCTATGGGGAGCAACAAGAACAAATTTGCTCTCCCTGAAAAGAAGACACATATGTATAAAAAGAAGCCACATATGAGATAAGTTGTCTCACTGATGGTTTCTAGAGGATATAAAAAATTACAATAAACAAGACTGAATTAAACTACAGAGAGCACCAGGGAAACTGGGTACAGGTCTACTCCTTGATGGTAACAAGTGTCTCAGGTCCATCCATCCATGCCCACATATGATACAGCTCACACATACTTCAGTTCTTTCAGCATATTTTGGTAGATAGCATCATTATCAGTCAGATTTGGAGCCAAAGGGTCTTCTTCATTGAAAGGAATGCTATCCAAGCAATGTTGCAGAAAAATATTAAGCACAACAATAACAAGAGGTCAAAAACTACTCTTTCACTTACTGCTAGAAGTAAAACCGGTTTTTAGCTGCCCAAGACGTATGTAGGAATATGCCTGTGAAGACTTCCACAGTAAAAATAAAAAAGATATCTCCATTATAAAATAATATTGGTAATATTCTGTCTGTTCTATACATGTGTTGACCTCTATGCCTGCTGTGAGGAGAAGGAAGAATAAAACAGAAAACAGAAGGGTGTAATAGATGACTGGCAACAACTTCCTACCTGCTTACTTCAGAATACTTGTTGACTGATAAAACTTCCTGGTACTGGGTGAGGGAATGGTCTTTATTCTTTTATACTTAAAGTAATGACTGTATTTTCTTTTAAAGGGTCTGAGATCAGTGGTTATCCAGCTAAGCATGTTTATTAACTAGTCCGCTGAGGTGATTTCCTCTCCAAGCAGCAGCAGGGTCCAGATAGAGAATAGCTGACAGAGCCAATTATTGCCTGACCGATAATATTCACCAGCTACAGTCACTCTGCTTACACTTTCTTCTGTTTCATTTGAGAATATTTTCTAAAAACTGTGGTTTGGTTGCATTTTTATTGTTTGTCACCCATCTACCACCTTGATCACAATGTCAGGGACAGATCCAGCCATACTGTGAAAGGGAGCAGTGACACAGAAATGCAGCTACAATTAGGTCAGGTGACACGAACCAGCAGTGCTAATGGGAGGGGCTGTGACTGGCTTATCCACCCCAAATAAGTCTACCCCTGGGTAATCCTTTATTTTATGCCTGGCAGACAGGTTCCTGTGCCATAATGTCTAAAAGAATCCTGAGAGTGTGAGGTAGATATAAGGATGATGTTTTGCTGGTTTTATTATCATCAAACACTTGCTCTACTGACCTCGCTGGCTTCAAGAAAGACTTTTTATTGTGTAAGGTTTACTCACTGAGAATAGGTGGCAGAATCTGATCCAAAAAGATTTAAGCAAACTTGTGGGTTTTCTTATTATTTGAGTCATGTTTTTACTGCTTTCCCTTTTAACACTAGGTTTAAATTCAAGTGTTATTTCCAAAGAAACAGCTATGATAATCTGTGGTGAGCTGATTAATAGCACTTAGCAAATTTCAATGACCACAAAGTTGTGAACGTGTCTGTGTGTGATCTACTTCTTATAAAGTAAATGAGTCTTCTTTCACATATTTAATAATACTCAGAATTCTCTTCTCCTCCCCTTCCTCTCTGCATTCACTCTGAAGTCCTCTCTTTCTCTCATTTGTTGTTGTTGTGGCAAAGTTTTTTTTTTTTCTACACTATTTCCACTCGCCCACAGTTAATCATTTATGGTCTTTTCCACTGCAAACATGCAGAAAACACGTAAAAAGGAAGTCTGTTATCACACAATCAGCAACTCCGATTACAGCTTGATCAGAACTGACATCACTGTGGTTTCATTAGCGATATTAGATAAGTGCAAACTATTTTCAATCTCCTTTTTTTGTCTTTTGCAATGTCAAAGGAGACACT
This sequence comes from Aleadryas rufinucha, assembly GCA_013397815.1. Taxonomy (NCBI): domain Eukaryota; kingdom Metazoa; phylum Chordata; class Aves; order Passeriformes; genus Aleadryas; species Aleadryas rufinucha. The sequence goes on from VZTH01005091.1 coordinate 317,488, forward strand.
TACCCTGCCCCAACTGGTTCTGTTTGACAGTGACAGGACTGCATAAAGGATTACTTTCACTTACCATCTCAAGACCATTTTACATGCCAAACAAATCAAATCTACGCATCTTTCACCCATCTTTATCAACCTGCCCAGGCAAATGGTTGGAAGCACTACAACCTTTGACTTGTTAACTTATTTTTCTCTCTTTATAGCCTAAAGCAACTCTTAAAATGTAGAGGATGTATGTGCAAACAAGTAAGTTTTGCAATATAAGTACTGGGGTAGAGAAATTCTCCCACTGACAAGATCTGATGATGAAGATAATGTTCTCCATCTGTGTTTCACATTGCATAGTCTACCCTAAGATTGGCAGATATACCTAAACCAATTTTTGCAGTAAAAATAAAATAAGTACTTATACCAGGTGATTTTTATTTTATTATTAATATTTTTATTTTGTTATTTCTATAGTTACAAAAAATGAATGAGAAAAAGTGCTCTCAAGTGGGAAATCTTGGATCCCTTAGAAAAATAGCTTTTAGCCTAGTAAAAACAGCATTGTTAATTTTACATTATCTATATTTACTTATATAGTGCTTCTTCAGCACTGTTAAGAAATGGGCCAGACACCAGTTACAATTATGATTCTTCAGATTTGTCTTTCTGTAAGAATTTTTTTCTGTTGTTGACTTTCGTGAAAACCAACACCATACTGAGTTTTGGAGCTGGTTTTTCATGAAAACCAATACCATCAGTAAGAGCCTGCTTTTCCCTCAGATGTTTCCAGCTAGACTGAATCAGGAACATACTTTCACAGACTCAGAGGAAGCAAGGCATTCTTTTTGAAGAGCCTGAGAAAACCCAGAGATCCTGGCACAGGGAGATGAAACTTCATGATCAGCTTAGAGCAGGGCCTAAGGAAAGCTTTTTAAAGCTTATGGGTATATTTAAGTGTGCACCTACAGGTGTGTTTGGACAGTGAATGTAACCATTCAATATCTGACAGCTAAATTAAGGTACTGTTTGCAATGAGATGGGAAGATCAATCAGGAGATTAAACATTCTGTGCCTTGACTGGTTTCTTATCTCTCTTCTTGGGTACTTCCTACTGTCCCCGTCAGAGACAGCATATGGGATTAGATGGAGCAGATATAAATGACTATGGTGGCTACTCTGGGCTTAGTCCACTTGAACTCCAAAGTACAACATCAGGAGGAAGGGTATTTGTAGCATTACAAGATTATACCCTGAAGTTATACCTTAGAAACTCAGAAGATTAATGGATGTTCTTGTACCAAACTGGCTGGGAAGTTGAGTGGGATCCCATGACAGGTCCAATTTAAATATGCAAGTGGTCATGCACTAGGCAGTCAGCCTCATCTGTGCTACTTATATCAGTAATAATTAAACTGTTAAGTGGAGAGACTTTGGAAAAGAAGACAGACTGGATGTAAGGTAGCATTAAGTTTTCATTGTGTTATTTGGCATAATATTCACAGTGAAATTTATATGTTAAATCTTTCATAGAATCTGTATTCATTCAATAAAGAAGAGAGGGATAGAAAGTTCCTTCTTTCCATAAAAGGAAGGAAGGAATTTAGAGAAGATGAAACATGATTCTGGATAAATATAGAATTCAGTCACATATGGAAATTTTTTAGAGATAGACGAATATTCAGTCTGGCTAGGTAACTGCATGCAGAAAAGCAGCCCTCCTCCACAACAGCTCTAAAGCAAAACAACAAAACACAGTCCAGTTTGTCCTGCCTTGACAAGGAGAAAGGACATCTGGAGGTTTCCCATGGGAATATTCTTTTCCTCAAAATGAGGGACTTGAAATACCAGGAAAAGAAGTACAGAATTCAAATGGCAGAGTGAAATCTAGTAAAGGCAAACACTGCAGTCCCAAAAAAAGCACTGGTCAAAGTCAAGACAGCAATACCAAGACCTCTGCATGAGGTAAAATGAGCACACTTCTGTAATCCCATCAACTTTAAAATCCCAGCTGGATATAACACCTGTGCAGACACTGCATCTCTTCCTTACTCATATCTTTCCATAATTACCTCCTTTCATTTACCTATAACCTTTTATTCTCATCCAGACACACCTATTCTTTGATCTTCATTCTGGTCTTTCCCCCACTCACATACACGTCTCATTAGCAGAGAGAAGATGCATCTGACAAGGAGAAGGGTTTCTGTCTGCAAAGGGAGTTCAGCTCTGTGAAGGAAGAGGCTGGGTCTTTGGAAGAGGAGACTGAAATTTTTTTTAACAATACAGTAGCTTTGGGAAACAGATACATGTCTGAGTGAGGGAGGAGGTGGGAACAGTTAAGTGAGGAGAGCTACAAAGATATTTTCATACAGGTGAAGATAAACACAGTAAAACCATTAAAGTCTAATTTTGGAAAAACTTCTTAGAAGCCATTCCTGGCTAATTATTCTCCAGTAATAAATGAATAGAATAGTAAATGTTATTAGAATAATTTACTATTCATCAAGAATAATAAATGAATAGAATAATTCATTATTCCCACATCCTTGTTCTTTGCAAGCTCTGGCAAGCTAACTAGGGCATTAGGAGGAGTGTCTCAGGAAGAACAGGGAAACAATGAACTCAAAACTTGGAAAAGAGGCTTTACTTTTAGGTGAAAAGTTCACATATCTATCAGCATTTTGTAATTGCACTACTGAGATGAACTGTTACATTTGAGCCATATGCATCTTGCTGTACTATGTAAAACCTACTTAGCTAGTTATTACATAGAGAGCCAAAATTATGGACTAGAATTATGATCTTTTCATACAGGCAGACTGTTTTTCCAGTGATTTCATTATTTTCTGGTCATACTTTTGTTGGCATAAACAGATTAAGCAAACTGATATGGCATTTGTACAGGAAAAGCAAATTATAATTAATATAGCCTACATCCAATTCTCTTGCCCAGTTTCTTGGCTACCTGTATTTTATGTAGATATATGACACATATATTTTGTGTTTTCATTTATATATAAAACACAAAAATAGTTTCTTCCACCAAATAATGTATAAATCCTTTCTTCTCTCACATGCTCCCCAGACAGTTTTCTCTGCATCACAGGCCCAGTTATGTCCATAGACCCACCAGGTGCTGTCTCCCAGAGCTCCATTTGCTTCATGCTCCATTTGCTAAGCATGCTGCTCTCCACCAGCAGCCAAAGGTCACAATATATCACATCAACCAAATTTGTCTAGGACATCTGTGTGTGTTATACAGATTCACAACAGTAAGCATGTTTCTAGGTCTTTCTGTTTAGAAATAGTTTAATGGTAAGAGTTGTGAAGGTGCTCTTATTAAGGCCAATATTCTGCTTTTTACAGGTTCTAAGACTTTTGTATCAGTAGGCACTGCTTCTGTCAGACTCAGTTTATTTGATAACATCTATGTTTCTAGAGTTTCTGAGCAAGTGAAACTAAATCCATTCATAAACAGTTTAGCCCAGAAACATTAAGTGAAAGATTTTTTTTCTGCTATGGGAAAAAATACTTCTTTCATACTAAGTTAATATTGTGTATTAGAGAAGAGTAAAACAATAAACTGAGTGTTGATCAGCTTAGGGTAGGGCACTAAGCATCCTTATAACCCTGGGCAAGTTAATTTATCCTTCTATGACTCAGCTTCTAAGATGCAAAATGGAAAAAAAAATCTTTATCTTACTGCTTATCTTCCTTTTTTTGCTGTTAGTTGAAACTCTTAGTTCAGTGGGTTCAAGGCTATCTCTTAACATGCATCTTGTAAATGGACAGTCTTGAAAGGTTTCTGCAGTGAGCACAGCTCACCTCTGTCCTGGGATGTGTCTGTGTTTTGCAATCTGTTTTACAAAGCAGGTAAGCGTCAGCCTTGCTCCATTCTCAGACCTCACTAGACTATGGGAAGAGATAATAGGCAAGCCTAAAATAATCCATATGCATGGACTGGTTTAAAAGATGATTAACTTGTATTTATAATATACATTGATCATTAAAAAAAAAAAAAAAAGTAGAGGTTGGGACTCAGATCAAGCTTGCATCGTAATTCTGCTGTAGCCATATATGTTGGGTGATATTGCAGTGCTCTATCTTTTGCTGTGTGTTTATTTTCATAACTCTACTGAAATTTTAAACACAGGGGAAAATGTCATGTCCTCTCTCTAAATTTAATATATAATAGTGGTTCAAGGAAAATCTTTAAGATGTGGCATAAACCAAAAATTTTGGACAGTCCTGGCCAAAACAGGCATCTGATTATTGCAACTGAAAAAAGAGAGAGCAGAACGATGTGAAGAAGAGGCTCAAGAGAATTTCTAAAGCAATACTTGAAATGCATGTGAGAGGGAACAATGTTCTTCCAGTGATTAGGAGATGAGAACATATTCGAGTGCTTTTGGTACATATAAATAAGGGTTGTTTCTTATAAATATTACACAAAAATTCTAAAATATATAGAAATGTTCATGAATTTTCCTAACAGAAGAGCTCAGTTTTTTCCCAGCTACAAAGATTGTCTTTTGAGAGTAGCATGTTATTTTTTATTTGGTTTCTCAAAGAAACCTGCACACCTAACTTGCAGAATTTTTCCAATTTTGAGAAATATTCCTATTCTAAACCAGGACAAAAAAGTTTGTTCATTAACTTTTTGTGATCTAAGACACAAAAACCATTTCATATTAGTCAAAATGCTGTGCTTAGTGGAAAAAGAAAAGAAAAGAAAAGAAAAGAAAAGAAAAGAAAAGAAAAGAAAAGAAAAGAAAAGAAAAGAAAAGAAAAAGAGAAGTTAATGTAGAAGTTACTCTAAACTAAAGTACCCTTTTACTCTAAAATGCCATTTCTACATCCTTAATAACTTTGTGTTTTTAAAATGTAAATATTCAATCAGGAAAGTTTCTAAGCAGAATATTCTGTAGTTTGTGAATTGTCACCTTTTGGTAAAAACAAAGTTGGGTGAAAAAAATTGAACTGTTTAGCTCATTTCTCTTACCTTTCTGCACCTTCTGATCTATATTTTTTATTCTGTGTTCCACTGAACTTTCTGTTTAATGTTACTGCTCAAATGTAAACTTATAATCTAGTTGATATTTTCCCTCATTTTCTCACTGCAGGGATATAAATTTCATGATACTTCCTCTTAGAGGGCAGGGAGGCTGAGGAGAAGCTTCTTTTAAGAATCACTGCTAGTCTTGCCTAGTAGTTTTTATTACTCTCCTAAATATTTGAAAATAGTAGGGAAATAAAAATAAAATAAAAGCCAAAAAACAGGGCCAAAAACTAAGGAATATCTCATGGATTTAAGCTGATCTAGATCAAGGTTCTCTCAAACCTTGGAAAGAACTCCTGATATGAACTTACTAATTAACCAACACCAGAAAGTATGAGAAAATGAAAGTCTCTCACACTGTCCCTGGGGGAAGATGATTGACAAAAAGAGGCAAAGTATGAAGTGTGCCATAGGTGTGGTATGCTTGCAGGTGCACTTCATACAGTCTTAACACCTGGGAAGGCAATTCCCATAATTTTCTTCTTGGAATGATTCTCAAAATATTTGTAGTTAAAAGTACCCACAAGGCTTGTGGGACAGAGTGGGAAATTCCAGCTTTGACAGCTGATGGTCAGTCACTACAAACTCAGTATGTTGCACATTGCTGAACGAGTATCTGAAGTCTGAATTCAAAAACCGAGGCTTGGGGTTGACTCTTGTTCTTGTTAATTCAAGTTCCAGTTTAAAAAAAAAAAAAAAAAAAGGCACTTCTTACTCTTTTATGGTTTTGGTTCTGATCATGCAGGGATGAAGTGCACATTATTTTGTTGTAATTTAAGTAAAACATGCCATTTCTACTTTTCTTTCTTCTCCTTTTTCATTTTAATGGAGATATACTTTGCAGTCCTCAAATCTGCAAGCAGTAAAAAATAAGCACTACACCAACTTGTTTATCACAGTTATCAGTGCACTTGTTTGTGTGAGATTTCCTGTGTTAACAGAAACGAAACATACCATAGTGGATGACAAATGTATGTTTTGAAATTTGTGCAGCTAGGATTACTACTTATATTTTGTACAGCTTAAGTTACTGTGCACTTGGAAAGATAACACTGAGTAATCCAAATCTAAAGTGAAACACTGTGCCTTTCAATATGGCCAACTTTTCACCACAACTAAATTTAATTAAGGACAAAGAGAACACATTTAGACACCTGCAACTGCAAGATAAAAATCCATTAGCTTTAAGAAAAGTCAAAGATGTTCTTCAATAACTTCAGAGGAAAATATCTTAAAATAAACTTGTAGTTTAACAGCAACAACAAAATAGGTGAACTAACTTCAGGAAATATTTTAATCTGCTGTTTGGGAATCAAGCAGTCTTTTTTCTTTTGTAGTACCTCTGTATACTCACCGACAAATCCAGTGTATTTCCCAAATGTATACAACACTCTCCCTACTAAATGGTTTCCATAAATATTTCACTTTTTAAATGCTATAGGTTTATTGATTTTTAAGTGATTGGAAACTTTTTCAAGTAAATGTTTTAGAAAAGTGCTCATGTCTAATAATTTTCATGAGCAGAGGTTTACCATCATGCCTATAATCCTTTCAGTACATAGCAGAAGGACACTTTCCACCTGAAAGTCACTTTGGTCTGAATGTCAGCAGCCTTCTGTCCCATACCACACACATTATTTAACAATGCCTCTGCAATCTTTGGTCACTTAGCTTTTTGCTTCCATTACCAAATTTTCTTATGATTACTTCCTTTTAGGTTTACCTGGGCATGTTTGATCTTCCACACACAGAAAAGACTTCCTAATACAGGCTGAAAAACTGCTGTTAGTCACCTGCATACAGCCACCCAATGATTTTATCTTCAAGAGAGAATTTAGGAGTAAGGTATCCTTCTTACCTGACTACTTCTAACCAAAAACTTCCTAAGTTAAATCAGTGACAGCAAAGTCAAAAGTCATTGTAGGTTTCTTTGCTAATCATCTGTGAAATAAATAAATAAAATTTTCTCAGACTCAAAAAATACCTTAAGTCAGATTTTCTATTTTAGACATGAATGCCTCATACATTCTTGCTAATGTATGATATATACATGCAAATCAGATCTTTACATCTGCCTACTTCAGGGTGTAGATATTTCTCTATATATGTGCAAATAAGTAAGTATCTCTAACATTGAAAAACAAGTAAATTAAAAAGACATCCATGTCCTTACATCTGAAATGAATTGTTTTATACATGTTATCACCTGTATACTGGCCAACATTAAAAAGTTGATTTGCAGATTTTAACCTAGGACTGAGGATTTATTTGGGGAAATTCCTAAGTCTGGCTTCATTGTTGGGACTCTAGACCACATGAGCAAAGGGGAATCTTGACTACTTTGTCCAAGAGAGAATTGAGATCTGTGGTACCAGACTAAAAACCAAAGGCACCAAACAGCAAATAAAAGCAGACTTGCTCTGACCTGGAATTATATCAAAGTCTTTTCTGGCTAGAATGATTACCTGAAAAGCCCGAGGAAATATATGCAGCCATCATACATAGGGTCAGTCAGGGTACTCAGAAAATAGAGTTTAATATTTCATAAATATTTGAGTTTTCAGACTTTTTCTCAAGGAAAATTCTGAGAAAAACTATACCCTGAAACAGGAATAGAAAAAGCATCTGTACACGACAGGTGAGTGGACAAGTGCACACAAGGCTCGTTGTAAGGTATTTTCAAATGACAGTTTCTGCTTTCCTTAAGATTTTCTCTGCCAGTCAAAACATCACCAAAAGGGACTAAGTTCTCCCATGAAATTTTTTTAGAAAAAGGAAGAAGATGACTCTCTTTTCCCTTTAAAAATGCAATCTGAACAGTGGAAATTGCAACGATTCTTTCTGGAGAACTCAGTACCCTTTCTTGCCAAGATAGTCTTGTCCTATTGCTGTCTGCTTCTTCTCTCTTGTTAGTAGTCCCTTAGCCCAGAAGAAATGACAGTGAAAAGGTAATAGAAATTAAAATCAATTTTCAAAACATTTGAATAGTAAAAATGGCATTTGAACAGCAATACAAATAGAAAAATGCTTCTGAGATCTATCTAATTGTGGTAAAGGCATTTTAATGAGAAATTGTATGTCTCTGTGCTGTTTCATAACTCACTGTGCCATTCTCAATGCCTCTATAGTTTAAATACAATAAAATTTTAGTAGGATTTTGAATACTCCCCAAGTTAACAGGTAAGTCAATTTAATGTCATAAAAATAGATGGAACTCCAGAGATTTTAAATAGTTTAATCAGGTGTAACCATTTCTTCTAAAGTTCTGTGATATTTTCTATCTTGCTAAAAAGCACTACAGCATAGTAGTATGTGTGTATGGCTACAGGCAGCTGCAATGACTGATTTCATTTCATGTGCCTGTTCCTGAGCAGTGAAGTCATTCTGCACAAGCCAACACAGGTTTGGGGAAATCTACAGAACCTCTGCACTAACAAAAAAACTGCTCAGGTTTGGCTTTTGTGATTCTACTGTCGCAAACCCACATAATTTTGATGGGAAAGGGAATGGACTTTCTGTTTTAGGTAACTTCTAGGCAAAAATAATACTTTGTTAATACTCTCCTGTGTACAGCTGAAAGTTTGCCATTGACTTAATATGAGCACCCACAATAAAACATACTTTTCAATCCTTTGATTTGGAGGGGAAAACCTTGATCAGTTCACCCTGCCCACCTTGGATGGAACTATCACAAGCCATTTTATCAGCTACCTGCCTCTGCTGATGGGCAATAGACAAACAAGGCTTTTAAACCATTTTTCTATTTGCCCTGCTATATGGTTTGCAGCAGGCAAGAGTTACCACCGGTGCTGCTCCAGTCCTTAAGCCATTGTCATTGTTCAAAGTTCACTAAATACAGATCTGTTTAGGGCTTTTTTTTCTCTTTCAAATTTAATGACTTTGTGTTTATTTTGTATTTTATTGTGCATCCTCCTACATCCCCACCCACCATTTACCCCATGCGGTAACACAGCAGAAAAACAAGGTTTGGTCTTGTCCTTGGAATTTATTTTATGTTACCACTAGTTTGCATTTATTAATTGAGTCCTGGGGGAGATATGACATTGACAATATTTGTGATTTTATTGTAAGATTCACAGTAATTTGCCATCTTATTTGGNAGGGAAAAAAAGAAAAAGAAAAAGCTTGGGGATGATAAAATCTCAAATTCTGGAAGGTTAGTCTAAAAGAATACACACTTACACAGAAGCAGATAAACTGCTCTTAAAAATCCTGCAACTGTTTAAGCTGATCTCATTGCTTAAAACCCGGATTTGTGATTCTGAACACTTGTGGCTGGCAATATGAGGTAGTTTAGCAGAAATTGCCTGGGTTTTATTTCCTTCCAGTGGTGACAAAATAGAGTAGAAGGATACATGAAGTAAAGTTAATCTGATTCCTTTTAGAAGCCCTTTTCTTTCCCTTATTTTCCTTATTATTCATTGCTTATCCCTGATCTAATACACTGTTTCCTTTTATTTGCAGTCTAAATGAAGGCAGGATATTAGTCTTCCCAGAAACCAAATCCATGAAACAAATTTTACTACTTGCTTTGAGTTGCTCCAGCTTTCCTATTCTTATTCAAGCTTGGAAAGCTCTAGGTTTACTGGGCACTAAAGCGTCATTATCTATATTGAATTAAAGTTAGCCTTGCTTTTAAAAGGTCATTAGACAAAATGGTGGATAGCCATATTTTTACTCACACTGTTACCTCTTCAGCTTCACATTTAGAGTTTTTTGCCTTTACCTCAACGTATTACCGTAATTACCTTCGATTAAACAATTTTCCAGCTGCAGTGGCTTTGCTTCTTTAAAAAAAATGGAGTTTGATTGGCATTTGTAAAGGAAGGTAGATTTCAAGCAATATTTAAAGACTGAAAATGTCTGTTATGTAACTAAAAAAATCTAAAAATGGAAACAGTTTTTAGTTATTAATATGGAATTTTTAGAGCATGAAACAAATGGATCCTATCATGCATGAATCAGTATGAACTACTGAACATACCTTTTTATTCATTGCTGCATAAATATTCTGTGACTGATTATGATTTGTAGTGAATTAAAGAAAAAATATCAAATGGCTACAGAAATAGAAAAGGATACTCTGACCTACTGGTAAGTCTTATTTGTGTTCTCATGACATTCCTTGATAGCAATGAGACGAGAGGAGGGGACACTGATAATGATTTAGTAGTACTGTGGCTTGGTGAAAAACTACAAATTTGACAGAACACCTAGAAAACGCCATTTATCTCTTCTATAAGATTTACCCGTGTCTGTTTAGATGCTATTTACACACAACCACATTTGTAAGTTTTGTCCTGATAGCTAAAGTAATGGGAAAGTAAATAAGAAAGTAAATCTGAGGATAAGACAAACACACTCCATACCAGCTGCACAGAGCATGAGTGTAACACATCCACTGAGTATATCCATGTGACCTGCCTACACTGTTCTGTCAACTTTCTCTTGAGAGCCAAGATCAGCCTAAGACATATGCAAAGTGAAAGTGCCCCAGGGTGAAGGGCCCCTGTCTGTATCTGTGCTGTTTGACCCAGGCACGAGTTCCTTCAGACATGCTGATTATTCAACGAGCCTCTCTAGCACCCCTGAGAAATCTCAGGTAGCCCTTGAGTTGTGCCCCACTTGTGAATCCCTCAGGCTGTTTGCCATAAGTAATTGTCTGCCTCTCACCATTACCTACCAGCTCTTCTGTTTATCAGGAAAATGTGGGAAGGAAGGAGGGAACATGAATCCAGACCCCTAGGCTATTAGCCTTCTCCGCTTTCCAAAGAACTGTCTATACCTGTATCTGGCAGCATGCAATAAAACAGCAGAACAAGTACCTGCCCCACAGGCTTAGCCTGCCTGAATCCTTGATTGAACACAATGGCCTTTCCCACTGGAGAGGGGACAACCAACGTATCCCACAGTCACACCTGAACATTCTCTGGAAGAAAGCTTTGCAACTTGGCCTCAAAACAGCAGAACCCACCAGAGTCCTCAGGGAAGAGATAGAAAACCCTCATGGAGCTTTTTTGGAGGAAAAAAGTGTGAATTACGAGGCAAGGTATTGGGTTGCAAGAGCACCAAGTCAGAAGATAAGCTGCTGGTTGTGTGAAATTGTGCCAGCACAGCCACTCAGAGCTTTAAAAGAGGGAGGATTAGGAAAGTGGGTTGGATGATACGACGCAAGGTTGTATCCCAGCTATCAGCAACTGTTCTCTTTCAGCACATCCCTGGTTTTGGATGCAGGTGGGCCTCTTGCCAGTTCAGAAGCGATGCACCTGGGCACACCTCCACTGGGTTTTGGGAAAAGCTGGATGCTAGGCCCAGGCTGACCCCCCACACCAGAGGCTTGTGGTCAGCCACCAGCAAGTGAGGAAACGGCCACCGGCCCAGCTGGCCCTGCTGCTGTGATCCATCATCGGCTGCGCAGACACCTGCCAGGGAAGGTGTTGCCAGGCAGAACAAGGAACATCTGGCAATACAGGGCAGGGGGAGGGCAAGGGTGAGGAGGGTGAGGAAAGCCCACCAACCCTCAAGGCCAGAGGATAGGGGTCTCTCTGCATGGCTGCCCATTCTTGCCTCTGACGGTGGTCAGTCACACTTGTAGACTGTCCCCATGGACCATATGGAAAGTTTCCTGGCAGTGGGTGTGCAGGCCATCCTGCCCAGCACATAGAGTGGCAATACCAACAGCTGAATAAATTTCCAATGTAAGCATTTTTACAAGGCATTTTTGGCAGCATTTTATGCTTTCAGGGCTGTGAAGTAACTGACCCCACTTTGTAGTGCAGGTGACAGCATCCTCAGGCAGGGGTTTACCTCGGGAAAGAGAGGAGACTGCTTCTCCAAAGTACCTCAGCCACACAGCTCTGAAAACATCGTTCAGGACCACAGAAGACTGAGGGGAAGGATACCTGGGACCAAGGGCAGGTGGGCAGCCAGGCAGCTTGGCATCAATGGGCTGACTGTGGATTAATCTACAGAATACAGAGGTAACCACAGAAATGAAGGTATGAAATGAGAAATGTGGAGGCATTCATTTTTTGTGAGTATGCACAGACATTGTGAGAAAATATCTTCTCTTTCAACGATGTGTAAAAAAGCAACATAGCAGGAACCATAGAACAGTATACAGTTTCCTTATTCTTTTACCCACTGACAACTTTACATATGTAACATAATATGGCGTATATGCTTGCAAAACATATATTTACATCATTAGTCATTCACAGAATAATGAATTAATTAACATCAGAATATTTCTGATATCAAGATGAAGCAGTCCTGTTTGTGTTTTTTGTTTAAAGGGAAATGCATAGGTTAGAAATTATATTAGTCCCTTAGTTTCACACATAGATTAAAATTTTAATACTTTGTGGCTAAATCTCACTACCTCAAAAGAAAGGGATAGAAATCCCCCTTAACCAGTGTCATTTATCCTTCACTGTTTTTTGATGAGTATCCTACTGTTATCTGCAATGCACCTAACACCACCAACAAAATTCAGACCTTGGACTTTCTATTGTGATTCTTCTGTTAGAAAATATAAAAGTAGAAGTGGAAGAGGAAAAGACGATGAAGAGCAGCAAAGAGGAGCTTTCTACTGGTAGTTCCATGAAACACTCCCATGAAAAGTTATGCCAGGCTTGAAAATAAACGTCAACACTTATCTGCCACTATGAGTGAAAAGAAGCACCTATCATCTATGAACTTCTACAGTAAGAAAATTGTGGCACATACACAACTCCACAGTGCTCCATGCAAATATTCCTGTATTGTCAACCACTCTAGCTGTGACACCATGCCTTTTTGGGTTTTTTTTTTTCAAACTTTCTGTAGAGAAGTTTCTTGCGCAGTTAATATGTGCAGCACATTAACAGTAGCCATCAATTCTGCTCAGGCTGAACTCTTGGAAATTAGTAACTCATGAAAAATAAAACCCTGCCAAACAAAGAAATCTGCTGGTATACTTAACAAAATGTAGTAGAACTTTTCTGCAAATCAAAGAAACGCAATTGCATTCACTAATAAAACCCTAAAAGGAAGGCTTTTAGAGTGATAGGCAGATCAAGCCTAGAAAAGGAAACAGAGAGACAGGAAATGAGCAGAAGTGTTGGTTTCTCTTGGCTTATGATCAGGGTATTTAAAGAAATGTTTTCTTTCCTGAAAGTCAAGGGGAAGAAAAAATATGGAGACAAACTCTAGTCAGTTCAGACAAGGCTTTTAGAGCATCTTTTGCTCTGAAAGCATATGACACATTAGGCTGTTGCTATCTTGAAATAGCTAGATGAACCCTACACTTTTTCCCTCTACCTGGTGGTTATCTCAGCTGGATACTTTTTTTTGTGAGGACAACATAGCCCAGTATTTTATGTGTGAATGGTGTGAGACATCATACCTGTGTCTAGGTGGATTAGTATAGCATCAGTAGTAAGTTAAGTAGGTTAGAAAAAGTAAGCTGAGTTTTGCTTCCAAAGTGTTTCCTTAATCACGTGTTTCTGAAACAAACTTTAATTTATTAACTGACCTAAATAAAATCAAGATTTTAAAATCTCATTGGAAGCTAAGTGTTAAAGACTTTACAGAATTGAATTACTTTAAGTGTTCATATGTGGAATTAGTTGGAAAACTTCAGGAGAGATAAATTTTGCTACATCTCCTTGTTAGAAGTCCATTTTCCAATAAAACCCACATATTCTTATCCTGCATAAAACACGATACTGCCTTATATTGTCTTTTCATTTAGATTCCATGTATTTATCTTAATTTTCAAATTCTAACCTGAATTCATGAATACTATAAAGGAAAAACTTATAATTTCACTGAATCACCTTTTTCACTGTTCCAAAGTAGAGGCATTGTATTTGTCCTCACTTCAAATTATTACTGCTTGTTAGGTAATATTTATTAAGGGTAAATGTTCTCACACCTTTGCTGATCCAGACACCTTTGTCTATCCAGACACCTAGAACTATATACTTGGGGGTTTTTTCAGAATCAAGGGCTACATGCTACGTGCATACTTTGACTGGAGTTCAGTAATCTCCTGAAGTTCCCAGTTCTGATTTCCCTATCTTTATTCCAACCATTAATCTTGCTCTTAGTCCTGATGGTTAAAGCCATCACCTAACTTAAAGCACTCCTTACATTATTGGAGCCAAATCTAGGTGATGTGCTGTCTTTAACCCCAATTCCCGACCTTACAGCCCACCTTTCCTTTCCCTGCACTGTATATCCTGAAGAACTATTTTTGCCTAAAGATTCTGCCTTTGAGGCAGATAAAGATCCAAACAACCGCAGAAAGCTTTGTAATGAATGCCAACACCTTGAACTACACTCAGGAACTAATTAGCAGTTGATGTAGTAACAAGTCAAGAAGCTGTTAATTCACACAAAAAAAAAAGTCAAGTTTACTTGAGTAATTCATTGTCAACATACTCATTCAGACAGATGTTTACAACTGGCACACATACATAGTACATATGCACACACATCTGTCATGGGCTGTATGTATACAAACGCTGAAGTTTACAGGTCATACTATCTCACTAAAGTACAACAAAGTACAATTTCTTGAGTAGGACTTCCCCTGGCTTAAGAAAGCAGCACTTATTTTACTGAGGAAGATGTACAGGCAATGGAGCCATTCATTGCTAGGATCCTGCAGGATGACTTCTTGTATGTAGGTGAGGAATGCACTTACTGAAGGTCACATATCCAGTCTTTATTCCCAGCAACCAAAGGGAGACAGTCTTCCCTCACATCTCTTCGAGAAGAGATCCTCTCCATGAGCAGTGCATGCCAAATGATATGGAGATAATACATAACAGGATTTGCTGCATTAGTATAAAAAATGGAGATCGGTCATGTGTTCTCGTGACACTCCCAGTAGGTTACGCAGGTTCACTGTGCTGTAGTGTTTCACTTACAGTACTTTTCCTGGTTATAATTTCATCTAGAGCACAAGAGTGTTTTTGATAGGTCCCAGGCACTGTAGCTGGTCACCTCAAAGTGTTCTGCTCTGCTGCCATGCTCTCTTTTGCTTCACAGGCCCTGGGAGTTTCTGTGCACAGTGCTCCAATTTCCATTCAGGAAGTAATGCAGTTGCATGGCTTAGGATCAAGACAGATGTTCCCTTTTTACTTCAGCTGTCCTAGCACCATTTTCAAAGAGTAGCTGAGTACCATGGACAAAACACCAGTGAATGTCAGTGTCTCCCTGAATAAATATAAACAAATTGCCACCAGCAAATATATAGTCATGTGATGGCCTGTGCCTCAGGGCACTGAAGGTTTACAAGACCACTGAATACATATTCCTCCTCCTACATTTTTCCTTCAAGTAAATGTATTGCTGTACTGCTTTCAGACTCAGCCAGCAAAATCTGTCTAATGCTGCAGGTAATCAGTTACAGATCTTTAGGATGTCAAAAGCCAATTTTCTAGAACTGTGCTGGGTTTCTCCTGGAGTGGTAGTGACAGAAATCTATGTATGAGTTCCCCTCTACATGAAGAATCACATGGAAAGCTCTCAAGAAATATTTTGCTACTTAGCAGTAGGTAGTCTGGTGCTTTTTTTGGTGAGGGCAGATAAATCACCATGTTTTTAGAAACAATGAGCACCATTCTGAAGAAAATACTATTTTCCTACATTATAAAACACAGCACAGACGTAGTTATGAAAGTGTTATACATAGGGTTACAAAGTGTTATAGTTAGGGTTATACAATTATGCTGTAACCACTGCCCCAACACAGACTTTTTAATTTCCATCCCTTGTAATTCAGATACATAGAGGTGATGATTCACGATATTGCAAGACTTGATTAATCAGTACTAGGTTACTATTCATATGGATGTTCTAAAAAAGTATAAGATAATTTTTTTTTATTTTGAGGAATGGAATAAAATTTCTGCTGTGATGGCAGTAACACTAATGCATTCTCCTTTACCATAGTCATCCTGGAGATCTCAATTATCTTTTGTAACCGTTGCTCATGAAGCCTTTACTGGACACTTACACAGTGACACATAAGAATATCTGTATCAGAAACACCCAGTTTCTGACAAATCTATGTACAGATATTCTGGAAAGGGTCTAAGCACAAGAGAAAACTGCAACACTACTTCCCCTCCCAGCTCAGAAATGTCTTAATGCTAGAAAAACCTCAATCAGTACTTATTTGATGCATTTGTCCAGTTGTATTCTGAATTAAGGAAATATTTTAACGTCCACAATGTCCTGTGCCAAGGAGCAGCACAATTTAAATATACACTATTTGAAAAAGTATCCCCTCTTGGTTTGATTTCAATCTGTTATCTGCATAGGAGTAAAGGTCTTTACACCCCAAGTGGATGTGGGATTAAAACTGTGTATTTGAAAGATTCAGGAATAGAAGGAAGATACTGAAGCTAGAATTGGAAAAGAAGTATTTTTCTGTTGTGATAGGAATTTTCTTTTCTTTTGATTACTGTGATAGGACCAAAGGAAAACAGTTTTTACATAGAATAGAACAATAAATAAGCATCTGGTAATTATATCCTCCCTCAGTGTTTTAGTTGGCATACTATAGCCCAGCTGGAGAATTACCTGGTATAGGATTTACATATGGCACATATGATACAGTTTCAGGCATGACCATTGTACACTGCAATCATATAAGCAGATCCTGTCTCAGCTCTCGTGTTTAGGCCAGGTGGCTTGTTACGAGGGTTAGAACATTGTCAGGGCAGCATAGGGCACTCGGGTAAGCAAAGAGCTGACCCCAGCACACAACAAGGTCATGTGGAATAACCTGGGAGGACTTAGACACTGATCAGTTGTTCTGTGAGGAACACATAGCCCTTCACACTTTGCAGCAGGTCAGTCTAGCCCACATCTCAGTAAACCTATTTGCAAATTTTAGTATCTTGCATTAAACTGTAATAAAAATTGCAACAAATAAGCATTCAATGTGAAGAGAAGGTGTTTTAACATGCAAGGACTGAAGCTAAGTTGCCACAAATATGAAGTGTACAGTGCTTGCCACAAATATGAAGTGTACAGTGGAACTTTCAAACCACAACTTAATTATTTTGTTTTGTTCCGATTGAGAGCCTGACATATAGATGTTTTGTAAAAACAAGTAGGTAGGTCTGCGGCTTTCATCCTTGCTAAAGAGTTATTCCTGTTCCACTCCAGAAATTAAAAAATCAAAAGTAATATATGTAGAAGGGCATATTTGTCTGTATGGCTACCTGTATACTGGGTCAATACAATATTCCTTTTGTACATGTTAGCTTCATTTGTTTCCTTTGTTGATACAATGACTTTGTTATTGTTGCTGTCACTAGCAAGGGTGATAATGGATATGTTATTCATGGAATTATCTATCTATGACTGGGAAGCAGACCTGACTGTAGCACTCGTATTTCTATAATATATCTGTAATTATGCATTCAGGAAATTTGACAGCAAAATGTCAAAACAAAAGCAGATTTGCTCTGTTGAAGGTGCTTGAAGACAAACAGCGTTACATCAGAAGCTTGTATCTGGTTCAGACAGGCTATTTACTGCAACAAAAAAAGCCTTTTGAATTACTTTCAGCCTTCCATACCTCATGTTAAAAGGCTACTGTGGTGCCCTGTCACTTACTTATCAGCAGCACAGGGGGCAAAGATGAACAGGAGTCACAAAACGAGTAAGAGAAAATGATCACTTCAGAAGAATGATTTCCTGTAGCTTTGAAAAGTGAGGGTTTCCTTCAGCAGCATTTAGTAGTTGTGGCTGAATACCTCTCTTTACAGGCATTGCTAACACCCATGTGAGGCATTATTGATTTTCACACAAGACAATGACTGCTTGCTTGTTGGAGCTACTGTAGTGCTCACAGGCGGTTGTACCCAGCTCCAAAAAGAAGCAGTGATAAATTCCTGCATTCTGTATGAGGGGCAATATATTCTTTTCCCTCACAGTCCAGTATCTACAGTCTGACAGCTTCATACGGCGGTGTCTATGAATCACTGAACAGGCAGTGGGAGTTAATTCTACAAAAAAAAGTTAGAAGGTGATAGATTTCAGATTATGGTTGAAAGTGGAATTTGTCTACCTAAGAGGAAGTTAACACCAAAACAGTTTTGCTCACCAAAAAAATTTAGGCTTACTGTATCCAATTTTTCAAAAATATATTATTTCATTACTGTTATTTTCAATGACTATAACAAAATTGCAATTAGCACTAACATCAGGCTGAATCTTTTTGCTCAAATCTCTTACATAAGTGGTAAGAAAAGACTGAAGAGGAAATTAGGGTTTCTTGCTACAGACACAGGTGTGACTTCTGTACCTGCACTGAAGGTTTCCAGCCGATCCATATGGAGAGAGGCATCTGAGCATTCAGTCTGGAAAATCTATGGTGGCTGTCACACAACATTCTCTCTCTTCACCTTCTTAATTCTTATTTTGCTTCTGACAGTTGGTAAGTCATCTTTTTAATGGCTCACCACAGTTTTAATGCACAACTTCAGACCAAATTGTTTGAAACCATGACTTAATTCATGGAATCTATTAAAAAATGTGTTGACAGCCTTCATTCCAGGAAGAAAATGTTAATTACTTGTATCACAGTAGCACTCAAGATTCAGGCCATATTGCCCTAGATTATAGATATGCATAGTTCTTGTATCTGTTTTTTGCTCAAAGTGAAATTGACTGATGTGAAATACTGCCACACTTATTTTGCACAATACAGAGCTAGCTGTTATTATTGTATAGGTGACAAAGTGACAAAGGCATGTCAAGTGAACTGTTTAAGGTTGCAAAGAGGTCTATGGCAGACCAAACAATCACTTACTCACTTTCTCTGGCACAGTAAGAAAGAATCACCTTTCCAGAGGACATAACGTCCATATGATACTAAAGAAAGTATATGATGGAGAAACAGGACTTTTAATAACAGGCATTTCCTACATGAAGGTTTTTAATCTGAAGCTCAATTTTGAGATATCCTTGGGTTTGGGTCTCAGAAAAAAGTACTCTACAATTCCACCAGACCCAAAATGCTTCCAGCTGGGCTTTTAAAATCTGGGCCACCCAGATCAGTGGCCATTTGTGAACATTTGCTCTTACAACTGTGATTTGACCTATATAAGAGAGTAATTCAGAAAATGTCTGGAGTCTTATTTTGTTCAACAGATCTGTAACTGATATGGGCTAATGAAATATCATTCACCATAGTTCCTAGCCAGATTCACAACAACTTCTTGGTCCATCTGTTCACTGAAGACACAGCATTTTACATATCTCTTTGTACCCATATTTGTAAAGTCTGTATTTAACTTACTTAAATATATTTATGATCCTTTCTCAGACAGAAATACAGAAATGAGTGCATTCAAGAAATAGAAAATAATATAGGTTGGGTACAACAAAAACATAAACCCCCCAACTTGGAAAAAAAAAAAAAACCCAACCAAAAACCAAAAAGCCAAAACCCAACATGCTTGAATCTTTACTGTATAATCTTTTGCTATTCAAAAATACATATTTATGTGAATTCAATTCAGAGTTGCTCTTCTACGAATAAAGAACTACACATAGCTAAATTGAATAGCACATGAATAACAAATAGGCTAAATACTGATCATCCAAAATATTCACTAAGTACCTAGAAATTTTAACTACTTTAAAAGAATGACAACTTTTTGTGCTAATGACATCTTCAGCAAAAGGGAAATGCAATTAATAAGTAAGAATTTTATTTTATGCAACATCTCTGGATTGTTATTAACATGTTTTTACATACGTATTTTTCTTACAGATACTGGTTACATGTTGGAAAAATCATCATATTTTTTAAATAGCTGTCATTAGAATTTCTGATTATCAGGTTGTGTTTCTTTGTTTGTAAAGTATAGGTAAAGGCAAGGGCTCTTTAAACTATTTTTTTTCCAACAATACCATTTAGTGTATATGCAAATGAAGCCATAGCATTTAATAAAATGTGCCAAGTCATAAACATTGAAGATTTTCATTGGTTGAAAGGATCTTCATGAAAGAGTTAAGTTCATCTTCATCACTGTGGCTGTTTTCTTTTATTGTCTTAACTGCCAGGAAATGAAGCCTGATTATAAAAGACTGATGGAAAAAAAAAGTTAAAGGAGCCCACATTTCATTTATGAATTTTTAAAGAGAGATATGCACAGGTAACTCTTATAAAGACTGGCTAGGTATAAACAAGAGAGAGTGTAAATATATTTATTTGTAATAAAAAAAAATTGAATCCCCGAAGTTGTGGTGTCCCACTGATATACATTTCTTTCTCTTTTTTGAAAAAAGTAAAAAGATGTTGGTGAAAAGGGGTTAAATACAGTTTCTAAATGAAAAAGGGTTTTATTGTGTCAAGTGTCAGGAAGTGAGTAGAGGTGCAAAGGAAAGAGAGAGCGAGAGAATAAGATCGTTAGAGCTGATACCACGAAGTGTAACATAAATTCAGAGATGACAGAGCAGGTGAGGTCTTTGAAATGCAGCCATCACAATAATATCACCTGCAGCTGAGAATCCACAGAAGAAAAAGAAAGGAGAAGGTGAAAAGAAAGAAAGAACGAAAGAACGAAAGAAAGAAAGAAAGAAAGAAAAAAGAAAAAAAGAGAAGAAAAAGCATAACCGCAATCCAAATGTGATCTAAATACAGAGCAACAGACTTTACTATGAGGAGCCTACTGAAAGGATTTAAAAAAAAAAAAATCTAGTAAGCATTGAGTAAAATAGTAATAGTATCATGCAGACCTTTCATAGGAAGTATGTCATCTCTCCTGAGCAAGTAAGTTGTTTGCAGTGCCAGATTCTGTCTTATAAAATCAAATTAGATACATAAATTGCATGAACATTTGGCCCTACACATATTGTTACTTTGACTGTTCCTTTTATCTTGTCAGATACCACAAACTTTGACAACTTTATTTGTACTCACTGTGATGAATTCTCTAGGAGTGCACATAAGGGTACATTATTTGCCCCAATAGAGAATGGTGTCTTATGCCAGACATACTTTTGTTTTCATGTGAAGCTTCTTCATAGCTATCCAAGGAAATGATGTCAGGAAATTTTCCTTCTATTATTTTCTCCTAGTGCCACAGTATTTCACCTCATAGGCTACATGTCGCTCTTATCTCTCTCAGGTTTGCTCATCCCATTGGTTTTGCCTGAGGGCCAAATCCTGCAGTCAGGATTACTCATAGATCATAGAGAAATGGATAGAAGTGTTACCCAATAGGGCTAAAAGGCCCTTGTCAGGTTTGATATACAAGGTGGGCCAAGTTTTCAGTTGGTACAAATCAATGTGGCTCCACTGCAATGGCACAGAATTAGAGTGTTTCAGCCAAGGCAGTGGTGCTACATGAGCCACACTTTCATACTCTAGCAGAGATATTTGTTAGACCAGGAAACAGAGTTGATGGCACAGCAACTTTGTCAATTAAAAAAAAAAAAAAAAAAAAAAAAAAAAAAAAAAAAAAAAAAAAAAAAAAAAGAAAAGAAAAGAAAGAAAGAAAAAGAAACTTAAAGAAAAACTAATGCTGTTAGTTAGGACTCCTTCAGTCCAAATGTTGTATCTAGTTATGATAAGAGAACACATAACAAACCATATATCATCAAAGACCAAAATTTGCAGGGCTCATACAAGATTCATTCCTGCTTACATTATATGTCAGATTCCTAGCAATTTCTTTTGCTCTTAATGTACTAGGAGCTACCTTGCATCTTATGAAATCTATTTAAGTTTCAGAATTGGGAAGAGGACTATGAACTTTTCAAGAAAAGGATTAGAAAGAAGCACTAGAAGTCAGAGTAAAAAATGCACACTATCTAGTATAACAGAGAGCATGTCAGACTAGTAAAAAACAGAAGCAAGGCATACTGACAAACTCAGAAAGGAAAAAAAAAAAGACTTTCCAAATTCAAACATCTGTGTGTTACCACGTGTTCTAAAAGTAAAAGAGTTTTAAAAGTTTGCCAGAATAGGAAGTTACTTGACAAGCTTCAGTGATTTATATGACATTTGCTCAGATGAGAAAGTCAACATGGGACAGTACTCTAATAATTAACATTTAACTTGCCATGTGTAAGCAATTATTTCAGTATCATCTTTTTCTATGCCAGAAGTCTTGTACTTACCTATAGCTTACCTATAATGGAAAACAAGGACAAAGGGGTAAAATAAGTTTAAAAATACGGCCATCATCTAAAGTGAATAATTTCTTCCTAACTGAATGTTTTTTAAAAAGATATGATGAACATAAGAGTCTGTTTAATTATTCTATAAGACCAAACCAAAGTCGTCTGCTGCAGGAGATATTGGTATAAGACTTCAAGCAGGTCAGTGCAGTAAGTCCTAGTTTCTTTTCATTGATGGCAACTAATGACAAAGGACCCTAATTTGGAAAAGTTATTTTGTGGAATGAGCTCCTTTGTCCTGAAATCTAAGCACATTCATGAACCAGTTGGCCATGTGACATGTTTTCAGAGAGCTTTTTAAAGCAGATGTATGAACTGAAGATATTTTAGACTTTCTCTCTACACAGTACTCACCCAGTATTTGTGATACAGTTCTTTTCACAGCTATTAGGAGATAAACTTGACTGCTTGAGTGGGAGATGCTGGACTAAATGATCTGCAGAAGTCTCTTCCAATCTCAACTATCCTGTAATTCTGTGATCTTTTCAAAGGAATAGCTGTCTTTTTTTTAGTATGCTCTGTTTCAAGCAAAAGTTCAGCTCAGATTTAAATGGTCTAAACTCCACTTTTGCACTTACATACACTGGTTTTTTTTGATAGTGAGATGTCTTTGACAACATGGAGTTATCTTGTGAGCTTTTTATTTCTTTAGTACTTGCACTAGTGCATTTGAGTTAGCAGGGGAAAATCCCAGAATAACTGGGGCTGATTCTCGGTATTGAAATCCATGCCCTGATCCCGTTATTTCTGTTGTTTGACACTTAATTTCTATTGTATTCAATTTCTACCTTCATTCTTATTTGTATCCTGCCATTTCTAGTCTCTGTGACTTCTGTAGTAAATAACACTATTTCCATGCTGTATTCCCTTGTCCTTGGCAAAGAGTCTGTTCGATTCATTTGCACGTAACTTCTCAAATTCTTGTAGAACAAAGCAAAAAAGGTTCCCAGTCCTCCTTAATTAACCAGATGTGCTATGTGTCGGTTCCAGGGGTGCTCTGGGTGGGGTGCTGTGACTCCGAAACCGACTCTAACAGAAAGTCACTCGACAGCTACTGCACACTCACACAACACACACTCCAGATAGCTTCTTCGACAGGTCGATGGCAAAGAGGCAAGAAGGGTCCTTGTGTGCAAATCCACGGCAGACTTTTATTCCAGCCTTGCTGCTCATGAACAGGGACAGTGACAAAGACCCAGAACCATGCAGAATTCAAGATTAAATACGGGGGTGGGGAAAGCTGAGGGTGTGGGGTGGTACATAGGCGGGGCTAGGGTATGGGAGCGAATAAGGAAACAGTGAGGGAGGGACTAAGGGACAAGGGTGAATAGGGAAACAGGGAAGGGGAGAACATTCTGGATTAAGGCCATATAGGGTAGAAAGGGGCAGGGGAGGCCAACGGGGCAATAGGGGAAACAGAGCCAGGGTACATTTCTGTAACAGAACAGGGCATTCTGAGAGAGACATTTTTAGTCACTTTAACCTGGGGAGAATTTCTCCACTTAGCTCCAGGGGGTTCTTATAATCCCTGGTGCCATGGGCTCACTGTCTACCACAGCTATGCATAGATTTATCACCAGACTGGACCTTTCCCACTGATCTTTGCTATGGCAGATTTTTCTAATATACAGCTTTTAGATCTGGTGTATGGCAGGAGTGGGCACATTGGTTCTCTAGTGGCAAGGGACTACTTAGTGATAATAGAGTGCATTAGATAAATACACAGGGAAAGAAAGGCTTGATCCCAGATTAAAGGGGTAACAAGACAACTTAGTTTAAGAAGTTTTATTTCATAGACAGAGTGTTGGACTTTGTGCAGGATACAAAGCATGTCTCACAGTAAGGAGGGACAGCCGTGTGTAACAGACGTACCCTCAGTACCCAGGCCTCTGAGTCCAACTACCTTCTGTGGACCTGTGTGAAAAGAAGCTCAGCAGGAGGATAATACAGCTCTTGCAGTTTCATGCTTTGTCACCAGAATTGAGCAATAATGCTTATTTCCTAGTGTCCACTGAGGTCATCACCTGCCTGCCCCTCTCCATGACCTCATTTGTAGCAATTCTCAGCGAAATCAGAGAGCATTCTTAGGCAGCCCAGGGAGGCACATGGAGCAGGATGTCATGTGGGCAATAGCCATTCTCAGCTATCTGCAAGCACATCTTCCTCTTTACAAAGGCACTGGATGCTGCAGTGCCAGGTACCAGTGACAGGCTTCAGCTTTAATCATGCAGATAAAGCAAGGGATATTCACGGAATTAGTTAAATATTTTCAGTAATGACAGAAATGGATAAAATAGTGAAGGAGAAAGAAATAGAATCCTCCAGAGTGTTTTATAACTTGACTAAAGGTATCATGGATAGCAGGGACTTTACAGGCTGTCAGCATTAACATTAGCAGTTTTTAACCATGACCTGAGCTCTGACAAGCTGTTTCCACACTGTCAGTCTGTCTGCTTGAGCTGGCAAGTCATATATACTAAAACTGTCCAGACTCTATCTGTGCAGTTACTTAAAAAGCCTATCTGGTGTGTTTGCCTGTCCCACCAGCACAAAGAGAGCCTGGAAAAGTCTGAGTGACCTGTTAATCTGAGCAATCTTATTGGATATTTAAAAACAAAATATCAACATGCATCGTCAGGTTGGCTTGAGACTCCTCACTGCCTTTCTACTTCAGCAGATTTTTTTTTAGAAAATACCTCACTGCTGCTTAGAGCAGGCATTGAGTAAAATACTACTTATTAAAGAGATAAGTAAAAGGAATTTCCCCACTTAACCACTAAAGTGTTAATTCAAAAAAATTTGTTGGGTAGAGTGACTAATGATTTAGAGGTATGTATGTTCCTGATTTTCAGTATCATCTGGCCTTTTTGCTGTGCCTGTGGATTCAGTAGCATTTTTCAAATACTAGCTCTGGGCATGCTACTATGTGCCTGGAATTGCACAGGAAGGAGGTCTGAGTGAATTACAGCATGGCAATCTTACCAATTCTTACCAAATGCTGTCCTGATTCCCAATCAGGACAGCAGACTAGACAATGGGGAACTCAATGCTTTCCGCTCTAGATACAGCACATAATGCTTAAATATTTCTGCAAATCTTGAAATCGCTCTATTGTGCCAGTTTATACCTGAGTAAATGCACTCCTTCCTTCTTTAACCCTAAGAGATCCTAGAGTAATGAATGTGTGAGTGTAAACCTGATGCTAAGCATGACATATATGAACTTCTGTATGTGAGGCACTGGAATAGGTTGCCCAGAGAAGCTGTGGAAGCTGTGAAGTGTTCAAGGCCAGGCTGGATGGGACTTTGAACAATGTAGTCTAATGGAAGGTGTCCGTGCCCATGGTAAGGGGGATAACTTGATGATCTTTAAGGTGTCTTCCAGCCCGAAACATTGTATGGTTCTGTGATTACTACATACACAGACTGATTAGTAGAAAGAAAACTTTGGAGCACAGAATTTCATAAGCAGAAATAGTACGTAGTAAAGTTACAATGTTCTTCATTCTTAAATGCTTTAAGCAGAACTTGCTTTCTAGGAGACTTTATAAATAGAAAAAACATTGCTCTCTCATGCAGTGGCTTTACATTAAGTCTCCACTACCGAAAAAAGAAAAAAAAAACAAACGACAAAACCCCACAATGAGAAATAAGAAGCAGAAGATTATGGCAGGGAAAAGTTATGTGACTGTATGTTGAGGGGAATGTATGCATCTGTAAGATTTTATTGCCTCTTATAATGGTTTAGAGACCTTCACCTGGAATTCTGGAGAATTTTATCCCCCCAAATACCCTCATAAGAAGAAAATGTCAGATAACTCTCACTGCTGATAAAACTTTGAATATTAGATCAACTGCACAGCAAGCTCCTTCCTCTGTGATCTTGGTGGGGGAATGTGAGGTCACAACTGTTATGGTAGGATATATGTCCATGAGTTTTGTAGAGACAAAATATATTTTGCTTTGTGTGCTTCCCCAATATAAGTACTAGCCAATCTCACAATGGAAGAGTTGGGAGCTTTTTTTTCTTTGAGCCTTGATAAAGCAATGATCTTGGAATTGTTGTTTTCTAAGTTCTAAGGTTCTTTTGCTACAATCCCAAATCAGTCCAAGAAAATCTAAAATAAAAGACAAATAAGTTGCTAGTGACATTTCAATTAAATAAATTAATAGATTAGTATATTAGATTAATATATTCAATTAGATAAATATAAAGAGGCAGAAGCTGATCCTCCACCTATACAGACTTGAATGGTCCTTATTGAACATAATTGAAGGGATGGATTCAAAGGTATTTTTTCAATTAGAAAAGGTTTCTTTCATTCTTGTTTCAACAATGTGATTGAGTTGTGAATATGAAAGTGATTTACTTTCATATCTAGTGGATTCACGACATTATGGGTTTTTTGTTTGTTTTAATTTGTCCAAAGGGTCATTGAGCACCATCAGATCCTAAGCTCACATCTTTTAACAGACCACGTATGCTGAACAGTTGTCAACTGTCTCCACATCTGAATTTCCTGTGTAAAACAGGTAAAAACATGTTACTGTAAGTTGACAATATTGTCTAAAATGTAATGCTTTGAAATTTATTTTGAAAGTGTAAATGAAAAGTACTGCATTGCCAAATTACACATCACTAATTATTATCTAATAAAAAAGTTACAGCAGATCTAAAATTTCACCGGACATAAAAGCACTAGCCCAAAATATTGAATCTTGATTTTCAGTTCCTAAATCTGAGTAGAAGTTAATAGCCAGGAACTAGATTTGTCTGTGGACTGGAAGGTTACATCAAATCATCCATGAAGCAAAACATCCTGAAATGCAATTCTGCAGATTTCAGGGTTCCCTCTTAATTTGAAAATCTAACGTTGAACTCTGTATGTAAGTGCAGTGGAATGCAACAAAATAAATGAACTATTTAAAGCAACAATGCAGAAGTGGGCTAGAGCACATATTCAGACTTGTCTTGAAGCACACTCTTAGGTATGTACTTCTGAAAGGTAAGCTACTAATTATTGTAATAGTGTTTCTGTCTTCAGCCACCCAAACAGCAGAGCAAGCAATTGATAAATAACTAATCCCATATCTCTTCTCATGGAGATTTATTAGCAGGGGAAGATAAGACATGCAAGGTTTGTTTTTGTTTGATTTTTAATGTTTTGTGCAGTTTATGTGTAAATCTAGTCAGATCAAGAAGCAATTTTTTATTAGTTTTATTCTGCTTTTAATTAACCTTTTTTTTTTCTTCCTAGGATTCCATTTGTATGTTTAATTTTTACTGTGTACCCTCAAGGAAAAGAAAAGCCAGTAACCTTGAAAGGAAACCACTGAAGGGGGAAGCTTTTGGATCCTACAGTTCCTTCTCAGGGTCGTTCCAGAGTCAGTAAAAAGGTCCCTTTTTCGAGTGGATTGTTCAGCCATCAGACTGCTGTGAGGCAGCAAAGCCAAAATATCATAGACGAAACAGCAGCTGATGCTGGAACTGGCCACAGCAAACTCTGCGCAGGTGAGGTCATGGTTCTGAAAAGTGTCAACTGGCAAACGCCTTGAAATCTGTACTTGCTGCTTTGCAACAAATTTCTTCCCAAAATGTCTTTTGCCAGAGGTAAGGGGATGAACAAAATTCTTATAACAGGTCAGCTGCATCAACGTGTAAATAAAATTGCAGCAACCGGCCAGCAAACTTCTGTATCCTGAATACTGCTTTTCAAGTGAAGGACAGTAATTAGTTGAAAAATGCAAGGCTGCTGAGCTGTTCTTTAACATTTCTGAATTTATGTATAGGGAAGCAGAGTGTGTTCTATATCTCAGTAGTGGCTTATATTAATGAGAGTTCCTCTAATCTTTTCCATGCTGGAAATAAGGTGTTAATAGTTCTAAAATGAAATAGTACCTAAAACACAACTCAGTCATTTTCTTCATAGTTCAAAGTTATTTGCATAAGATATATCACCCTTTGCAAATATTTACTTTGCTATAGCCAAAGATACTGCAAATTATATGTGATGGGTTTGAACTTCTGTCTTTCACACTTGTCTTTGAGTCCGTGTCTTTCACTCTTCCTGGGTTTCAGAAAGATGAAGAGAAAAAATAATTTCTTTCTCAAATGAGATCCAGCATGGACTTCAAAGAGAAAGACCTGAATTCTACCTATAAAATTTGATTACAGCCTGATTAAAAAGATGGGGGGGGGGGGGAAGGAGCTGTATTCATGGGCTCATTACAGTCACAAAAAGGGGATGCTCATACAGACCATAGAGAATTTAAAAGATTTATTTATGATGTATTACTGTAATTTTTAATTTAGACATGCAAATTTTTTAATTTGCACTGACTGCTTTGCCTTAATGGTTTTGATTAATACTTGGAGGTAGTGTTTGTGAAAGAGATTTATACTGTGATTCATCTGCAAAATAATCAAATCATTACCAGCTAATGACAAAGCTGTGAAAAATGATATAGATATTGTGTAACTCCCAGCTATTGCAGTGCACATGAAGGTGCCCAGTTCTTTCAGTAAACGTGGACTTGTGTTAATAACTGCTCAGAAGTTTGCTCTAGGTCCCTTCTAATTTGGTAACAAAAAACATTGATCTTAATAAAGCTGCCCGATAAAAGTAGCAGTGATTAACATCCCTGAAACCTAAGTTCTATGAACATGCTGAGGTTGGAGATACCCCTTCTCTAACCCAGAAAGGAAACCCCATAGAAATTTCTACCAGTCTGTTCATCTTACTTCAGTACTTTCAAACTATAAAGTCTTGTCATAGACAGGAGAGTCCTCAACAAGAGTAGGTAATGTCTGTGGCTTTCATGATTAACAAATAAAAGTAAAAATTTTTGCCTGTAGGTTTCTAAGCATTTTGCAATTACAAGTTTCATGCTTCCTATCATGGAATTGTCACTTCATCTTCTTTTCTGGGAAATATGTTGCTGTAAGACTAGTGAAAGAATCACTTGAGTGCTAATATATGGTATTTTTTGCAACATGAGTGCATGGTCACAGACGTACATGCATAAACATGCATGCTGGCAAAGTCCAGTGTCTTAGAACTGTCTCTGGATGGAGACAATTGCAAAATAACCCCATAAAATTAGCTACCAAGATATTATTTTGCTTGAGTTCAAGATTTTTATGGATTTATAGCATAATTTCCTTTTTCCTTTTTTTTTAAAGGCTTTTCTGAAAGAGCAGATAAATCAGAATTTTCTGCTGAAAAACAGGAAGAAAACAGGAAACTAGTTGCTTACCACCTTGTAAATTTATACCTTTTAAACAATCTAGATCAACAGATGTAAACTAGGGTAGAGCTATTAAAGACAGTAAAGCTATATGACTTTAAACCAGCTGCTAATCTGGTCCCATTGATTCCATCAGTCTAAGGACTTAAATTCAATTTAACTGCACATTGCTGCCTCTCTCCTTTCCCTTGCCAAAGCATACCTTACTGATATTTCACTTGTATCCAGTGCTGATTCAGTTCAGCTCACTGATCTGACAGAAGACTAACAAAAAAATACAGTTAATTTATTGATGTGACTCACTCTTCAGCTGTGGCGTTGCTGTAGTTGAGGCAAGGGAAATACGGGAAGCTGGGGAGGAGAGTGTGTGTGTGTGTGTGTGGAGCAACCTGCCCTTTGGACAACAACCTTATTGTTACGTCAGGTCAGGCAATAAAATCCCCTTTAGCTACTCCATGGTGCATTTGGGCATCTCAAGCCAAATGTGAGTTGCACAGAATACATCAACCTTCTTTCAGATCTCATTTTCTAAGCAGAGCCACTGTCAGAGCTCTTCATGATCATAAATCTATTCTTTGATTTTTCTTACTACATGACTCATACTTTCTATCTGCCTTTCCACAACAGCCTCTAAAACTTCAACAGCCTGCTTATGGATTAACACTAACGTCTTCTCTTCTGCCAAACCATCCCATAAAAGTGCTTGGTTGTCTGATAGAGTGATTCAGCCATTATCACTTGTGAATCAAAACCTAGCCAACTCCCTGCCTTGGAGGGACACCAGTCTGGTGTACACATTCAGTTTGTCAACCCCATGATTCTATGCACCTACGTTCCCTTTTCTGATCACAGATTTCAAGTGCCTGAGTTTACATACCATCTTAAATGACTCACAGGTGAGCAAACTCAAGCCTGACCCACTACTTGCCAAATAAATTCTTCCTTCATGGGCAGAGTTCAAAACAAAGTTAGTCCTGGACCACGGCTGACTTTCCCCATCTGGAGAAGCAGCCAAGAGGGCGAGCCAAATTCTAACTGTGAGCAGCCAGGAAAGTTGAGCTTAGATGTGAGCTTTAATCTAAATTAATGCCATAGAAGGTCTATGAGTACCTAAATCCTGTCTGTTGAACTAGAACTATTCCACATTCAAGATTACTTCTCTCTAAAGCACTCTCAACTGTGAGCAGCGAGTCTGCCCACTTTATCACTGAGCTCAAGACTTCACTGTACACTCTTCTTTACTCAACACCCTTTGCAGTCCCCCAGCTGCTTATTCAGTCTGCCTCAGCTTTTGCGTTACTGTGATTGCTCCTACTCCGTCTCTGTTCTGGGAAAGAAGAATTCTACAGAAAGAGATGTTTGCAGGTGAAGTGGGGCAAATGAAAGCAGGAGGTGACCTGAGGTTTAAAAAATACCTACACAAACATGTCAAGAAAAAATATGTTTGTTCTACATAAAGACTCAGTGAGACAATGTGAGTTACCTGTGAGCTGCTGTGTGGTGGCTACCTGGCTGTGTGCTCCTGTATCTGCTCAATTCCTGCTCCCAAGAATGTCTTGGAATGGAAAGTTGTTAGCAGCAAAATGTCACCTCCCCTTCTACTTTACTTATCTGTGCTACCAAATAATTAATTACGTCTAATTTTAAGTATCCATCACACTGCTGATTAACACTTTCATTGAAGCCAGTGTAATGTCCTGCAATTACTGAAAAAGTGTTCATTTTCTCTCCTGAAAAAAAGGCCGGCCTAAAATTGCTGATCCATGACTTCAAGAAACTCACTGATTTCAATACCTAGTAGTGATTTGGTCCAGAGGAGTGCACGCACTGATATTTTTAGTCCATCCAACCTGCAATAACAAGAAATATTGCCATGCAAATTCATACAGAACTGGGGCTAGATCTGCAAAGTGTTTTGACAAATGCTGAGTGTTGCAAATATTCCAATACCTAACTTTTAGACACTGTGTTAGAATGCTATGCAGCCTGGCTCATCTTGTTTGCATAGAGAAAATTTGGCACCTCTGAATAGAATTCACAGAAGACAACAAGCTAAGCACAGAACTGCTGAAATAAATACTGACAGAAACGGGTTTGGGCTGCACTGCTAAAACACCATGAAATTCTACCTGGTCTGGTTCCTCGACCCTTCTGGAAATAAAGGCCTAAGCAAGGTGCATTTACACACTTACTCATGCCACAAAAATTAGGTGCTATTATAAACTCAGTAGTTCAAAGTTAGATACCCAGTAAATCCAGGCACTTTCAGAGTTGACAAGCACCTGTGCTGTAAGTTTTAAGAATATCATTCTATGTCCCTTTTGAAGTTATTCTCAATTGCATCCACAAACAAGCTTCTGGAATCTGACCTAATTCAAAGCCCAGAGAAAAGAGTAAAGTTGCTAAATCCAACCACTACTTTATTATTCAAGCAAAACTGGGACTTAAAAATATATATATATAATGATAGATACATTTTAATAATTGATAATGTGCATTTGTGGTTTCTTTCACCAAACTTTTTACAGCACCTGGATATGTAACCATTTCTTGGAAGATTTTTCTACTAGTAAATATTTAATATATCAGGAAATCTTAAAACTAATTCAATTTTCATCTTTACCACAGTGGTCTCTACCATGTATTCACCATTAAAAATAAAGAGAAGAGAATTCAGTAATATATTACTAGGACATAGCCTCAGGCTAAGACATTTTGAAGAGAGTATATGATTATTGATCTAAAGTGGTCAAATTTAATGAATTTTAGAAGTTTTTTTTCTGGAAAAAAATACTTTTTACCTCCAAACACATCCACTTTCATTAACCTCTTGCATGATAATTTGACTTGTTGCTACTGATTTCTCATTTACAAAGTTTATGTTTTGGTTTATTATCAGACAGCAGAACACACACACACATATATGTAAAACTCTGCTATTATCCTTGATACAGGTTAATTTGACACATTAAATGGAGTTTCCAGGGGTTTGAAAATTGTCTGCATCTAGTGTGCTTTATACATTATAACGCCCCAACCATTACAAAACAGAACCTTCCGTACTTGGAACCAGTAAAACACTGTGCAAGTCTAGAAGACTGTTATACTGGAGCACTTAAAAAAGAACTACTGAAGCCAGTAAGGGTTGCAAGTTTCCAATGGGCTTCATTAGGCAAGACACTTACGAGACATGGATATAGAATTTATGAGGCAGGGTGACAGTGGCAAGGGACCAGAAATGAATTGTGTCTTCTTTAACATAATCATGTAGGTATGAACAATTCATTCCACATTACTGCAACTTCAGAGTAGAGCTTCAGTCCATCTAAAAACCTCCATTTCTGTTAGTATGATGTCTTTTTACAATTTGAATAAATGATTTCAAACATTTCTGTTAAATATTACCAGGCAGACCATGATGAGTTTATACCATTGATACACAAACTCCACTGGTTTCAATCTACATGTGGATGAGTGAATCTGTGTGGAAGATTTGTTTCTCATAGTTCAACAATCTCCTTTTGAGTCTGCGAGAAGCCAAAATTCAGTTTGAAATTTAGACTTTTCTCAGATCTGTTGTAAAACCACTAATTTACAAATGATTCACACTGAAAATGGCCAGTTCTGAGTTGTGAAAATCTAACTGTCTTTGGGTAAAAATTATGTTGAAAATCAGAGACAGAAAAATAAATATACCATGAAAAGTTTGCATATACCTTTAGTGGTTTTTCCAGCATGTGTGAAACCCCAATCACTTTAGTTTGGGTTTTCACTACCAAAAGAAAAAAAAAAAAAAAGAGCTAATGACATCTTACAATTTCCCTTTAAAGCCAAAGGAAAAAGGTTATAATAAGTTAACAAACACTTTTGAAGCCTTGTGGTTTTTTTTCTTTCCAGAAGTACATGTCCTCTATTATTGTAGCTGGTCTAAATCTGTCCGGAGAAGCAGCTGCACATTGTTGATACGTTGAAACAAGTGTTCTGGAGGAAAATTCAGCACAGCAGGGCACTACCAGTACCAGCCAAACTGCAGCACTGCTGTACTAAGATCCTTGCACATGAAACCTGCAACACGCCCTGACTGCAGAAATCCAGTACAGTTAGTCACAACCTCACAGTCAAAGCTTCATTTGGAAGATTTCACATAGCATCAGTGCCACATGTCACCAGGCTCCACAAGCCACCAAAAACTCCCTTGCATGGTCTAACAAACTTGTAACCAAACTCCACTTTACAGACATGTGCAGTCCTGCAAGAAGAGGACAGGAGAAGCTCTCTCCAACAGCAGATTTCTGAGGTTTAATGAATCACCCCAGTGATCTTAGCAAGTAAAATCACCCCCAAAATTCAGAGAAAGGCATGTTGGCATGTTCCTGCCAACCTGACTATGCTAGTAGTGGAGTGGGACATGATGGAGTCTTCCTAGGAAGGGAGGAAGCAAAGAATTTGCTTCCTGGTCCCTTTGAGAAACTAATAGGAGCTGTGAAATACAGTCTGCAATATGAGGAAGATGCACACAAACCACAGTCTTAGGTCAGTCACCCTTGGTTACATCACCTTACTGGATATCCAAAAACTTGTATCACAGTTTCCCTGTTCCAGAAATTCACCTATTTAAGCACACAGACTCTTTTAAAACTTATCACATTCAAGTAATTTCAGTCCTTAACACTGCTATTGTATTGGGAAAGAGTTGTGAGAAACCTTCTGCTAATATCCACTCTGTATTTATTCGCAGCAATTTTAGAACCACAGCTCTTATGCAACAAAGACCTTTCCAGTTAAATAACTGTTCTTTGTCTTTAACACTTACCTCTGAACACAGTTCTGAAGAATCAGCCTATCCCCTCCCAACCTTTGTTTGTCTAGGCTTAACAATCCATCTCATGTAATCTCTCTTCATGAGATTAATTCTCCATTCCTATAAACATAGCAATAATCTTTCTCTGCTTATGTTTTAAGGTCATCTTTCTTGAACACAAGTGACCAAGGCTTTGCATAAATTAAGTGAGACCTTGTCAATGCTACAAACAATGAAATAACATGAAAATGCCTAAATGATAGCACATCTTACAATTCTAGTGGACTATACAATTACAATAGACTTTCAAAGTTGCTCTGCATGGCAACTTCTAGTTATTACCCAGATAAAATAGTATGTTCATATTTTTTTTTCGATTATCTTCAACTGATAAATGCATATTCCATTCAAGACCAAGGTCCTTAAGTTCCTGGCTTTGCAATCTGTGGTAGTAAATTTCATCTCATCTCATCACTCAGATAAACAAAATCATCTGGTTCTCCTTGTCTAATGGCCCAATCTTTTGTTAAGATGATCCTTCCCCATTTTATGTTGTCTGTACACTTCACAATTACACATTTATTTTTCACTCCTATATCTCCTATATCACTAACCAATAAGTTAAATGGGATCATTCCCAAGACCAACCAGGAAAGCACTTGTAATAGTCAGTTCATTATTCTTCTGCTAGTTCTCCTCTAAAAAATAATTACTACCATCAACAATCAAGATCAGCCCATTGTCATTGTCTATGAAATCTAATCTAATTGTTGCATGGGGCTTGTAAATATGCATCTTAAAAAATTCTTGGTCCAAGGCTTATAGACTGTCAGGATCAAGGCTGGATATTCTCCAAATTCTACAATTTTGAAGTACAGAACACCAATTTTTGCTTTTGCTTAGATATAATTTTTATTGCTCTACCCTCATTTGTTTTTGTAGATTGAAATTGTTCAAAACAATCATGCAGCTCTGGAAAATCTTCAGCTTCAAAAAGCTTTTGAAAGGAAATGTATCATTGAGTTTTTTATATATTATAGAGTAATGAAAAAACTCTATAGAAAGGAAGAAAGGAAGAAATGAAGGTAGGTTGCTGTGGATAGGCACAGAGAAGAGGAGTAATCTATTTTTATCCTCTTTAGTCATCACCTTCATTGAAAACGGATGCAAAATATTTATTTGATACTTGATTCAGTCCTTGGTAAGCCTCACCTCCTTCCTTGACACTCCACCATCAGCATGTAGAAGAACTAGCTACACTCAGGTGGTTTATATGATTATGTTTATATGATTATTTATATGATTAACAAGCTTCAGACATTTATTTTCTGTGCTAATTCAGAAAGACTTGAGAATAATTTAATTTGATTTCTATAGAGACTGTTTGAAAATGAACAAACATCTTAGAGAGTAAAGAGTTTACAAACAGTAAACTCTTGGTTAATCCCAATAATTCTATACTCTTCCTTACAGTTTTTCCTCTTAACAACATCATCACTCCTTTGAATTAATTCCATTTCTGATAATGATTCAAGTTCTCAAGCCCTGAATCCTACTTCTCAATCTATTAACTAACTTCCCCACTTATCCCAAATTTGTCTTTCTAAAATCCCAAGCTTTGATTGCAGCCTTTGTTATTGTAGTAGTTAAGCATCTCACAACAACAGGTAAAGCTACCTTTTAAATTTCTCTTTCTTCTCTGTAAGAATAAAATAGTTTCCCTGTTTTATGGAAAGTCAATAAGGTAAAATTAGTACTTTGCCTACAGAATCCATGGCTGAAGTAAAACCCAAACCCCATTCCTGAAAGTGTCATATATGTGATAATTCTCATTCAAATTTAATTTGAATATGGGACAAAATTATGCACTGGGCACAACAGCAGTCACCTGAATATGAAATATAAACCCTAACCTACTAAGTTTGTCTTCATTGTACTCCCCCCATTAATACAAGGCACATTTTTTCCTGATCCTCAGTGCCTCTTTAACAAATATAATTTTTACCTGCTTATGTAATCTCAAGCAATTTGAGACTTCAGAGTGCATGCCAAGTGCTTCAAAAAGCACGTATGTTCAGATCAGAATGTGTACAAATGAAAGCATGCTGATACAGTTGCTGATGTACTTCTGTCTCTATTTCTTGCATAATATCAGTGCTTGGGCTCCCCTCACTTCTTTGGAAGGTACAGTCCCTTGGGGCCATGGAGATAACAACAGCAAACCCAAACCACCTGGAGACAGTATTTAGTAGATGATTAACCCAATAGTGAATCAGAATGTTTGAAACAGAAACAAGAAAACAGCAGGAAATAACTTGCACTGGGTAACAGGAGTGAAATCCCAGCCCCATCCAAGTTAATGCTTAATGTAGAAATCACTCTTGATATTTATGATCTTTCCTGAATAGTTCTAATGTCATTTATGACAAATTTTGAGATGAGAAAATGATATGGGACAATGTATCAGTTAACGTAAGAGTCATGCACAAACCTGTTTGCTTCTGTGTACTTGCATTTGTTGGAAATTTATAAAGATTCTTCTTTGTGATAATAGGAATAAGAAACCTGTAGAAACTTACCTCTTCTTCCTTTAATGCTGGCTTGAGGGTTTGGGGGTTTTTCTTTTGGAACAGCTATGCAAACTGAACAAGTGAGGTGGGAGAACAATAAAACTACTCATTGTGTCTTTATTTATTGCAAAAGCACCAAACAAAAAACCAATGTCAATCAAGTCTTAATATCTGTTGCTAGGAGAATAAATTAAGAGAAGCTTACAGCAGTCAAACTCCGAGGATGTTCCCCTAGTGTGGACAGAGAGAACATGCTCAGTGGAATCCACCTGGCTTCATCAGAGCTGGCAATCTTCCATACCACCATCAGGGAGTCATTTGGATTCAAGTTTCTGCTACTTGAGCTGAGATGAGGTGGAAGGTCAGAGTCTGAGTGGGCTCAGGAATCATGGCTAAATAGTCTCCATGGGTCCCAGCTTAAGGGCCCCGAAGAGCCTTTGTGGTCAACACCCATGGAGCTGCAGTCTCTACTGAGCAGGGTCCCAGATCAATTGTGGTTTATGTATTTGCAATATTTTCTTGTCTGTATTTTATCTTATTCGCACTAGCAAAGTTATGTATTTAAAGGAGACTGGAGATCTGGGGGAAGAGGGCATGTCTTTGAAATTTTTTTTAAATACAAATATACATATATATGTAGAATACATAGGAAGAGTTCTGTAAGAGGATGGGGAGAAAGAGGAAGCTACATGGGAACTTTTAGTATTTCCTGTTGTCATCTTGACAAGCCTAAAGTCGAGAGTCCATCAAGCTCCATCTGAGCACAGCCTTAAAATGAAGTACAATTGTGCCTCACTGTAAAGTCACTGGGACTGCTCATGATGATCCACATAAATTAGGTGTGCATCTAAATGCAATGTGTGAGTATGAAAATTCCATTTAGAAAATACCAGGAGGTCCTAGAGTATGTTAATAAGTGAAATACAAATACTTGTGCTTTTAAAATTTTTCTTTTTTTTTTTTTTTTTAATTAAGTAAAAGTGCTACTGCTGTAACATTATAAAGCCTTCTGGTTTGGCAGTCTCTGACAAAACTCTGGGGGAAAAAAAATCCTTCAAGGCAGCAGCATACTAGGTAATGTCAATTTAAAAATAAACAAACAAAAACCTCCAGTAGCAAAAAAAACCCCAAACAAACCAAACCAACAACAACAATAACAATAAAAAACCCCAGAGCAAACAAAACCACATTTCTCCCCATTTCAAGAAAGACTTTTCTTTTCTTTTTTTTCCCACTGAAACTATTAAATAAATATGTTTGTATTTTACCAGTGTGCTCGCTGCAAAAAGTGCAATCTATTTGTACAGCAGAGAGAATGAAGGACTTACTGCTTAAAGGCACAAAAAGGGTGTGTAATAGGATTCTGGCATCTTCCCAGACAGCTTGCAGACAAATTCAGAGATGAACAGAGAAGTATCCTTTTTGAAATATATTTGGCCAAGGTCTCATTCACAAACAGATAAAACCAACACATTTCTGCATGATAAGGGTCAACAGAATAGCGTATTAGTTTGAGAAGAGAACCCATCTGCAATTTCTTATATAAAAATATACGAGGACACAACAGGAAAGCTGTCAGCATGACAGTTGGAGGATTCTGCCAAGGAGCCAGATGCTAGTGTCAGAAGAACATGTTCCACAGCTTGGCATCTGGGTTCTCTCATTGCCCTCCAAGAAGGAAGAAAAGGAGGAGTGATAAGATATGCCTAAATGAATAAAACTACAAGCAATTCCACCACCACCCCCAACATGCTCAAATCGCTACTTCTTTTAGAAAATCCTCAGCTACATGTTCTCCTACATCTTTTAAATTAAAATGGGAGGTGATAAATTTAACCCACTTGTGTTTTAGTATGTTGAAAAAGCATTTGCAGTTCTGAATACATAAGTCTCACATGATTTTAACTGCTCATGTGTGTAGCTGTGCAATTTATTTTATTATTTTTTGTTAGCTTTCCACAATTTTGCTACAGAGTGTATGTCAAGCTCAGTTTTTATCCCATGTCATTCTTGGGGCTTGTAATACCACATCTATGATTTACAGTTAAGAATAATTACAGCTCTATTCTTTCTCTGAATAGTTACCGAGAAAAGCTGAGAAATATCTAGGGCAAAAAGCTAAGGGTCGGATTAAGAGCCAGCCAGTTGATGAAGCACCAAAGGGAATCACCTCATTATGAGTGTAGGGAAGAAAAGACTGTTCTTAAGATAGCTTTGAGAAAGACATAGTTGCTGCACAGCCCCCTTAACGATTCTGATCTTAGAGTAGCGAGGCTGAGGCTGTGTTCACAGCCCCAAGTCCTTTAGTCAAGTTCCCTTGCTATGGGCAATTAAGTATCATTTTGTATCCATGTTCCTTCCCTGACTCTATCCCCATGATGTCTGAAAGTGACAGCCTTGACTCAATTCTCTGGTGCTGCTGGATGTCTCCCTTTCTTCTGCTGACCAACTCTGATTAGGGAGGATGGAATGGTTCCCTTCATTAAGTTGGTTAAACCACACATGTAAAGATCTAAAGAACTAAGACCAAACTCCTGATGTCTCTGACATTTCTGTACAGAGACAAGGTAGGAATCATGTACTTTCACCTGTCCTACAAAATAAACCAGCTGCTCTCCTCGGAGCTGGCAGAAGCTACTAAGATTAGATATTTCAGAATTGCAAGTGACATTTTCCCCCACAGCTTACTCTGGATAGACGTGAAGTAGCCACATAGCACTGATACTCTAGAAGACGTGGGAATGATCTCCACCTTGGAGTATTCCTAATTCAGACAAAACAGCAGATGATTGATCTCTCTCTGCACTTATTTAAATTCAGTTTAAGTCACCTTCAATACCAGTCCATCCCCAGAATCTTGAGGCAGTGGAATGAAGCAAAAGTACTACAATCGACAAGTTTTATTCCTTCTCCATGCAATAATGTCTAGCTTAGTTGCTGGTATTTGTTCACAAAAGCAATGGTTGATCCCTTTCAGGCATTCTTCCTACTTCTCTTTCAACACAGCACCTGCAAAAATGATGAGGGGAAATATTTTTTCAAGTAACAGAAGAGAATTCAGAAAACAGTATTGTAAGCTCTGTCCCAAGTTGTCTTGTTGTTAACAAACTGCCAGAAGAATCTGTTACAATTCACTGTAAGGACAGAAGGATAAGGAAAGCAAACTATCACTGCTACTGTAATACCTACTCTTTGGAGTCATGATGAAATATGCACTTAGGACAAAAACTTATGCTGTTTGACCTCCAAATCAAGAAAATGCTATCCATACAAACATAGTCAAAGAAGTCTTTGAAGTCAAAGCTTACCTCAGAAAAGTGACTCTCCATATTTTTTTAGGAGTAAACTTGCTCAACTGAAATCAAAAGGTGATTTTAGTCACTGTCTATACTTTAAAATCCATTTGGGATCTGAAAATCTGAATATTCTTGTTGCGTCTTCCATCAGAACTGATAATAAAGCATCTGCTATTATAACTACTCCAACAATGAGATGTGGAACATGAGGTGAAAGAGAGCTCAGCTCAGTCATCTATGACTGTCACAGAGCTCACTGTATAGTAGGAAAATTTACTTTGAGTCAAGTGGATACAGTGTAAAGGAGCATACAGGAACCAACTGAGGAAAAGGACCAGTTCTGCAGAAAATACTTTCCTATTTTAATTTAATTTATTGGTCCAAATTTTGTCTACATTATGTTTTTAGCCTTACTGCTGGGATTTAGAGCTGTGTTTCACTCATTCTTAGAGAAATTGCGTCTCCTAATCTCCTATGTCACTCTTAAAATAAAAAAAAAATAGCAAATTCAGATCAGTTACTGCTGACCCCAAAATTAACCTTTTCCTGCTGAAAGCAGAAATAAATCTGATCAAAAAAGGAGAAAAATCTTTGTCATTCATTGTTTTCATTGTCATGTTTGACAGAAAGGGACATATTAAAAAATGTTACCAAGTCCATTTTTTATTTTAATCTCCTTTTTCTTTTTATGAAGTGAAAAAATACCTGACCTTGTCAAGCCAAGGCTGCTGGATTCTCTTTTAGTTTACTGCTAGGACAGGAAAAATGCTGATCTTGACACCTCTTGGAAAGACATCAATAAGAAGTCTAGATCCATCAACTTTTATTGCTACATGACCACTAGGACAACCTTGTGAAAGAAAACTTTTTCACACAGAATATGCAGTAGAAAGATGTATGTAAATGACAAAACAGCAAGAGGCTGGAAATGCACAAGAAGTAGTGCTGATCACAGTTTGAGGACATTTGCCATTATAGAATTCATCTGACATGGAGAACTCTCTGTGACCTGAAATATATTATCAGAGCCTCAGACAAAAGCAGAACAAAGCAGGAATGGTGTGACTTAGAGGAAGTTAATAATCGGGTACAGTTTTGTTTTCAACAAAGTATTAGGCCAACATTTCTTGATTCCCATTATATCATTCCAAAAACTTCTTCCCAATATCTCTGGAAAAAATATCTTACCAGTGGCCAGAGCAGAACTCTAAGGGTCTGTGCAAATATCGCGGTGGACATGAAATGCTGCTCTGGGGAGCCAGGGGAGTTGGATTGTGGGCTCCAAGTGCACTCAAGGGCACAGGTGGGAAGTTTGATTGCAGGGTAAAGTAACAGAGCCACAGACTGTGAATCTGCTCTTCCCAGTCCAGACCCTGTGGGCAAAACGTTCCCGAGTGCTGCCTATAAAGGGCTACGGTATCCCTAAGCTGGGATACTTTGCACTCCGAGGTTTGGTCCAGGAATGTCAGCATTCTGAAACAGCCTAAAATGATGTTTCCATTTTCAGACCTGTTGTGCTAAAACAAGTCAGAAGTATTGAAAATCTCATAGGACTTCCCGACTGTCTGGTAGTGCCAAAGAGTTCTGCTGATGTACAACAAAGTTTGTAGCAGCAGACCACTCCAGCTTTTCCAATGCTCCACTCAAATTTCAAAATCTTCCCAAGATCTGTCCATGACATCCATGATTTATTTGTTTCTACCTGCAGCATCATTGTATATTCTATGTGATAAGTTATGACGAAATCAATTCAAAAAGGAAAGCTTTAAATTCTAATGCTGTTTCTTTGGTTCAAATTACCAAGAAAGGAGTAAGGAGGAGAAGAGAGTATGAGTGCTGTGCTTGCTTCACACTTTTTATTCCACTTTGATTCATGAGAGAAAAATTTCATTGCATGTTTAAAGTTTTTAAAGATATATATTACTAACAAAAGAAGGATTTTTACAATCAGTGAACATTTGTTTGGTTTCCTCCTTGCCTCCTCCCTCCATACCCAACCCCCCAGCTACCACACACAATTTTAGGAGAATATTTTGTTGGCTATAATTAAACTATGTGTGTTAATTAGGATTAGATTTTAAATGCATTGCTTGGGAAGTAGAAAAAATACAGGATCTGAATGAGCCCAAATTGAGATGACACTTGAATTTCCACAGATGTTTCCATAATCCTAATTTCAAATTGATTGTACTTCCTGAACAGTAAGAAGCCATTTTCAGTTATTTATTCAGATATTAACTACTTTTTTCAGTGGGTAGAAAATGTCCAGTCCCATTGTTAACTCCTTAAAATAAATGGGTACCAAAGAAGATTTTGACTCGCAATATGTTCCACAAAACCAAAGTATCCAGGTCTGACAGAGGACATCTCTAAGGATATGTAGAATCTCTAGTTCGTAAAGATTATTGCTGTTGCTGTTGGACAGGGCACAGGAGGTTGATCCATCACACCTGAATGTGCCACCACGTATTTACACTCCTGTGTTCACAGTGGAGATCTGTAGAATCTATCATACAAAGCCAATGCAACCTGGCTCTGCACCAGGAAAGCCTAAATTATTCATCATGAAACCAAGTAGAGCCTGAGGGCTACTTTGACTTAATGGCAGCTGGCAGTGGCCCCAGGAGACTAAAATAGCAGCCATTAACCCATGTGCTCATTTGGTATTTGTTCCCTTCTCTTTTATCATGATCTCTAAACCATTGTCAGGGAGGGTTGGCATCTCACTCTCTGCAGACACGAACTCCTCTTGCCTGGCAGCTGATGGAGTCTACTGGAGGAATGGCATGGCACAAGAACAGCATGCTCCATGAACAAATTCAGCACAATAACTTCATTCACAACATTACTATTGGCCTGGTAACGTTGGACCCAGATTTACAAACTGGCTGCAGAAAGGAGCTTATCGCTATTATTAATGTATGTCCTTCTGGTCTGGCCAGGCCTTGGAATTTTTGCTGAAGGAATTCATGCAATTTAAAGCCCAATCCAACCTGATTTGGGAATAGTCCTAAATGATGTAACTCATAGTTTGTTCCTGGCCACATCTGTGGTACAGAATGTTCCAAAAACATCAGAAAGGATATGTCTGAGCAAGTTACTCATTTTTTTTCTAAAAATTTCTAGAAGAATTATTAACTTTTAGCAGTGAGTTGGGCTGGGCTTGTGCAGACAGTTTTCATACAAACTTCTCCATACTGCTGTGCCAGTGATCTGTAACATAAAACCATGTAAGTCAAAATTAATCCCTTTCCACAATGAAAAAAAATCTATCCCTTTTTTCATGCTGAAAACTTTTTTCCAATTTCTTTCTCCCACTTCATCATCAATTATACAGCAATGCTGGATCAAATGTGAGTAAGCAGGTTGAATTCCACCAGCTTGTGAATAAGGAACATGATAGGAGAATAGCATGATTGACTCTGGCACAACTACTTATTCTTCCATGTGGTGGGTTTTTGTTTTCATACTACACTATGAGCATTTTTTTTTTTACAAATTTAGATCATGCTCCACCTTTGGCTCTTGTCAGAAATTCCCTAGTCTATGTTTATGTATCCTGAGTGTAAAATCAGAATCTCATTACTTAAATTTATAAAGAAAACCAATGGTACTTTTGTGCAGCATGGGACACTGGAACCACATTGTAGAAATAGCATGCTGCACAAAAGTACCGACTACAGTCAAGACGAAAGGAGAGAAGGAAAATCCTACATGGATCAGGCAGCCCTCGAGGCAAC
The DNA here is from genome assembly GCA_013397815.1 of Aleadryas rufinucha. Classification (NCBI taxonomy): domain Eukaryota; kingdom Metazoa; phylum Chordata; class Aves; order Passeriformes; genus Aleadryas; species Aleadryas rufinucha. Next base: position 361,403 of record VZTH01005091.1, read on the forward strand.
TATTTACTTCAGAAGCAAAACCAAGGAGACCTTATATGAGTCATAGATCAATGCTGTCTTTGGATTTGCATTTGAAGAGCCGAGCATCTTGAGTCAGTTGAATCCATATTGCCTTTAAGACAAACCAGCTCTAAATCTGTACCCAAATTGCCTGGTGAGCTTTTGCCTCTCTCCTGACTCAAATCAGATTGGAAGGCAAAAGTAGATGCTGGGAAGAAGAATTCAGTATCAAGTATGATTCTCATAGGCTTGAGGTTAATATAAAGCCAGACTGCAGTCCCACCTGTAGAAGCGCTCCAAATCAGAACCCTGTAAAACAGGCATATGCTTAGCAATAACAAGTAGCCAAAACAAAAAATAATGAAGATTTTTTTTTTTTACAATCTCGCAGCTTCCTCTTGTCACTAAGAACATGAACAGCTCTTCCCAGTTTGCCTAGGAGCAATTATTCAATCTAGAATAATGAAGACAGGAAACTCTTTAGCAAATGCCATCATCCAGTGTTCACCATCATCAGCAAAAATGGCACCTTTGACTCCCATTCAATTGATTAAAGTTTAAGTCCATAAAAGCTGCCCTCACATCATGTTTAGTGTTACTTATTTCATTAAATGTCAGATTAACTGGTTCAATAGAATTACTAAATATTATTACTTCATATAAAATGCTCCATAACCTTTCTGTACATCAAAGCATGTGATTTACACCAAAATCATTGCAAGTCAATGCTTCCACACACCAGTATAAAATCAAGATGCCATACAGTGTATTCAGCTAAAATGAAATCCCTTTTGTTGATTCCTCCTCTTGAGTTTTTGTGTGTGGACTTCAATATTTCTGAGAATTTTAGGCTAACTGTATCTGTGAGCTGAATATCGCCTAAAATAGACATCTTCAGATGCAGTTCTAGCAATGCAAGCAGTACTAACAACAAAATACCTTTCAGTGCTCTTACAACTGTAGACATAAAGGCCCTATCCTGCCTTACGCAGCCAACCTGTATCAACTGCAGTGGGAGTCACACGAAACTGAGGTCAGAATTTGGCCTACAGATAAGGAAGTAGTGCCAGCAAAGTGTTTCCACTGAAAAGTCAAAACAAGTTTATCAACTAAACAAAGTAGATTTCCTGAAAATGACAACAGGTATAGGTGTAATTTCAAGAACAACTTGGGGGTTTCATCAGCCCTCTTTTTTTTCTCTGTCTTTTGAGAAACAACTCATTTTATCAGAAACTGCATGTGTGTGCTTGTATGTGTGAAAAAGAGTCACTACAGAAGTGAAGTGGTAACCAACCTCAGGTTTTTCTCTTTTGCTTCCTGGCTGTGTAAGCCTTTTTTCTTTTATTATTACTGTAATTATAAAATTACGGGAGGGAGTGGTATGTTGACCATCACATACAGGATTTTTATTGCAAAATTTTATTAGTGACTTTTCACGTACGTGAGTGCATATAGCTGTAAATGCGCAGTGTACACACGCACATGCAGATTGCAGTGCTGTGGTGTATCTGTGTGTCTGTGCATGTACAAACATACACAGAGCAATATGCACACACACAAATACACTGTGGTACAGCTGTGATAGCTGCAAACAGCTCAATGTAGTTGCACAGCTATTTGCCGCAGGTTGTATTCAGCAGCATTCCATAAACACATGGCAAAAGCAAAGCAAATCTTTACATACATGGGTCTGTTAGTGGCTTTATCAGAAAATGTGGTCCTGTGTTTGATAGGTAAAGGCCATGAATAGTGTAAAAATGCAAACTTTATGAAGCCTTTTTAAATCTTTTGGTAAAAGATGCAGAGCATTGGTGCCACTTCTAACCTCTTTATTTACTGAACCAAATTTTTGGGGTTCAAAAATACTCAATCCATGCCTTTGATGCCATGATAATTTTTTTGCTTTTTATGTATACCCCCCTTTATATACTCTTTTATATAACTTTTATGAATTCTTAAGGGCCTTTTAGCCCACATACTTCTAATTCTTCAGGTTTGATAACTAGCATAGACCCAATATTCCTTAAACCGGGAGACCAAATATCTTAGAAGCTTCAGACACCAAGGTCTTCTCTGGAATACATTTTGTAAACTAAGATACAGGGGGAAAGGTCCTCGGGGAGGGGGGTTCACTCAGCCTCTCATTGGGGAATCTTTGATAGGTATGTTAATTGGTAAGGCCTATAATGTGATACCTAAACTATTGTGTGTGTGAATTTTGGGGGAGTGCTCACAGGGGCACATTTCAGTGTGCATTTGGATGTGCATTCCAGCGTGTTCCACCTGGATGGAGTGCACCAAGGATCCTTAAAATAAATACCAAGGTAAAATCCCTTTTTTCCCTTCTAACCGTGTTTGGCTCTTGGTTTTAAGACCAAGGAAAGGCATCACCTTAAATGATAAGTTCATATCCGTTATTACTTAACAAGATAGTAAAATGCATACTTAAACTGCAGATTAATCTAAATGATTGATACCTCTAAGGAAGTGTTCTGGTTGGTCTGTCATGTCTATGTCTGCCTAAAAAACAGTTCCAGGAAGGTTATTTGTATTTAAGACACCTTACTGAGAAGTTGTTCTTGGTGCCATAAATTTCTTCTTTTAGAAAAAATAGAATTTTTTTTTTCTAAAATTAACAAATCAGGAAGTTGCTGACTTTCTGGAAACTTCAGCTGAAAATAATAAATCCACCAAAAGAAAAACAGTAGTTTAGTTGGGAAAAAAAAAAATCTGGTTTCACAGAAAAGAGAGATTTGGCAGATACTGCCCTTTTGAAGTGAAGGTAAAGTTACAGTCTAGCACCTGACCTAAATACCTTGCTTATATATTACACAAGTATCTTGGAGGAACAAGTCTCAGGATACCTTGCATAATTTTGACACAGAAGGAGAAACCCAACTTGAATCTTTATCATTGGCTTCCTGGAGCACTAGCAAAACTACTTTCCATAAGCCAGTTCTGCCTCTCCTCCTGTCCAGCCTCTGCCCCCCAGCCCTTCCTTCCTCAACCACCTCTCTTGCCTAGGAAAGCTGAGTGGTCTGCTCCCAAAAGTTGCTGGATAGACAAATATACCTGAGTGAGTTTTACACCTAGAACTACATGACAGAACCACACTGTCAAATCTGCTCTTTGGCTTTATCAAGGAAAATCAGGGAGTGCTGAAACTTTGTCTTTTTTTCTCCTTTTCTCTGAAGCCAGCATTGCAGGGTGAGTGTTAGTGTCTGTCAGGTGGCATCCTCTCATATTTACAGTCCTCTTCACTCGTTGGTCACAGCCTTGTGGGGTGACAGGTTTGCAGTATGCACTTTCGGCTGCCTGTCTTCGGACAGCTGAAGTTAGATTCCCTAAGTTAATCACGGTTTCCTGAAAAAATGTAGCATTAATTTTAAATGCAAATTATTGAAATGTACAACTAGTAATTCATATTTTCTAATTAATAAATACTGTGCGCATGATGCATTAGTAATGCTATTAAATATTTATCTATAGCTGGAGATATTGTGAAATATAATAAACTGTGAAAGGATTCTATTAGCTTTGTTTAAAGATAAGTAAAATTGAAATTGTGATCAATATAATGAATACAAGACATTAAAATTCCTTTTGCCTCACAAAACCATATCTGTTTATGTGTTTTATGAACAAATCTCATAAAAATGTTAGCAATATTTAAAAATAAAATATGTTAAATAAAAATAAAATCTACTTTGGAAAGTAAATTTAAATATTTAATGATATAATTAAGTCTTATTAATGTAATGTTCTTTATTTTTTTAGATTAAAAATTCACAAGAATTGTCATCCTCTTTCATCTTAATCAGATGGTATGTTTGTCATAATTATTTGTTATGTATTTTCATTAACATTTGATGAATATTAACTTTGCAAAATAGAACAATCTTTTTCCTGAACAAATCTGCTGGAGCAACATAAGGCCAAGTACCCTATGCTTCTGCTGCAGCGCCACTGAGGAGGCAGCAGAGCGACAGGAGGATTCTCACCAGCTTCAAGGACTTTTCCCTCCAGCCCATTGCCAGGTGCTCCTTCATGCATGAAGACAAGTATGCTAAGTTTGGTTTCTCATGTCCAATTTGCATTTCTGCACATCTGGGTCAGACTTTCAGCCATGGCAAACTGATGTAACTTCATAACTATCCCAGTTCAGAGAAGGTGAAACTTCACAAAGTCTCTCCTCAGTCATCCTCTTCTGATGCTGCGTCTCCCCATGTGCCTCTTCAGAGCCCAGCTCACCATCGAGCCTCTGAAACAAGCACAGGGCAGGTTTGGAGAAAGCAATGTGAGACCTGCAAGAGTGTTTATGGCCTAACTTTCCCCTGTTTTTCAAGTCTGCTAAGCATTAGTCTTCTGGGAAATGATTACATACAGGCAACATCCAGTCCTGAGCTGTGCACACTGCCCATGCAATAGTGGGGATGCCCACAGACAGTAAAGGCAGTGGAGAATGAGATCCTCTCTCATGAGGGCTCTATTTTACTTCTGGGTCTTTTATCTTGCACCACTCACACCAATAGGACTATTTGTCCAGTAACACATGACCACAGGAAGAGTTTTGATGAAATAGTGGCCTTTTGCATTATTTCAATATGTTAAGTTCTGAAACATCTACAAGTCTCCACAAAAGCTTGATACTTACCTTAGAAAAGCCACTGCTATGTCACCCCATGACTGTTAAAATACTTTTGAGTCAAATAAAGAGAAAGCTAAAATATTATTAGAGACCAGGAATTTAAACACCCAGTCCTACATTCCACCAGTATTTCTTACACAAAACCATGGCATCAGATTATTTTTAAAGACTTGATTTTGTCTCCTTTTCAATTATGAATGATAAAATAAAATTGAGTGATTGAAAGGAATAAATAAATAATGAAGTATCAGGATGGGTTTTTTTGTATATAGAAGCTCCTTATTAAAATGACTGTTTCCTTCAACTGCTTAATATAATTTCTCTTAAGCAGGTTTTTACTTGTTCTGCTCATACTAATGTACAGGTATCAGATGTGTTAATATGACACCTCATGGGACACTCCTTGAGCTTGAAGAACCACTTTAACCTCTTCATTACCCGGTGGACATAACTTGCGCCTCCTCCCATGGGGCTGCTCACCCTGACCTACAGAGGTGTGACTTAGTGTAAAAGGATGCATCAGCAGCCAGGAGGCATCACGCGGTTCATCTGTCCTCTCTACCCTCTGCACAACTCCTTGGGATACTTCTTCACTGTTATGATTGCTGCACAAGCAAGGCAGGTGATCACAGCTATCTTTGTAAGGCCAAAGCTAAAGCATGACTTTTTTATCGGTTGCCACTGGTTTATATTTTGTCCATTGAAGCTAATGGTGATTAGGCATTGCACAAGAACCTTTTTAAGACTGAGAAAATGCTCATTTCCTCTGCACAAAATCTCTCTCTGATAGATGCATACACTATGAATGTATATACAAAATTTTCATGAACTTACAAAGCACTGAAATTATGTACATCCTACGAAAGAGTCAGTTACCTGAGGGCTTGTTTTATGGTATGATTAGGGCTGAAAACATGTTTTATTTGACAACTTGAAAAAAACGAGGCAGAAGCAACAGGGAGTCAGAGGTGTGGTGGGGGTCCGAGATAGAACAGCTATTAGAAGGCACAGGGTAGGGGTGAATAGCAGGCAGGAAGCAAGTAGGGGACAGAATCAGAGGCAGGGGAGCTAGGGTCAGAGGAGGGATGCTTGTGTAAATCTTTCATGTTATCCACACAAACTCACAGTGCAGCTGAGTCACCAGACAAAAGGAGGCCATGATTTCTGGGTAAACTTCAGGAGAAAACAGTAATACCCTTGTTATCTTAATAATCACTCTATGGCAAAACTATCTTCACTGGCCACCCTCCAGTTCTGAAGTCTGTGTGTTGCACAGGCATTTGTGAGCAGAAACAATAAACTGCCTGGTTTTGTTTACCTTTACATTCATTTGGAGACATTTTTCCACTGTCTACTGTTCAGAGCAAGTAGGTAAGGGTCAAAGGACTAGAGTTCAACTCCAAGTTTGAGCTACTGGCTCACTAAGTGACCTGGAACAAGAAAACCAGGAAGACGGCAAACTCGCCCCACTTCCCTGGCATTACCTTAGAGTGCCTGTGTGCCTCTTGCTGTTTAATGGGAACTGGAAGCATTTGATGGGGTGCTCTCAGATCAAGGAGGGAAATATGCTTAAACTATGAAAAGTTAATTGTCTTTCTGTTTATTATGTGTAGGTGAAATGACTCCCCAGGCAGGTTTGAGCATTTTTTGCAATTAGGTTCAGAAACAGTCTTTTGACTCAGCAGACCTCTGAAGGTAAAAGCTGGTAATTTCATGTGGACAGAGCATGTACCTAACAGGAGTGGGACTACAGATCTCTGCCTGTAGTTGTTGAATTTTAGCAGTAATTGCCTTTTTCATTTCACCTTCCCTTTGAAAACTTGCAGGTTTTATTAACATAAAAAAGCCTTACGAAATTTTGTGGGCTGTATTTTATGGAGAATTCTGACACAAGATATGGATCTTTTCCAGCAGTTAACGCCTTCTCAGAGACTGTTGAGACAGCTGAACAAAAGAGGCAAACCTCACAATGGCTGAATTCCTTACAATCACTTTAACCCAAAATCAATATAGTAAAGCAGATCTATAGGCACCTAAAATCTTGTGATCCTGTGGACCTGAGTTAAGGAATCCTATTTAATCAAACCTTTTTAATCAAACCTTTACTTTCAGGCAAACATTTCAAAACTCCGATGTCTTGCTTTAAGTCTTCAGTAGAACTGAGTGGAGAAAAACTTTTTTATGTTCCAACCAGCCACAAAGATAGTGGAAGAATGATCTATGGAGCACAACCACACTGAGTATCGATTCCCTGGCTTTCCTGTTCAGAATACATAAGAGGAGATAGAGAAGAGTCTACTTTTTCAGTGACATAGGCTTTTTCTTCTGCCTGCGCTGTTGATTCATCCTTCCCATTCTGAAACAAACATAGACTGAAACTGTAAGCCAGCTCTTATTTAGAGCAAACCTGTTGCTGCCCCTGAAGCTTTACCATGAAATTTTGTTTATATGGAAGAGATTATAAGGGTTTATAAGGCGAGATGAGGAAGAGACTTCTCCATTTCTTTTTCCTCCTAGTGCAGTAATTGTGTAAAAAGAAGTTACACTTTCCTTCAGCTTTGGTCCTTACAAGAAAATTTAAAAATAAGGCATAAAGTAGGCTGGCTATTCCTAGGGGCTATTAAGCTGTACTGTCCAGCAGCAGAAGAGGAATTCACTACTCTGTCCATTTTCACATCGGAAGTGGGGACTCAGAGAAAATGTCTCTTGGAGGTTTTTTTAGTGTTGCAGCTCCAATGTACCTCCAACAAGGCAACAAAATACAATCTAATCTACAGTGAACAATCAGTGAGGTAATTAGAGAAAAAGACAGACTAAAAGAGATGAACACAAGTGTATTCCCAAGCTTTAGATACTGTCTTTGGCAGGTGTTATTTTCCCTTTGACACTTTTTAGATTGCCCATTAACCATAAAAGGAGCCACGCCCATCCACTAGTTACTGATAAAGTCCATTATATTATTATATTTCAGAGATAAATGTTATTGATTAAAGGTATAGAAGAAACAATAATTGCTTTTTAGCTGAACGATTTTGCTACCACTTCATCTGTAATTTTTATTATCACTTCACCAAAAGGCAACAAAGATGCTTAAATTAATGAAAAGCTGAAGATGTATCAAGCAAATTAATACAAAAGAGAATTCCAGGAACAACGTCTTTTTTGAGGTGCAGAATGGCAGATTAACGAAAGTACTTAATTGCTACAGCCAGCTCAGTTTCCAGTGTCAGTAGCAGTGAAGGAGTTAATACTTGGGTGTTAATCAGACAGAGAATTTCCTTGTGACATGAAGTGCTTGTAGATAAGGAGTAATATGCCTTGTTTTACAGGTTTTCTGAAGCTGGGGCAGGGTCCCTTGCTGCACAGCATATATTCAGAAAGACGGATACGTAGAACAGAGGTAATAGCTTTCCATGTCACAGCAATATAAACCAGACAGTTTTTATAAACTGGAAACATGGCTTTAATAGTAGTTCTATACAAGAACTATCTCTCTGAAAACAGTGATATAGATGGGAATTTTTTCCCCTTCCTAAGCAGAGGTAAAAAAAGGAACACCAAGCAACCCACATAAATCTATTCTCAAGCCTCACGGGAAACCCCATAGGTGAATTATGAGTCATAATAAGAATTATTTGTTGTACTACTGTATGCAATCAATCAGCAATTCAGACATAGAAGATTTTTACCCTCTGTCTCTATCAGATAAACCCCATAACCCTTTCAGAGGACTTTAAACCAGATGTAAATTGATGTGAAGCATGAGCAACTCCCAATACAGCCATATGCAGAGTGACACTTCCCCTCCTTCAGGGGTTCTCAAACTTCTTCCACTCAGAATATCAAAGCTACCAAAACAGAAAAGAAAAAAAAAAAAGAAAAGGCTCACCTTTCCATCTTCCCATGCTCCCAACAGCACAGTCTGATGGCTTCTGGCCGAGGAGTGAGAAGTTGGGGGCTTATGAGCAATGCATGTCCTAGAAAATAGTGAATGGCAAAGTTTTTCAATGAAGTCCTGCTGAGGAGACAAGATACCAGCAACATGTGTGTGTGCTTATCTCTCCTGAAGCCACACGGGCTTCAAATGAGATATGAAGTGGAGGAAATATTCAACAGAGTGAATAGTGCAGTAGGAGTGGAAATGCAGAAAACATAAGGAAAGATAATTCTCACTTTGCCCTCTACCCCTTGCTTGTCCCAGAGTCTTACTAACATTCAATTATTATAGATGTTTTTATGCAATGCTCCAAAACACCGAAGTTGAGACTGTAACTCCTTATCAAGGAGAGCATGTTAGATAACAGCCTCTCTGCTACTACACATTAATTTATATTTTCCCTCTGAAAACTCCACCTCAAATTTTGTCATGATCTACAGCACTGAGGAAGACACAGAAAACAGGGAAAAAGCAAGAGATTCCATGAACAACAAAAAACATTGTTTGGTTCTTTAGGGGTTTGGTTGAGTTTATCTAAACAAAAAGTGTGCTCTGTCCTAAACAGAGGGAGTAATGAGACTGCTATCCAGGTTCTGACTCATCCCATTGAGATCTCTGCATTTTGGGTAAATGCCTGTGAAATTTGTCCAAGGACTCTGAGCCACAGACTCAATATCCTCCACATATCCCCCAGGGAAATCCAGCCAACGACAGCAGCTCTCATGAAGAACCTTCCCCAGTTCATTCCCAAGGGCAATTTCATTGCCCACAAATTCCACAACCATCTGATCACATTTACATTTTTCCAGCTTGGCAAACAGGTTATTGTGGTGGAGGCATTTGAGGACAAGTTGAACATGCCAACTGTGTTGTTTCTGGGTTCCCAAAATAAATGTGGGTGACGTCCAGACATGCTGCTACATCCTAGTCTAACATCTTCCTCTCAAAGTTGTAAATAAAATGCTGGAATGTTGCTAGAGCATTAGAATGGCAAGGAATAGGACAGGATTTACCTGTACCAACTGCAGAAAGAGATCTACTCTCAGCAGCCTGTCAGATGAGTTTATGCTCCCTGAAAAGGCATGTTTGTTCAAGAGCTTTAAATAGTTAATTAATAAGATGCAGAGGCTATTAACTCTCAGCTGTGGTTAGAGCAGGGCTCAGTCACCTACAAAAAAACTTCAAGAGGCCAGAACCTTATTTGACCAAGTCATGGTTATCTACTTAAGGCATCAAAATAGGAATTCCTTGGCAATCCTTTGAATGAAGTAGTCCCATGTATCCTCAGCTTCTGACTCAGATAGCAAATATCTTCTAGAGCCAAAAAATCACAGCTTCAGACCAGAGGTTAACAGGTGGAGCATGGTATCTGCACTCTCATATTATTTATACCACAAAGACTTTAGTATCTCACTGGCAGTTAGTCTCTTCAGCTTGTGGCTCCAGTGTGGGGCACCGGCAATCACATAAAACTTCCAGTTGGTTGCATCCTGTTATGAGGGAATCCAAATCTCTCTCAAATATGCCAATCAAAAGAAATCCAAGAGCGATACTCAGAACTGAATCTGTGGAAAGAGCAGTGGATGAACCCAGAATTGCTGGGCATGATAGGGCAATATGCAGATTGTATCAATTCAAACAGAAGTGATTTACTTTGGTTTGGCATAATGAATCATGAAATACAGGTCTCAACACTAACAGGCATGAGCAGAACCGAGATATATCAGCTGACTCTAGTATCACACTTGAACTGAAAAAAAGCACAGTATGGACTGTTTAGAAATCCAGAATTCAATCTATATTCAAAAAGTTCCTTGATATCCTTCGTTGAGTGCAGGGGGAAACAGAATGACAAAGGATGAGGAAAAGGCTGAAGTACTTAATGCCTTTTTTGCCTCAATCTTTTACAGTAAAACCTATTGTTCTCTGGGTACCCAGCCCCCTGAGCTGGAAGACAGGGACAGGAGCACAATGAAGACCCCATTATCCCTGGGAAAACAGTCAGTGACCTGCTACACCATTTAGACAGTCACACATTTTTGGGGATGGATGGATCTCACAAGGGTACTGAGGCAGCTGGCCAAAATCCTCACCAAGCACTTTCCATCCAGCAGTCCTGGCTCACCAGGGAGGTTCCAGTTGACTAGAGGTTAACAAATCAACACCCATCTACAAGAAGGGCAGGAAGGAGGATCCAGGGAGCTACACCCCTTCCAGTATGAGATCAGTGCCAGGGAGGCTCTGTGGCAGATCTTGAGTGCCATCACACAGCACACATAGGACAACCAGAGGATCAGGCCCAGACAGCATGGGTTTGTGAAAGACAGGTCCTGCTTGCCTAACCTGATCTCCTTCTATTACAAGGTGACCCACAGTGGATGAGGGAAAGGCTGTGGATGTTGTTTACCTGGACTAGTAAAGCCTTTGATACTATTTCCCATATCATTCTCCTGGAGAACTGGCTTCTCATGGCTTGGACAGTCACTTTGCTGGGTAAAAAACTTCCTGGATGGCCAGGCCCAGAGAGTGATGGTGAATAGAGTTATCCAGCCAGCACACGATCACAAGAGGAATTCCTCAGGCTCAGTATTGGGGACAGGCCTGTTTAATATCTTTATCAATGATCTGGATAAGGGGAATGAGTTAGGGCCATGGTTTGGTGGTGGACTTGGCAGCTCTGCGTTAATGGCTAAAGGTCTTTTCCAACCTTAATGATTCTATGATTCTACATTGAATTTTGCCATCAACCAAGTCTAGGTGCCTGAACAGAGCAAGGTTTGCGAAAGAAAGAATCATCAACAAATTTTACCTTGACTGAAAATCAACTTCTTATAAAAGAATTAGTTGCCATCAGTCTATCACACATCTTGTGCAATAGGATCTACAGGGGTTCACTGTTTACCCAGTGGGTGGCACTCCACTAACCTGAATTATGATATTTGGGCAAGTTAGGGAGTCAATGTATCAGTCAAAAAATTACAGCAGTCGTCTTTCAGATAATTGACTGCAACTGCCAATGAAATTACACCAGCTTTCATCACATACACAGAACAAGACAAACTTTAACTGAAAAAATGAACAATAACAACAACCAACCAAATAAAAAGACAGCATGATGAAGTTGAGTGAATTCACTATCATTCATGCACTGCATGCCCTTCATCTGCCTTCCCATTCCTAGATATCTTAGTGTTAGACCGTGGCTTATCTGAAAAAGTTACAAAAAACCTCAATTTGTTTTGGAACTCTCAGCATTTGAAGACTAGCAAAAATGAAGCCACAAATTTTTAATCATAATCTGACATAAACCAATAGGCAAGGCAGTATGGAAAATGAACAGTGAGATGAGGCTACTGTTCCCACAGTAGCCTACTGTCTATAACCTGTGGGTTATAGACAACAGAGACTTCCCTCAGGTTTGCAAATATTGAACCCCAGGCAAAAGTTTCCCTTCAGCTGTTTTCCTCACCACCACTTTCTTAGTCACCTCTGTAAATACAGGTTCAAATGAAGGCCATTTGAGGCACTGGCAACCACTTATAAAAAAGAGACTACCACTGGCTTCCCTTGAATACACTGCTGTTACCAACCTTAGCTGAATTTACTGAGGCAAATTAAAGGTGAAATGTTTCATTTTTCAACCAAAAGCCCAATCTATTCTGAAGTAATGTATTTTCATTAATAAGTTTAAATTCAGATCATCCTTTTTGAGGGCATTCTTTCTGGGCTGTCCTGTGGTGCTATATTACTCCGTAAACATGTTTTTCAAATATTCTGTTCCTTCTCCATTACCACCTCTTCCCTACTCTTGGGACAAAAGGATCTTTTCCCTGACATTTTAAAGCATTAAAACAGCTCGAGGGGTAAAGAAAGCATTTTTCATGTAATCTTTGAAAAGTTTAGTTGTCAAGGAGACCAAGACCTGAGCCACCAGGTATGGAGGCCTACTGAGCTCACTAACATGCTTGTGAAAGAAGGTGCAAGGATGCCAGTATACCTGGAGGCAAACACGCGTAGCGTTTCAAGAGCGCCTTGCTTCCTGACATATCTTTGTTGCACAGCTAAACAGTGACTCGGATTTTCTTCTCTTTGGATGGTATCATCTGGTGAGCAAAACATGGTTAAAGGACCTTACTTGGATGATATATTGCCTCAATAAATCACTGGATTGAGGTATGGTCTGGAAATGTCATTCACAGACTGACACTTTCCAAAGAACAGGTCCAAGAGCCTATTTTATATAATTGCAGAATAAATGACAGTCAAAAAGTAACAAATTGGAAAGATGCTTTCCTAACTCCAGGCAAAAGGGACACTATCAAATGAGTCTCTGATATTACTTCTGTTGCCAGGATAGGGGCATGTCACACAATGCCCAGGCTGAGACAGAGAGAGATAAATGCTTGGCATTTTCAATTTGCACAAAAGTCACATTTTGTTTGGAAGATTTAAGTCTGTCCATAGTCTGTTTGCTAGCATTGGGACCTAGAGAAGTGGACAGCCTTTCACAGGAGACAATGCTTTCGTAAGATTAACCACTAAACCAAACTGTTTGTAAATATTTTAAAAGTAAATGACAGAAAAAGCATTTGAAGTCTGAAAGAGCCACGGATTAGCATCTCAAATACATTTAAAATGGAATAAAACATAGTAAATAGCAAATATAATTAATAAGTGTTTTGTGATAAAATGCATAGCTAAACATGTGCAAGGCACATCAGTATAAATCTCAGGAGCCCCTGGAGATCACTGTCAAAAACAGAGCTGGTCAACATCTTTGTCAATGATCCAGACAATGAAGTGTAGGGATAACACCAAGGCTTTTTTCAGATAATCGAGTGCCACATTGACCATAAGGAGCTCCAAAAGCCAATTGCATAAGTGTGCACAACACTCAGGGGCAGGTGAGCTTCCATGTGGATCACTGCAAAGTCCTGTATCAAAAGAAGAATAAAGTAAACTTTGCTTACCTGATGCTGTATTCAGAACAGTTTCCATTAATGGAAATGCTAATGGAGTCATCAATAACAGCTCTTTGCAATTCTGAGTTAAGTTTGCAACACCAGTCATAAAATGCTGGGTGTCATAAGGAAAGACAGTCACAACAAAACAATCATTTTGCCACTGGGGACACCTTGCTCCACCCATGTTTTAAATGTGTTTGCAGTTCTTGTCTGTGCATCTTAAGACAGAATAGAGCAAGAGACAGAATTAAAAAATTCTGAATTAAAAAAAAAAAAACCCAACACAGAGAAGAGCAACTAAAGTGATAGAGGGTATACTAGTAAACTTACAAAGAACAAAGAGAATAAGGAATCTATATATGAGAAATATATGGTAAAAAAAGGACAAATTAATAAACACCATACTACCACGTGCTGTTTAAAATGCTGTCCTTCGTTGTTTTGTTTTGTTTTGTTTTGTTTTGTTTTGTTTTGTTTTGTTTTGTTTTGTTTTTTCTTGCTTAGTGCATTTCCTTGGAAGTCCAAATGTGTTTTCCAACTTATTGGCCCATTGTTCAGGGATCAAGTTTTAAGTGTACTTTAGAGATGAAAAAATTGCAGACTGCAGCAAGTTGCTACTCTGTGTGAGTGCTAATAAAATGCCTACCCAGCAACAACTTCTTGTTTGAATGAAATCACTCTTCTATGTACACCACAGCCTTTCAAGCCAGCATGCTTGTCACGTCATGCCCAGCAGCAGTGGCCTGAAATAAATATAAGGAAAACTTTGATATAGCAAAGAACACAATCACCAACACTGGTGCATGTGTCATTAAAACAGACATTACCAAGAAGAACAAAGGTGTATGGTGAGTAAATTTAACTTATGATAAAGTAAAGAGAGAATATCTACTCCTACTGAGAGGAAAGAGCATTTCTTAGCTGAAAAGCTTTTTAGGGTTACTTGGAACCCCTGAAACACATTGAACAACCACGGTATGAATTCTCAGTCATCTAATCAGTTCCACTCCTCTAACACTTCCTAGGTATTTAGCATTTGTACACCAATACTTACATCTCAGCTTCCCAAGGGGCAGCTTCCATGCTACAGTTTTAAAGTAATGGCAGATAACTGACTTGTCCACATTCTGTTTAAGAGTCCTATTTTCAACAGCATTGAGTTAGCTTGCACTTGTTTTGATTTTCCTTTTATTTCAAGTACTTTTAACTACTGCCCTTCATTCACAGCTTTATGGTACCAGCTAAAGCAGGTGTAATTCTGTGAATTGTTTTGGTGGACAACTTCTTGCAAGGAAGAGGTGGTTCAATCTTGATTTTTTGTTGAAAGCAATTGTGTTGTTTCTTACTCATTTGCTAGTTGATTTTCATGTGGGCAGTGAGAGGGGAAGGGTAAAACAAGGTTGAATGATGGTAGAGAACTATTTTTCATAACCATTGTAGTACATTTTTGTTCGATAACACAGAGGTTAACCAAGCCAAGCTCAGCAGCACTGTGTGGCCAGTCAGAAAATTTCCTAATGGAAATCCTAGGTTTATATTTTTTTAACCCTTATGAATACATGCTTTTTGCACCTCCACCAGTGTATTCAGTAAGTGTATTTTATTAAAAAAAAATGAGCACGCTCACAAGTTTCAACAATTTCCTCCAAAAATTAAATAATTCACACACAACCTATTTTTATGAGTAATAGACACTTTCACACAATGCCCCCTCTCTTTCACTTCCTGTCCAGTGAGTAGTCTAGCAGATATCACTTAGTCTAATACCTTCATTTTGTGTTGAAAGGAGCATGATTTTTCAGAGAAAAAAAAAAAAAGAGATTACATTTATGGCTTTTATGCTAGTTCATCATTTTATCGTAGCAGCAAACTGAGAAAAGAGCTTCTTAACATTTAAAGTTCTGGGTTAAGGAGAAAGTCTGGAACACACACACAGAGCCACTTGTTTCCTCATTGAGTTGACATGACCTTGCACATGAGTAGAAGTGAGGAAGGACAGGGCATACATAGGTCTTTTAAAAAAAAGAATAGGATTCCACTAGAGTTGACAATTCCAATCTTCTTAAGAGGATAAAAAAATGATATTTCAATCCCACCTCTGTTTAATTTTCCTCTCCATTTGGGGGACTAAATGTGATATTGTTTTTTGATCCTTACTAATTATTCTCCTTTTTTTTCCCAGCCCCAAATCAATTGGAGCATCATAGCAGTTTTCAAATTAATTATTAGATTTTTTTCCCCTGACTCATTTCAGACACTTTTATTAGAAAAGTGATTGATATATTAACACCATTAATTACTTATTTGACCCATTAATTTTGTCTATCTGCACAGACCTAATTGAAACAGCCTACACTGATTCTAGGATCTCATTTTGCCAATCGAAAATTAATTTTCAGATACTCTTGACTGCTGAGTCTGTGTGATGGTGAAAAACACTGTTCCCACCTCACACATCTGTTTAATATTCCCACTCTTCTTTCTCAGTCCCAAAAAGACCTTCAGATTCTGCCCCTGAAAGATTTCTATGAGCTTCGTTCTCTTCCCTCAATAAACAAGACTATCTCAATAGGCCTCCATAAACGACAGTTCCCGTTCATTTGACATAATTTGCCTTTCCACCATCAAGCTAAATTTCTTCAATAGACTCTTAATTATTCTAACCCCATTATCTAATGCTATTATAAATGTTTAAATAATATTTGATATAGTCCTGGTCCCACTGAAGTTAATGGGAATATTGCTGTTGCCTTAATTAAGATCAAGATAAAATTTATATTGTTTAATTTGTCACATATTACTGTTGGGTAAAAACAACCTAGTTAGTATTCAGAGGTACTAAACAGACCCAGCTCCCAGACTAGAACTGGCAGGGCCTCAACACTTCTCAGGAGAAGTCTGGGAGCCTGTGCTGCACAGTGGGCGAGAAGAGAAGGGAGCAGTCACAGGGTCGTGCACTCTGCTGCGTATCGGCAGCCCCAGAAGGCTTCCCACGCTCTGGGATGCTCAAAGCCTTTAAATGGAGCACTCGAGTCAGGATTCATCAAAAGGACAGGAAAAACAGAGAAGTGAGAAAATGGAGAAAAGCCTTCCCCGATGTGAGAACAAACCAGATACATTTTTCCAAATTATTTGATCAAAAATCTGGACAATTTTAAGTGAAGCATTTTAAAAAATCTTTGGCAAAAGACACTGTGTGCATTGATCAGATCTGGTTCAAAAAGAAATACATCTTTTAAACCAGAAACTAAATATTATTAATACGAAGATTTTTTGGCTTGTGACCATTTAGCTTTCATTAAAATTTAGAAAATAAATTGCAAGCTTTTTTCAGACTATCAGCAAAAGCCATGGTTATTCTTATACTGCGAATAAAGCCATTCATTAAAAAAAAACAAAAAACAAAACAAAAAAAAAAAAAAAAAAAAAAAAAGAACTAGAATTTAATGTTTCTTACAGGTCTAATATTGTATTCTGTTCTCTCATACAATGCCAACTTAAGCAGAAAAAACTAAGAGGGGATTAATTTGTGACATCTTTGTTATGTTCACGCCCAACATACGATCACACCTACATTACAAAATCTCACAGTGCGTTACTTCCAGGCTTCTGTGGAAGTGCCTCCCCAGAGGGTCTGGCTTACCAGAGTGACATGTCCCACAGAGACACCCGAAATTCTGCTGAGACCTTGGTTCTGTTCCTGTCACTTCCCCATTTCTCTACAATGATGAAATGTACAAAGATGTATTCATCCCAGTAGGCTGGTGACTTTTAGGACTATAATCAATAAAGGCTGCTCAGGGGCTGTTTCATCTCCTCTTTTGGGGAAAGAATAAAGTGAAAAGGTTTGCATGAGCAGGTTTTGGTAGCAGAGGGCTACAGGGTGGCTTCTGTGAGAAGCTGCCAGAAGCTTCCTCCACGTTCAACAGAGCCCATGCCAGCTGGCTCCAAGATGGACATGCCGTTGGCCAAGGCTGAGCCAACCAGAAATGGTGGGAACACGTCTGTGATAACAGATTTAAGAAGAGGAAAAAAAGTTATTGTGCAGATGTAATTGCAGCCAGAGAAAAGCTGCAAGAGTGAGAATATGTGAGAGGAACAACACTGCAGACACCAAGGTCAGTGAAGGAGGGAGAGGAGGTGCTCCAGGCACTGGAGCTGAGGTTCCTCTA
The DNA here is from genome assembly GCA_013397815.1 of Aleadryas rufinucha. Taxonomy (NCBI): domain Eukaryota; kingdom Metazoa; phylum Chordata; class Aves; order Passeriformes; genus Aleadryas; species Aleadryas rufinucha. The sequence goes on from VZTH01005091.1 coordinate 379,124, forward strand.
CAGCCTGTGGTTAAGACAATACCACAGAGGACCACAAGGATGCAGAGATCCACCTGCAGCTCCGTGCTGGACCAGGTGGATGCCTGAAAAGAAGCTGTAAACCCTTGGGAGACCCATGCTGGAGCAGGCTCCTGGCAGGGACCTGAGGACCCATGGAGAGAGGAGCCCACACTGGAGCAGGTTTCTTGGTAGGACTTGTGGCACCGTGGGGGACCCACGCTGGAGCAGGACTGCTCCCCATGGAAAAATGACCCACATTGCAGCACTTCATGGAGGACTGTTGCCTGTGGGATGACCTCATGTGGGAGAAAGTTATTGAAGATAAGCTTCCTCCTCCCTATGAGAGGGACCCCACACTGAAGCAGGGGAGAGACTCCTCTTCCAGAGCAGCAGCAGGAACAACATGTGATGAACCAACCATAACCCCTATTCCTTGTCTCCCTGTACTGCTGAGGGGCAGAAGGAAGAGCTGGGAAGGAGGGAAGGGTGGGGGCAAGGTGTTTTTAAGACTTATTTTACTTCTCATTCTCCTGCTCTGATTTTGTTAGTAATAAATTCAATTAATATCCGTAAGTTGAATCTGCTTTGCCCATGATGGTATTTGGTGAGTGATCTCTCCCAGCCCTCATCTCAACCTGTTAACCTTTTGCTATATTTTGTCTTCCCTGGCCAGCTGAGGAGAGGAGTGATAGAGAAGCTTTGGTGTGTGCCTGGCATCCAGCCAGGGTCAGCCCACTGCAATATTGCTGCTGCTTCAGAAGGCAGAGGAGCAGAGTGAGCTATTGAAAGGAACCAAAGGCCCAAAGAAATGGGCATTTATGCCTAACTCTTCTCTGTTTCACCCTGTCCTCCTCTCACTGTTTGTAACCCATTTGTTACCCTGTCATCTCCTACAAGCCTCAAAGAAAGCCAAGCCTCAGCTTCTTCCCAGGAGCCACATGGAGAGGGTTTTGAAACACTGAACACGAGGTCCCTTATCACTACAGCATATCTGGATATGATGAGCACAGCAGCAAACTCTGAAATGCAGGAAAAAAGGTCATAGGTGATTTAATTTTTAAATATATGTGCAAACAGAAAGGGCAAAATTCCCCAGTGGGCTCATTTGCTGGGATTTCAGCATGTATATGGGAATGAGCTACTGGGTCTGGGCCCTGATAATGACTTTCTGTTTATCAGAGCTGAGAATCCTAAAAATACAGTGCTTCAAATCCTTAAGCACTCTTGATGATTTTTTTTTTAATTAAGACTCTGATTCATCTAGTCCTTCACCTCCTCACGTATCTTCAAATGCTGCCCTCTCTTTCTAGATTGCTGGAAGCATTTTGCCAGAGAACAGTATCTCTTCAGTGAATTCAGAAGTAAAGTTGCTTTGTCACAGAGTGGAGATGTGATGTCCTACAGCTGGAGGCACTAAGAGGCTCATTTCCATCTCCTTTTCATTGATTCACAATATCCCAAAATGCAAAGAAAAGCATCTAGATGCCTTCCCTAGACCACTGAGGAATTTGCTTTGGAAATTTGCTCTCCAAGAGCTCCCAAATGAAAAAGCTATCTTTTACTTCCCCTTATTCAAGACAAAGGTGAAATGTCTTCAAATTGGTCACTAGAAAGATATTTCAAGACCAGTAACAGATTTCTGAATTATTGGTAGGATCTTGTAGTCTGAACTTCCTGTGTGACCCCAGAGGTAGAAACTCCTTCTGCAGTTCAGACCTTCACTTTACATTTGAATTCCCATTTGTGTTTCTAACTGCTATACTGACTTGCCCCATGACATTCTATTCCACTATAACATATACTCAGTAATTAACGCTCGCTGCCCAAATTAACCTACCTGTTACTTGCTTACATTAGTCCTAAACAAAAGTGTAGCTAGCAAATCAATGAGGAGTCTCTGTCCCTTTGCTAGACCACTGAGGTCTTTGACAGTAACTAATGACAATGCTACGCTTTCATCATCCCCCTAATCTAATGGTTCTATAACTCTCCTCTAGCCTGATATTTATTTGTATTGGAAGAGAATAGCAAATGCATACTACAAAGTGCCTACTACAAAGCAATACTTGTATATAAAAGCACTTTCAGGCATTTGTATTTATTGTAGGTCATCAAATGTATTCCCTGCTGTGAAAAATCGTCTTTGTTGTTCTTAGGCTCTTCTTCTACTTGTTTCATCTTCCATACAGAGAAATACCCTTATCTGTGCATACCCACTCTAACACAAACTGTAATCTTCAGCTTTTATCTGTTTATTGTTTTCAGGGAAGAATACATCATTCCATATGAGCAGAGCTAAATCTGACTAAAATATGTTACAAATCTATTAATCTACAGCAGTACAGCTCTTAAACACGTTCTGGGCAGGTTTCAAGTATCTGCATTCTTTGTCAGAGCCATAAACAGCTTGATATGAAAGTCAAAATAAAAGCATGATATGGAATGGGGTTTTAATTTGCTTCTTTTTTTAAAAAAAAGCACATAAATAGGTATGTTCTTAATGTCAATTTTCTGTCATGACACTTTAAGAAAAAACTCTGAGCATAGCAAGACCTGACTGAAAGACAGCACTGCTTGGGCTCTCCAGCTGCAAATGAGCATCCACAAAGATCACATGCCTGGAAGCTACAGAAGACTATCCTTTATTCTTCATCTCTCTTTGCCCTTTGGAAATGCTAACCTACTGTATATAAAAACTGTGCGTAGCCTGCCTGGTGAAAACCATCACCAAACACCTCCAAACGGTTTTCCTCTGTGCTAATTTGCTTCTTGGCAGTCACTATTTTTAAATGCTATTGCATGACACTTCCACAGTTGAGCTCATATGTAGGATCAAATTTTGTATTCAAATATTCAGCTCAAGAAAAAAAAGAGATCAAAAAATACGCCTGTTCTATGCATATCGATCTCAATTGCTACTTCCCGACTTCTTAAACTGAGAGCTAAACCAATCTCCCAGTGACGTTAGCTCAGGTTGCTCTAAGCTCAGCTGCTTGTCATCAGCCCACATAGACAGCTGCGTGTCTTGGGATGGAGGGATGTGCTGCTGGCCATGAGCAGAGATGCAGCAATTCTCAGCACCAAGCAGGACTCGAGCTGGTGGGATCCCTCAGTCTTGGCTCTGCCAGCTTACTACCGTCAGACCATAGCCATGGACTGGGCTACATGAAAAATACTTTATTTACTATTTGATTATTTAAAGGAAAAAAGGATTCAAAGCCAAACCCAAGAAAATAGGAAGTTGTGCATCCTAAAGCTGCAATTCTGTTTATAGAGAAAAATTCAGTTTTAAAAATCCTCATGTTTTTGTGGGATGCTTAAAGGACTGTTGAGCTCTTTTCAGAATTATTCAGATTGTGGATTTTGAATATTTTGCAAGTATGGATATAAGGTCTTTATTTTAGGTGTCTATTGCCCAGGAACACAGGTTAAAGTACCCAGTCTTGAAAGTGTAGGTGTTTAAGAATAGGCAGGTTGGAAAAAGTTTCTTGAGAGCTCTTTAGAAATGAATTTTTCATTGGGCACCAATCTGTTGGTAATTTCTCCAAACTTCCAAAAACATTTCAAAACTTTTTTTGCCTTTTTTATTTGACCTTTAAAAAAAATCTTAGCAGATTATAAACAAAACAATAAGTAGAGGGTTTGCACTATTAACAAAAGAACCTCACCTCAGTGGCAGTTTCTCTAATCACAACACATGTACTATAAATAATGGAAAGAAGAACATCTCTTGCCCTCAAACAAATAAAGTTTGCTTTCTAACCTATGGAGATTACTGAAAGACAGGAAGCTAAATGCAGAGTTTACTCTCAAGAGTTTACTGTGGGTGATTAATCAGTATCAGGGAAAGAGACTAGTCCTAGTGGGCTTACTGTGCCATAGAAATCCACCACATCTTCCTTTCCTGAAAGGCTCAAAGAGACAGTGAAAGAGAAGGGAAGGGAGACAAAACTGACATTGGAAAGAGTATAAAGTACATAGGAGCTCTTAGGGCTGTAAAAGCAGGTCCAAGAGAAGACAACCTGGACCTACTTCACACATGCAGCTTACCTGAAGTCTAAAACACTTCAACACAGCCACGTGCAAGGTCCTACACTTGGGTCGGGGCAATCCCAGGTGCACCTACATGTTGAGCAGAGAAGTGATTGAGAGCAGCCCTGCAGAGAAGTACTTGGGGGTGATGGTTGGTGAAAAACTCAACACGAGCAGGCAGAAAGCCAATGGAATCCTGGGCTGCATCCAAAGGAGTGTGGGCAGCATGTCGAGGGAGGGAGTTCTGTTCCTCTACTCTGCTCTCGCAGAGACCCCATCTGGAATGCTGTGTACAGGTCTGGTGCCCCAAGAGAAAAAGACATGGAACTGTTGGAACAAGTCCAGAGGAGGGCCATGAAGTTGATAAGGGGATTAGAGCACCAGTCAGCACTGACAAAGTTGATAGACCTGAATTCCTACCTGGATATGTGAAGAAGCACTGTTTCAGCTATTACTCAGGTTATTCCGCTACATGTTACTATAACCAGAAACAGGTAGGTTAAGCCAGTGCTTAATCCTACAAGGTGCCGAGCAATCTAGTCTTAAGTGAGATGTGACTTAAACATTTTAGGGACCTGTGAACAGGTGTCTCTTTGTCTAAAAGTATTAAACCCTTCTTTAACACCACTGCTATGCATGTTCACAAAAGGCAAAGTTCACAGCAAGAGTTCTTTAATTAAAGAAGAGAGTATATTAGCAAACAAGGCAGGCTTTTAATTACAATTTCACAAACATTTAATAATATAAAGAGAGTATTATGTACCAAATAATAGTGCTGCCATGATACTATTAATCATTATGTTCATTTTTCCTGAAAAAGAGCAGCATTCAATCTCAGATTAGTTATCTCAGTATCACAGAGGTGGTAACTCATTCAAATCATGTCCTTATTTCATGGCTACGGAAGCACATAATTTTGCTAGAAAAGTGAAACATCAAAATCTCACAGTACTTTCTTATTCTTTTTAAGCATACAATGGACTAAATTCTCACTTTTGCTACACCCATATAACTTCAGAATTGTATGTATGAAGCTAACCACAAAATCGGGCCAACTTTGTGAGCCTTTCTACATATGTTTAATTGAGCTAACCAAGAGGGACAAGGTTTTGTGTACAAAGGACTTTTGTATTCAATTTTATTGTAAAAAGTACTTTTTTTCCCATCTCCGCCTCACTCGTTAAAAAAAAAAAAATAAAGATGAAGCAAGCAGAAACAATGCTAATTACATTTTGTATGCAGTAAGAACGAGCAGGAGGATGGGGAGGCATGGTAAACAGGGCCCTGCAGAAAATGTGTGGAGGATGAAAACAAAGTTCTCCTGAGATGGATAGAAGTTTCGGTTCCACAGGCTTCGAAATGAATGGTTCAGATGTTGTGAACACAATGGATAGTAATGATGATTACTTTTGCCAATGCCTATGGTGATGTTATAAGCTAATTATATTAGTCATTTACGCAAAGGCAAGATGCCTTTGATAACTACTATTTGGAGCAACAATTCAGCATGTTGAGTCACTGTTAAGTCACTCTTAGAGACAGACTCCAATTCAACTTACACCCAAATGAGTCTTCAGCAACTTTGTTGGACACAGCAGTTTTGCTCTGCATTTAAACCTTTACAGAAAAATTCAGTTCTGGCTATTTTTCTATATACATTCCTTTTTATTTTTCACAGTTTGTCCTAATCACCTAATCCACACTTCATGGGATTGCATTAATGCACATATTGTATCTGAAGATACCTGATGTCCATAAAAAATATTAGTCTCCATTTAGCTTTATCTATTTTGACATTTACTGCTCTCATTTTTTGGAGCCATTAATTTCTCATTAAATGATAGGGAATCCAGATGTATTACTCAGTGGGGAACATAAGCACCAAAATACTGCTTGTATCGCTGAAAAAGACTTCTCCTTTAAATCCCTCTTGAGGAATATAACTAAGCACCAGTTTTTCATGAAAAACTAGAAGTGCCCATCTTATTAACAAACCAGGATCATGCCCACAAATCCCATCAAATTCCCCCAAGGTATGAACAACTTTTCAGAGACAGGAAAAAGGAAAATGTTAATGCCTGATGATTTTAAAGGACTTAGCTCCAGGATTTTCTAGATTTTTCTGTATCATTAGAGGAAGACAGATGTGGCAACCAGCAACCTATTTTAACATTACAAGTAACATTCTTTCTGTAGCCCAAGATTTTCTTGCTGAGAATGAGACTGTGAGAACATTTGAGTCTTCAGTCTTTGGAGCTATTGGTCAAAGACTCTTCTCAGTCTTCACCCCAAATGGTCAAGACTGAGAGGAGCCAACCAGCTGTTTTTATTTGTCTCCTTGCACAGATGCTTACCAAGGCCTCTGCCAGCAAAGCTCTACTCTGCAATATTATCTCGGTAAGCAGATCATGTCCTACCATCCTAACACAGCTCTATTATCTGTAGTGAAATCTTTCAGTTGAAAATGGAAGGCAGCAAGTGCAGGAGATGTCCACCAACTTTGTGCTAGCAAATAAATCTTTAGCACAGAAGTCAGTTTGCATATGGCGGTGGGGCATAAAAGGGTACTTACTCAAGACAGGACCTTTTCTATAGGTCTGTAAGTCCACAGGTCTACAAGGCCGTAAGTGTCACAAACATCTTCTAAATCCAACATAATTTATGGCTGCAATGGTAGTAAAGCGAAATTTCTGAGTCCTCTCAAGTTACTGTAGCTCAAAAGTCAATGAAACAAATGGCAATCTTTGTGACCATTTCAAGAGCTGCACATACCATACATGCCTCTGTTTTTGACTGATCAGTATTCCTAAATCTAAATGCTCCAGAGCCTTCCCAGCCAAGAGCTAAAAATTATCCCATCCTTAGATTCTTAGCAAATAAAGCTTAATTTTTGCCCTCCAGGTCATTCGGGATTCTTCACATATTCATGAATCTGGTTTCTCAATAACTGTACTATAGTTGTTAGTAGCAGAAAAAAGAAATACATCTGTGATGAATTTTCATTGTTTTCAATTTGTCTCCTGACCTTTGACATCTTAATCCATATCAACCCAAAGCTTTCAAACCTTGCTTATATGACAACTATTGTGACTAGAACCCAATGAAGTCTTTATTAATAGCCACTGAATACTTAAATGTGATCTTATGGGGAAGATCAGAGCTGTCATCGTTGTTAATGGAAAGTAGAAAGAGATTTTCAGAAAACTGTGTCAGGACTTCCCCAGACTCAAGTCACTTGAGGCTTGTATTGCTGTGCATCAGGAAAGTCTCCAGTAAGAAGAAATAGCAATTCACATGGCAAGGATACAAAATATAAAATTCAGAAACCATTCTTTTTCTCTGCTCAGTTTTATGAGTCAGTAATTTTTACAAGTTACCTTTATTGTATATTTCCACTCCATAAATCGTTGAAATTGTTTTCAAGCACAAAATTGAAGGAGGTACTGTTAGGGATACGATTCCTGCTAATCCTTATATTAGCTAATTCCAAGCAACACACAAGGCTCATCAGCAAGAAAATGCTTGTGTTTACACATAATATATGTGTACAATGAGTATATTAATTTTTAAAGCACAATTTATTCCAAACTTAGTAATTGTCAAGATCACTGACCACACAATACTCACTACTGCACAAATCACTGTCCATTTTCCAGCGTTCTGACCAGCCCTGGTGCTGCTGTTACTTTTTTTTCCCTCAAGGGGTCAGTTCATTGTTTGATTCCTTTGAACTCTGCCTGATACCAGGTGTTTAGAGGTGGATGAATAGTGACAATAGTACAACACACATTTCAAGAAGAAATGACTTTTTGAAGGTCAGTTCCAGGAGCTTGAGTTTGAAATGCTATCTGAGTGAATACGGATTACAGGAGAGAACTTGATTCTTGACCTATGGGCTTTTTGTGCTTGCTAATTTTGAAAGAAACTTTAAAGCCTCTCCTGGAGGATCTTTCTTATTTGTACTGTCTTTTATCTAAAAAAGCATTCGATATCACTTTTGCTTGAGAGAAATCACTGTCTGAGTTTAAAAGTGGGAAGAAGATTCCTCTGTTGGATTACTTTGTTGCTGGGTCTTTGTGACTTCCTTAACTTTCAAACACTAACTGTTCATATTTATAAATCTTGTCTGCTAGGCAAGAGTGTAAGGAATTTTTTGAGTAGCCATTATGCTGTGAAATCCTGCTTGACACTCGCCCAGATAACACTGGCACCCAGCTGTGTAGCTGCAGTTTGTGATCCATCAACATTCAAAATCCAGTCTTTTCAAATTTCATCAAGACTTCAGTTACTTACAAACTGTTTTCTTTACAAATACTGCAGAGCCAGTGTAAAATTTACCTCTTGCAATACGTTGGTATTTCTGTTGTTTGTGTATTGTCAAATCAGTAATATAGAAATGAAGGAGAAAATTGGAAAAGAGAACAAAACTCAAAACTGTATAAAATATTTCATTTTCATCCTCCGAGTTTGGTAGAAGTCAAAGGTAAAATGCTGATTGGCATAAAGATGGCATAATGAGAAATCACAAATATTATCCATATGATCCAGTTCCTAATACAAATACCTTATCATCTCATTAAGGCTCACTATTTTTGAGGTAAATTATTCTGAAAGTAAAGTGTAGAAAAAAATCATAAAGTCCATGTTGTTATGGGATCTGAATGGAGAACTACAAGTTAAGTTCAACCCTGTCCAAGTGGAGTTCAGGGTACAATTTTTTGTTGGTAAGAAAATGGGCTACACAATTGTATTATCTTTTCTTCTCTTCCCCCAAATAACTTCTGAGCTCATTGTCCTATTTCAATCCAACCTGAAACATCAAAGATAACTATATTTCTATACAACTCATGAGAATTGAAAGTGGAAGGAGAGCAGGGACAAGGTTAGTGTCTCTTCTAAGGAGAGGCACTACTAAGTTTGGCTCCCTCTCCCTATGTTTGGCCGACCAGGCAGCATTGCATCTTGCCCTGCGGCTTCCCTGCACCTAAGGGATGATGTCACATGGGAAGGGAGAGAGATTAACTCAGGGATTAAGAAACAAAAGCATTAGACCTCATTAGCTCTGCTGTTCTTGGAACAACAAACCCTCCTCCCCCCTGCCACCTCTACCCTGGGCAGCTTTTCTTTCAATATATAATAATATTAATCCTTTACAGTTCTCAGCTCTATCTGGCAAGTTCTAAATTCTCTGAAATAGAGGACCAGTTTGTGATTTTTTTTTCCACTCTTGCTCACTTAAGTAGTCTCATTAACCCCACTATTCATGTAAGCCACCTGCTGTTTGCTTGAGCAAAGAATGCATAAAAGTAAGCAAGAGCTTTGGGAAAAGTAAAATTTCTACTTATACAGTTCACATGCCCAGTGCTGCATATATTGTTAACAATGGCACTACAAACCCTCCCATAAAAGAACATTTGGGACCAGATCCGTAGCTTTTTAACTCACTAAGAGTCTGATTTCAACAGAATTTTGGATCAAAGCCATAAAAAGCAAACTACTTATAGAACCCAGCCTTTTACAAAATGAGCGATTGCTAGTAGGTGTATCACCAACCTTCAGTATTTTAACACCACACCCTGACATATGCGATTATTCATTATTCTGTGGGAAAAAGACCTTTATATGCAAATCCTGGGAATACAGCAGATTAAAATCAGGTAGAGTACTTAAACACATTTGTAATAATTAATAAAAAATTACAAACAGGTGAGAGAGGATAACTGCCTCTGAAACATTTATTCTACTAGTAATTTTATTACCATTGAATTCTTGCCAGCCAGGAAACACCTAGAGGCTCATGTTTCACACCCAGTATTGCAGAGGTGAAAAGGTAGAACATTCTGCCTTAACAAGTATGCAAAGAGCAACTTCAAGCGGAAACAAGTTTAGCACCCAGCTCTTACTTGCTCAGCCACAGAGAAACTCTCCATAATAACTCGCTCGGCTGCGCAGCTTCTGTGAGACTGTGAGCTTCTTCTTTGGCTCTTGGCTGTGGGGAGGCACGTGGTGTGCATGCACACTCCCCAAATCCACTTGCCCTCTGAAGGTTTCCATTAACTAGCTGCTTTTTCTGCCTGACTCCCTGCCATATATATACATATATTTAAAAAAAAAAAACATATCACAAGTCTGTATTTGAAGAGAGCTAGCTAAGGAACTACATTATAATCTTGCAGGGTACAAACTTCGTCTTTTCTAAGCCAGCAATAAAATTTTGTAGTGGAATAGTTATTCATCTCTTAAAGAATAAATCCTTCTGTTGTAATATACTATACAACCCAGAGGCATAGTGATCTCTCCAGATGACAGTAATTCTCACTATCCTTATCAAAAATGACAGTTGTTCCTTTGAAGCAGATTGCCATGGTAAGGCACTAGCTGAAAAGACAGTTTTGTTCTGTCACGATAGGAACCTATCCCAGCTCTGCATACACTAACATCTTCCTTCTGTGAATGAAAACAGAATAAATCTTTTCCATTTCCCCCTGAGATTTGTGTGTCTGTTCATTGTGTGTGAAGTTGACTGGAAACCTAGATACACAGAGTAGAGCAGACAAAGTTGATCTAAACAAAGGCAGTACAAAAATATTTGCTTGTCTTCAGCCAGATTCCCTCTTCACCTGCAAATATAGGGTCTTAGACATGCCTTTATCTAGTACCCAGAACTGTTCCTATCTAGGACATCCAAATAAGCATTAGGCATTTTTTCATGAATGTTGATCCATGTGTTTCTTCAGTACATGTTCTGTAATAGCGATAGGAAAAGAATGTGTACCAATAAACTCATAAAATGGCACTCTAAATACTTCAGTACTGTGCCTGACATCATCTCTGCCATGAGGAAGAATTGTGTTTGGTTTTTGCTTTTTAAATACAAGGCCACAGCATTGGCTTTAACACGGATAAAATTACTGGCAGCACTTTTGACATTACTGCAGCTAGTACCACATAATCCTCCTGCCCAGAGTACTGGCACAAATGCAAGTAGATACACCTTGAAAAGAACTTGTTACAGACTGAAGTCAGTCTGATTTGGCCCAGGAAGAACAAAGTTTAAAATAAGCTCCAGCAAAATGGCATTTTGAATGCCAGTCTGTATCATTTAGCTCTGCAAACTGCTCTTGTATTCTTTCCCTGGGCAAAATGAAAACGTGGAAAATGAACATGCTTTGGGGTGTGATATAGTCTCATAATGATCATAGTCAAACCACAGAAACTTGACACAGCTAACAGGGAGAAGGAAGCCTATGGTAGCATGGAAAAAAACCCAGATGTTTTGGGCACATAAACCTCTCTTAAGATAGAAATAGAGGCTTTGTATTTACATGATGTTTGCAATTGTTCAGGCAGAGATTGGTAGCTCTCCCATGCTGCTGAGGTGACCAGTAACACTACAGTGAGCACAGCCTTGTAATAATCCAGAAGCTCACAGACATTCTTCAAGAAGGTTTGATGAACACAATTATGAATTAACATGGGTAATTAAATAAATTAATCTGTTCACAAATAATTCATAGAACAGGGAAAGACAAAGTAGTAAGATGAGTCTGTATACGATAAAGATGGGTGGGAGAGAGAGCGAATCCATCTAGCTGCATGTGTATATTCATTACATCACTCAAATTTAATTTGTACCAGGAAGAAAGGAGGAGCCTTATCCCCTACCATCTTCCACATGATGAGATCATTTTCATCTGTGCAAAGCGAACATGGGGTCTTATTCCATCAGAATCCTGCATTCCCATTTAAGCATTTTACATCTACCACACACTGATCTAACTGACCAGACATATTATCACCTCAGGCATATTGTCAGCCTGCATATGGAGCTAGCTAGGATTAGCTAAAAGATGCAGTTGGAATTATTTTTATAAATATGAAATAAATAGCACAGGGTGGGGGGAGAATGCTGGCTTATGATAGTAAAGGTGGTTTGGCACTATATATATATACATATAAAAATATATATATGTGGAAAATTTATACTGTGTTACAATTTGTTAGCACTCTGGACACATCATTTTTCATCATGTACTTTGAATGAGAGAAAGATACACTTTATAAGAATCCTCCATGCTTATATTACAGCATCATTCTCTCTTAATAGCCTTCTGGCTATCCACATGCTTCATAGTAGAAATTATCTGCCAAAATCACTTAATGCTGAAGATATCATGGGACTGCAGGAAAAAGTCCACATTGTAGTTTGTCTTCATTTCTTCTTCGATTTCTTTATTTTTCCATCAATCACAATAGTTGATTCCTTAATGGTGCCCTTGAGAATCCCTACCAAGAAAGCAGAAAGTCCACAGACTCTCTCTCAGTCAGATGCTTCAAGCGTTCTCTGAGGATCTTGTAAATCTTCTCTAATACAAAATGGATCATTCAGGTCTCAAAATGTTTAGTATAATCTTTCCTCCAGTCAGCCTAAGGGACCACAATCCTCAGGGTTGCAGCCCTTCCCCTAATTTTCTGAGGTTTTGAAAATGTCACGACTAATCTTAGATTCACATAGGGATTTTTATAAAATAAGTTGCTTGACCTTTGTGTTTCACAGATATTCTGACTGATGCAAGGCAATTACAAGGAAAGTTTGTCACCATTTTTTTTTCCTTGGAATACTCATTGTCCTTCCTGCTACCAGAAGCAGCTTTTAAGACTTCCAAAAATCTATAGTTATTGCTGATCTGACCTCAAACCATTCAGCAGCTACAAGTTCTCTCCTGGCTGCACGTTGGCAGACGAATTTTCTTCTCTCATAACCAACAAGAATTGACACAGTAATACATCAGTAGTAAGAATAGCACCCAAAACATGTGAAAAGCTTTTTATTAACTGCTTTCATAGAGTTTTACAAAGGTGAGGAAACATTACTACCATTTCATGGGGAAAACTCAAGCATTGGGCAATGCTACATGCCCAAGGTCACCCAGTGGGGGAAGGTCAGAGCTGCAAACACAGACTTGGTTTCATAAGGCCACACATAGGATTCTAACCTTATTAACGTGAGTCAGTGTTGTTCAGCAGATTAACCAATCAATCACATAATTTTTCCATTTTCTGTTTTAATATGGGTTCTGACACCTAGTCCCTCTAATAGCCGTGGTTAAGCTACTGAGAGGAATCACTTTTTATAGGCTAATGTCAAGGGTTTTTCTTCCTCACTGCAATTTAGGTTTTCATAATTTGCTTCCTGACTCTTATACTTGTACAAGGATAGACATATTTAATAATTTACTTTTTTAATTGTGTAACTTGCACTGACAAGTCCTTACTGAAGCAATCTGTAGATTTGCTCCCAAAAAAAGAATTTAAGATGCAAACTCAAGCATTCCACCTTTCCAGATCTAAATATGTGTACACAGAACTACCTTTCAGAAATATGACCTAGAGTGATGCCAAATGATACATGATAGTTGCCCATAAGTCTCCAAAATGCCATATTATTTTAAATTGCCATTTAATATCCTAAAATAGGAACAAACATTCACAGACTACATTATGAATAACATAATTTAGCTTAATTTGCCAGGAGCTTGGAGGAATTATCTCATTGACCCAAGACCCAAATCTGGTCCTCTATTTGCTTATTCTGGCTGAAAACCAGTCAGTTACGTCTACAAAGAACAAAAATAAGATTTTCCAGCATCTCACAATATTAAGGCCTGATCAGGGTCTTTCAACAGTTTTCAGTATCATTTCAAGTGTCACACCACTGTGTTCTGGCAGTGGATACTTGTGCGCATGGCGTATACCTGATTCAGCAGAGCATGTCCGCAGATTTCAGAACAATCAGACTTTGATGGAGATACTGTCACACCTCTGATCCTCAGGAAGCATGTCTGTAACATGTTATGGATTCCAGGAAGGAACACATGTGATTTTTCCCTTTTCAGATGCCTTGCTACAATAGACAGAAGGCAGAAAGATAAGACAAAACCTGCAATTTTACCCAACATTCACTCTAAAAACATTATCTGAGGGTGATGGGACAATATAAAGTTTCTCTCAAAGAGAACAACTTTTCTGCTGAAAGGTATAAGAACAGCGTTAAGACTTCCTGCAATTTTCATCAATGTTTCTCAGTATTGTCCCTCTTCTATTATCGTTATTGAGCTTGAAAGCTAAAACAGTGTCCTTCATCAACAGCATATTTAACATGGCCATTTCAAGTATTAAGATAGGCGAGGTTTGGATCTCTCTTTACATTTCTTGGTTATAAACGATGGAACGGATGTGCAAGTTGTAGGATTCCTTGAAGCTATTTTGTCTTAATGAACACACCTTGGGACACATTCTTTCCAATGGGTCTATCCCCTTCATTTCCTATTCTTAACATTTGGAGTGGAGCTACTTGAGAAGTAGCAAGTAACCTAAAATTTCAAATCTGATTTACTCTTTTTGTAAGAAGGTTGTTAGTACAAATACTGAAATAAACACTTTTGTGAAAAACACAGACTGTGAAAAGGGAAATATCTTTAGCAGGAGTAGATTTTAAAAGTCTTCCTAATTTTATTACATTCCAGACAAAGTTACCAAGTTCTGCAGAGGTGTTACACCTATTGTGAGTGTCATGGAGAACTGTGAAGTTTCCTCATACAGTATAGCACCATTTCAGAAACACCTGTGTTAAAAATAACTTCAAGCTTGTCGACTCCAAAGTATTCCTTAAGCTTTAAAATGTTTCCTTTCTTATCTGACGCTTTAATACTTACATTATGTTCCAGACCACAACTGTGACAGCAAAAGCATCATCTTTTTTCTCCCATTCTTCTGACAAAGGCTAGTACTTCCCTTCAATGACAAATAATTTCATCTACAGCTGTAATAAACACGGACAGAAGTGTGACAAGTTGGAATGAAAAAATCCACAGTGCAACATCTATTCATTTGGTGTGTGCTTCCTTGCCTTCACATAACCTGTGACTGCCACAACCCTCTCCCAGAAGTGGCACCATGTTGGTCTGAAGAAAGGCCCTCATCCAGCAGGAGATATGGCATCCACGTCCATCCCAGTGCTGTGGTGGAACAGTAAGCCCAGCCTAAGTCCTGGCATGCACATGAATTGCTTCTAATGATGAGAGTAAAGTGTTTCCCAAGATGAGTGAAGAAGAGTAGGACAGAATTGAGCTGAATAAATTTAAAAATATCTCATCATGAAACTGGTCCTTGGTAACCAGAATAGAATCACTATCTACTACAGCTCCTGCAGAAGTACAAAAGAACAAGATTATCTTTGCAATGGTCTTCAAGAGCGTTTCCTCTTTTGGGAAAGAATTGTCAACCAGCAAAACCCATACATCTGTCTTTTATATAACTTTCTTCACCTAACTCAGTATGGCAGACATTTGAGAGGTAAGAAAAGTGCAGAATGCTGAAAAAGGGTGAAGTCCTTCCACCTCTTCACAGCTGTAAAATTCAATGAGTTAGGGTCAAGTAAGGCAGTAGGGTGAGGCAGCTTGAGAAGTACCAAGGTTTTTACTGTTCACCCTCGTCCTGGTGATTGTTAACACTGAGTAGAGCCTTTCCTTTGTGTATAATACAACATTTCTTGTAGAATCAACAATATCTCAGACCAAAGAAAAACTACCAATAGTCTTCTTCCCAGGAATAGCACATTCTCAATTCTCGTTCACTCCTTTTTCCGCCAGCTGTTTTAACTGATTAGTCGAAGGCACACTCCTTGTT
>VZTH01005091.1:395060-440106 GCA_013397815.1 Aleadryas rufinucha
GGGGGGGAAAGAATGAGAAGCAACAGAGGAAACACCAGTGCCAGAGATGGAGGTTCTTCAGCAGCCCGAGAAGAGGACCATACCAGAGCAGATCAATATTGATGGAACAGCAACCCAAGAAGAGCCCACACTGGAAGAGGTTTCTTCCTGAAGGATTGCAGCCCATGGAGAGGACCCACATTGCAGCAGGGGAAAAGTGTGGGGAGGAAGGAGCAGCAGAGGGAAGCTGTTATGTATTAACTGTAACCTGCATTCCCCATCCTCCCTGCAATGCTCAGTGGTGCCAGGAGAGGAGTCAGGACTGAAGGGGTGAAGTTAAGCCTGGGAAAGGGGGAAGCAAAGGAGTTGTTTTAATGTTGTATTCTTGTTTCCCACTACCCAAATCTATTTAAACTGGCAATAAATTAAATTCATTTNTTGTGAGTGTCATGGAGAACTGTGAAGTTTCCTCATACAGTATAGCACCATTTCAGAAACACCTGTGTTAAAAATAACTTCAAGCTTGTCGACTCCAAAGTATTCCTTAAGCTTTAAAATGTTTCCTTTCTTATCTGACGCTTTAATACTTACATTATGTTCCAGACCACAACTGTGACAGCAAAAGCATCATCTTTTTTCTCCCATTCTTCTGACAAAGGCTAGTACTTCCCTTCAATGACAAATAATTTCATCTACAGCTGTAATAAACACGGACAGAAGTGTGACAAGTTGGAATGAAAAAATCCACAGTGCAACATCTATTCATTTGGTGTGTGCTTCCTTGCCTTCACATAACCTGTGACTGCCACAACCCTCTCCCAGAAGTGGCACCATGTTGGTCTGAAGAAAGGCCCTCATCCAGCAGGAGATATGGCATCCACGTCCATCCCAGTGCTGTGGTGGAACAGTAAGCCCAGCCTAAGTCCTGGCATGCACATGAATTGCTTCTAATGATGAGAGTAAAGTGTTTCCCAAGATGAGTGAAGAAGAGTAGGACAGAATTGAGCTGAATAAATTTAAAAATATCTCATCATGAAACTGGTCCTTGGTAACCAGAATAGAATCACTATCTACTACAGCTCCTGCAGAAGTACAAAAGAACAAGATTATCTTTGCAATGGTCTTCAAGAGCGTTTCCTCTTTTGGGAAAGAATTGTCAACCAGCAAAACCCATACATCTGTCTTTTATATAACTTTCTTCACCTAACTCAGTATGGCAGACATTTGAGAGGTAAGAAAAGTGCAGAATGCTGAAAAAGGGTGAAGTCCTTCCACCTCTTCACAGCTGTAAAATTCAATGAGTTAGGGTCAAGTAAGGCAGTAGGGTGAGGCAGCTTGAGAAGTACCAAGGTTTTTACTGTTCACCCTCGTCCTGGTGATTGTTAACACTGAGTAGAGCCTTTCCTTTGTGTATAATACAACATTTCTTGTAGAATCAACAATATCTCAGACCAAAGAAAAACTACCAATAGTCTTCTTCCCAGGAATAGCACATTCTCAATTCTCGTTCACTCCTTTTTCCGCCAGCTGTTTTAACTGATTAGTCGAAGGCACACTCCTTGTTGACATAAAATGTGTGGCAAAAACAAGTGTATAAATGAATAATTATTTCCAACACTTGCAATGAGATTAAGCGCTTATTGGATTTGGAAAGTAACAGGATTTAGTGGGGTCATTTATGCTGCAACTCTAGTATAAAAATGTTCAGTGCATGCATACATATCAGATTACTATCCCTATAGTCCATCTAGCTATAACCATTTAAATATTTTATCTATACAGCACTAATACATTTCTGGTATCTTCCTTTTTAGTACACTACAGGTGAGTGTCCTTGGGCATCTCTGTAGTGAAGACACCACACAGCTGTTATTGCCATTAGTGAACAAGCATTTTTCAGCATGAGCTAATTTTAGTAACTTATAACTTTCCCAGATCTGGGGAGCTACCTTTTAAGTCTCAGAAACATACACAAAATGCCTCTCTCATTGCTTCTCCTGCCTCTTTATATTGCTAGAGTCATCACACATACTGCCACTCTTCATTGCAGTGTCTCTACAGCTTCCTGGGAAAACGAAGAGGAAAGGATTATGTGGCAAACCCACATATGAACCACTGTATTGGTTGTGTTTGGAAAGGGTTTGGCGGCAGGAAGGTTGTAGGGTTGACTTCTGTAAGAAAAGCCTGGGGGCTGCCCCATGGTGGACACAGCCAGCTCCAGTGAGCTCCCCAGCAGCTCCAGTGAGCACACCACAGGACATAGCTGAGCCTGTCAGGGAATCTGAGCTGTCTCTGAAAACATATTTAGGAAAGGGTAGAAAACACTGGACAGGCAGAGGAGGAGGAGGAGGANGGGGGAAGCAAAGGAGTTGTTTTAATGTTGTATTCTTGTTTCCCACTACCCAAATCTATTTAAACTGGCAATAAATTAAATTCATTTTCCCAAGATGAGCCTGTTTCGCCAATGACGTAATTGACAAGTGATCTCCCTGTCCTTACCTCAACCTGCAAGCTTTCTCATTCTTGTTTTTTTCTTATTTTCTCCCTCTGTTCAGCTGAGGAGGTGGAGTACAGCTGGGTGGGCATTTGGCTGCTAGCCAAGATTAACCCATCACACCATTTGCAAGTTCTAGATTGACTTTTTCAGACACTATGATGTACAGGTGGTTTTGTGGTGTAGTGTGTGTCTGTTTTTTCAGCCAATTTAAAAAAGAATGATCCTAAGTACCTGTGCCTTACTTGTAAGATCAGTATGGACATCTGAACTGCGAAAAAGGAAGTTTCTTTTTCAGTTCTAGATTGCAGAGCAATGACCTCTCCGATGATACCTTGATCTAGTATTGATCACGAGAGTCAAAAATTACTTGGTGTGTGAAATTGTAGGAGGATCAGAATAAACAGAAATGTTCACAAAAAAAGGCTGAATCCCAAAGAATACTCGCAAGTGTAGAAGCAATCAAGAGAGGAAACAGCAGCAGGTATTTCTCTATTTCGAATGACTCTGTCTTTTAACTTATCTAAACTGAAAGAAGCCTGGTTTACGTGCCATCTGCACTCTGCCTTCTGTATCCTTAATCTGCTGTGTGTCCTTTAAAAACATGTACCTGGCAGCTCAAATTCCTGGAAAATAAGTACTACTATTGGCTGTAGGACCTTGCTTATAAGTGACAGAAAAGCAGCCTTTTTTTGCAGGAATAAAGTTAAAGAGTCAGTAACTAAAATTTTGTGGTTGTTGATGCTTCTATTCACAGGAAAATCAGAAAAAGTGAAGAACACTGAGCAAATATAAGCTTTTTTAACAACATTTTAAACTACATGAAATATTAAACTTAATTTGAAGTGGACATTTCATTGTCATTGTGACTTTATTTATTTTTAAAAATACATTTCAAGGAAAATTGAACACGTATAGTATTTTCAAACCAGAAAATGATACTATTTATTTTAAAGTATTGCAATGAAAAATAAAAATATGTCTTCCAATTTATTTTCAGGATTTTAAGGGAAATTACTTTTTTTTGGTTGGTTTGGACATGTAACTTGACAAAATGAAATCAACTTCTCAGACTTGTTTGATACTGCTGAACCTGCCTTTTTGATGTATATGAAAAAATACATATACTGTGTCAGATGAAAAATATTGACAAACTTTACCTGGAGCCAGACACAATCCACCTGGAGTGTTAAAGCTTTGGAGCTGCTACAAGGGAGAAGTCTGGGCAAGGTTGCGGGATGGATCAGTGCTTCTTATTGATCCCAGTGAAGTTGCTTAGGTCTTTGAATATGAGATAAGGCTATAAAACATATAACAAAACCTAATGAACAAAACGCATATGCCCTTTGATGTTCTTTTATTTAGGTAAAACTAAAAAAGTAAAATAAGACTGTATATTACTTCCTTGGAAAGTGAATTTATAATTTCATTAATATCTCTCGTCCTTCAATCTTTGTGAACAAAGCAAAAGTCTGGCCAAAAGAGGCAGACAGCTCAGAATGTCAAACTGATTACTCCAAACCTGGATTCCGTAAGTATAAGTCAATATTAAAGAGTAATGATATTTTCACCAAAACCATCTTCCCTTCTTATTGCTACAGATGACACACCTCTCACATTTGACCATTTAAAGGCAGGACCCTGCTTAGAAGCATATGCTTAGCTTTAAGAAAAGGGAATATCTTGTTAAGTCCAGGAAATACTCTCATTCTGAGAGCTGAGCATGTCTGTAAATACGTCACTTTAGGCTCTTACCAAATTCCTGTCCCTTATATGTTTAATAAGTATCATGTTCACGTGGTTAGAGTGACCCAAGAGTTAGTCTACAGGAGGTACCCAGCTCTCATTTATCAGCCTGACTTTTCCTCAGAGAGAATGGGAGCAGTTTGGGAAGTAGAAAGGCACGGCTGTCTCAGACCATCAGGTGACTGCATTACTGCAAGGAAAGGGGAGTGAATGAGGAGGAAAAGATACACACCCCTACCCATACACAACCCCTACAGCCTGCTGTCATATTTGTGGGAGGAAGTCAGGCAGCAATACCTCTAACAGCTCAGAGTCAGAATGGGTGGAAGGAGGTGGCAGAGGTGGTGGTGAAACCACCAAAGTTTCAGCAAAGAAGAAAGGGAGAGTAACCTCACCACAGCCTGCTTTATGTGGGACTGGACAGGAAGGAAGATGGGAAAGAAGAAGACAGGCCATCTGCTTACCCAGCACCCAGAAATCCAGCAGAAATGCTAACTTTCAAGATGGGAATCCTGAAGTGGGATGCTGCCCCTGAAGCTGTCAAGGCTGGAACATGCTGAACTAGGACGTGAGTTTCTTTGGGCCTACTTCTCATCTTAGCCCCTGTGGTGTGAGATTTGTTTGCACTGACTGTAGTCAGTGCTGAACCTCACACCTCATCCATGCTTATAGTAACCGTGACTGTATCAAGTCAAACTACTGAAATTTTTCTGCCTTTTCTTGCCCAAATACAGGCTTCATTTTGTGAAAGGCCAGTATCTTTTTCCTTTGTGATTTTGCTGGTGAAACTTCTAGTTTGTGTCAAAAGATCACGTAGACAAATTCAATAGGGTTATTTTCCTCACTTTCATGCACTTTTCCTGTATAAAGTGGTTTCTGGTTATCAATACTTGTTACAAAGCTACATAAAGAACACAATCAGTTTTCCTTAGGAAAGGGGCACAGTTAGAGAAACTGCTCTCGTACTGGTGGAAGGCAAAATTCCTACCAAGACAGAGATCTCAGGACCAAGTGAAGCCACCAAGGCTCCAGTGTCATGAAGCCACACAGGATCTCCCATGTCCATGATGTGAAATGTGTTCCCTCCCATTACACAATCCCATTGATAAAACCATGTCTCAGATTTTGGATTAAGCCAGTCCTATGCTCTTTTCTTAGTTTTCCTAAGTACAAACAGATTCCATTGCTGCTGGGTTTTTTTAAGAATGGGCTTTTTACTTTTTTTTTCCTATAAGAATGGTATCTTGGACTTTCTGTACTTGCGCAGGCACTCTGAAACAGATATAGATGTGCACATCTTCTCACCCTGTTCATCCCCAAAAATCTCACCACGTCCACATGTCACTGACTGAACAAATTGACTGAATTTCCCCTGTCTCAGGATCAAATCAAATGGGGAATAGCTTATCTGATACTCTTTTCCATATCATCATACTGGACAGTACCCAGGTCCCACCATCATAATTTGTTTTTGAGGATAAAATCACTATTATATAAAAGGAGGCACTGTGTTCTCAGTGGTGTGCAAACAATGGTTCAAATACTCTACATCTGTAACTTAGTCCAAATACATTCTTTAAATTGTGTTGTCAAATCTTTTCATCTTTTCCTTTTTAAAATAAAAAATACAAAATGTTATGATAGTCTGAATTGTTTGAATTGAAATTGAACAGAATTTGGAAGATCCACAGCTGTGATTTCTGCAACTGACCTACAACAAGATTTGTCATAAACCCCCCCACATATCCAATGTTCAATAAATAATGTTCTATGCTGTTTGAGTGCAAACATTTAGATAACAATGAAGTAAAACAACTTAAGGGTTTTATGTTCCCTTTTAACTATGTTCACACGTACATTTGCTGTGCAAAGCTAGGTGACACTTTCATGAAAACTTGAGGCAAATTCAATGTTATTTTGCTTACATACTCACCAAACACATAGATGTTCACATACACTCACTCTTATCTACATCAGTGACCAAAGATGAAAATAAAAACCGATTTTCATGTTGTCTGTGCCTACATCACAGTTGCAAATCTAGGGCTTGAGAACACCTTCTCAGCTTGCAGCTGTTTTATAGATGAGAATTCATGAGCTCAGCACAGAATTTCTACTTTTATACTTTTTTTTTTATTCCAATAAATACAAGAAAACAAACAAACCATGCATGACTCAAAATAATTTGACCTAACACTTTTTCTTTACCCTTTTCCTATATGAAGACCTCTTATCATATTTTCCTAGTTCTTTTTCTGCTATCCTCTTAACTGAGCTACTCACAGCTGCCCTCTCCCAAATTTTCCCCATGTTTTAATTCTGATCATCCATGCAGAGACATAGAAGTGATCACATTCCTTATCAGAGGAGTTTGTAGACATCTCCATCACCCACACAACATCTCCCTTTCCCACATCTCTGACATCACTACAGGTGGGCCTAGACTCAGGCTTCCTTTGAACATTTCTCTCCTTGCACAACTCATCCTTGTTTTCAAAAATGCTGTCTTCCCTCTGTGGTTAGGTTTAGAGTAATCCATGTATATTTGGTGACCAAAATTCACAAGTATAATCCAAGTATCCAAGTCTACAACAGCAAATCTCAAGAAAAATTATTTACATGAGAACAGCCTGTTTGCTGACAAGGACACCACACCGTTACTTCATTTCCTCTGCTGGCATCCTGTTGAAGACAATGTAATGTTTAAGATTTTAGCCTGCACTTTCAAATCCACATATATAACTAGTCTGAATTATGCTTAGGATTTGTCCTCTGCAATCATGACACATTGCATCAGCTACTCTCCAGATGTGAACAAAGTGTTTCTCCCAGTGCAGAAACGTGTTAGTGCAGGAGATGGGACTTGGCCAGCAGCTGGTGTGCATAATTAGAAAGGAATTCACTTCTGCTATGCACAGGACGACCACAGAGTCATCACCTCAAACACAACATATATCCCACTACATATCTCACAACATATATCCCACCGTGTATCCCTAAAGCAACTTTCACAAAACAGCCTGAAACCGAAGCAAGCCAGATGGATGGACAAAGAGATGTCTTTACAAGTGTGACAGACTAAAAATATTAGTTGCTTTCTTCACAAAAGTTAAAGCTTTAAAAAATATACCCAAAACTTATCTTTAAATTGCTTAAAACACTGGCCCAACGTGTTTATCCTGCATATACCTTGCCATGCAGATAGTGTCCACACTGCTCACACATGGGCACACACCTGTAGGCCAACCACAGGTCAAACACATCAGTGTCACACTGAAAGAATCCCCATCCCACTGTGCTTATTGGAAGGGCTTATTTATACACTGAATACTTTTGTGACTGAGAGCAGATGGTATCTGGACATAGATTTGTAGAGTTTGCACAGTTTGCTTAAATCCTCTTATGTAGGTTTTAACTTCTGTCTTAATTCCTGGTTGCATATTCATTTTCCACAAGCTTGAACATAAGAGAAAAAAAATTATGAGTCAGTCAGTAAGAATATATTTCTTTGTAACTAGGAGCTCAGATTTCAGACACTTGACTTTTGTATAACTTGGACAAATTTACATTTAGTGACAAGTGATGTCACACTGCTGAAGGACATAAATGTCAATACATGATGTATAGCTGATACAGTTTCAGACTCAAAAAAGAACCATAGTAGGGAAACTAGAATGATTATTTTTTCAATACCTAGGAGAACCTTCAGCCCCCATTTATCCCAGCAGGTGCTTCATGTGTTCTGCATTTTTCAGTTCTTCTGAAAACAACTGAAAACTGGTAAGGATAGGGACACAACCTGAGTGATATGGAAGGATTTACTCAAAATATTTGTGAACAATCTATCTTGAACATTTTTGTGCCTTCAAGAAATGTACAGAGCAATCTATAATAATGTATAAATGCCTTACTTCTCATCAGCTGTAGGATTTGGTAGCATTCTTCACACACTTGGAGGTTGGAAGATGTTTGTGTTATCAGCTAAGCCCACCAAAACCAAACTGGCATGGGGCCAGAGCTGGAGAAACCATCAGCAAAATGGAGGTTTGTTGCTCATGCTGGGCTCTTTTGCCTTTATGGTATCATTTCCACCATGAGCTGTCTCCTTCAGCTCCTTCAAGCCTTTTTCATGGCAGTCCCCATTTCCAGCCTCTCAGAGAGTTACTTTTGTGGCCCACAGGAGATGAAAACAGTGTGTTGATCATGAGTCCCTCTACTCCACGTGAAGGGATGAAACTAAAGAGACTGTCTTTGCTGTCAACATGGTGCATATGGTTTGTCCTTGAGACAAGACTTTAAATTATGACTGAGGGTTCCCACTCACACAAATGCCTTTAGCTTTAGCCTTGCATACTCACAGTTGCCCAGGAAGCTATTGCCCTTTGAGATCATCTCAGACAAAATGCACCAACATAGAACTGGTTTCTGCCTTGAACCACATTACAGTTTCTCTAAACAATGATTTTATCAAAGTTAATATTAAAAAACACCCTTTTATTTTAAAGTACATCCACTACCTTCTTCATTGTTGCATCCAAAGCAAGGATGTGTTACAGAGCAAGGTTTGAAGACCATTTTCTGATTTCTAAGTAAAATTAGCACTTTTAATACAACCAAAGTACTGATGTAAAAGTGGAAACCTTGTATGTGTTCAGGGAAGGTAAGACTGTTAAGAGAAAGTCCAAAAAATCCCCTAAATATTGCCAGTATGCAAAATGGTACGAAACTGTAATAAAACCACAGCTACTTAAGGGAATAGGACATTAGTATGACTGGATGCAGAAAGAAAACTGATACACATGCACATTGATAAGATGTTTAAGCTCTTGGAAATCAGTTAAATCAAGAGAATGGCTGAAACAGCATAAAACAAAATGTTACCCCTTCAAATGCAGAGGTTGTGATAATGGAGCTTCCTCCCCAGTCCACAGTTTCTTGCCATTCTCTATAACTCAGGGTTGCTCAAGCAAAGTGAACTGATACAGTGGGAATAGGAATGCTTCATCTCAAAGGCAGCTGTATTTTTAAATATATTTTTTAGCACTTCGTGATGTATTTGCCTGTGTCAGGAGACTTAAATATTTAAACAGGGTGACAAAGTTCATTTCAACCTCAATGACAGTCAAACCCCCTGACAACCCCCTTTTGTAATGTGAGCAGAATTTTCTTCATAGAAGCAGCCCACCTCAAAGGAGCAGGGAAAGAAGGAAAAAACCCACAAACTTCTGTTCCAACTTTTAAAGCCCTGGAAGTCTTTGCAATATGTCTTTCACCTTTACCTACTGAGTCACCCCACCCATCTCCTACCAATAGATTTTTATTTTCCAAATAAGCTGCAAGCACCCATATCGTGGAAACCAGCTGTCCCCTTCGCCGCTCTCACGGAGCAGGTGAGGGGAGGACGGCAGCCGCGAGTGACCTCCCAGGGCCGGGCGCTCGCCCAGCCCTGAATCCTCCCCGGGCAGCTCAGGCTGCCTTCTTCTTTCCCAAGCACAGCTCTCAGCTCTGCCGGAGGGGTGTGCCTGTCCTCCGGCAGACCCGGCGATGAGCAAGCGCCTGTAAAATGTGACAGAACGGGAAGCGCGGACTTTGCTTTCCCAGCCGGCGCGGCCCCGGGGGCTCTGCAGGCGCCGGGTCCCCCGCGCGGAGCCACCTCGTGGCCCGCCCTGGGAACGGCAGCCAGCGGCCCTCCCGTGCCCGCGCTCCTCCTTCCGAGGAGACGCGCTGATCCATGATCCGTGCCCGCTCCGCTTCCCCCGCCCCGCGCCCATCCGTGTGCCGCTCGGGGCCCGCCGCAGCCGCGCACGCCCTGAGGATGAGCACAGAGTCACAGAATAGCCTCAGCTGGAAGGGACCCAGACGGATCGTCGAGTCCAACCCTTAGCTCTGCACAGGACATCCCAAGGAATTACACCATGTGCCTGAGAACATTGTCCAAATGCTTCTGTGGTTCTGGTTCACCGTGGCTTTGGCAAGAGCGGTGCTGGTGTGAGTCCACATTGGCTGTTGAAACTGGAACATGTAGGGGCAGGCAGAGCACAGTGGCAGAAAGAGCTTCTGCTGGGGTGGGAAAAGGTAATGGTTGTCCTCAGGTGGAGTACTTGGCTCGTATTACGGAACAGTCACAGCCTGCTTGAGAGGAGACGCAGGAGAGGGCTCTCACAAGTCCCATCCTTGCACCGTCCCTTTCTGCCGCTGTGGAGGGAGGGAAGAAAAGATCAGCTTAGAAAAGACCATTCTGGGGAAAAGAAAATCGTTTGTTATGTGAAATATGTCTTATGCTGAATAGTACAAAGATATGAAAAAATTACTGTCTTTTGTGTGGAGAGTTAGTAACGACTACACTGACAAATCAAAGAATCATAGAATCATCAGGGTTGGAAGACACCTTTAAGATCATCCAGTCCAACTATCAGTCCAGCACTAGCACTGTAACCCCTAAATCAGGGCTAACCCCTAAACCACATCCAGCATCAGATCCAAACACCTCTTAAACCCCTCCAGGAATGGTGACTGCGCAACCTCCCCAGGCAACCTATTCCAATGCCTGATCACCTTAACAGTGAAAAATTTTTTTTCTAAAATCTAATCTGAATTTCCCCTGGCTCAGCTGAGGGCCATTTCCTCTGGTCCTCTCACTGCAGTCATAGTAGAAGAGACCGACCCCCACCTCACTACAGCCTCCTTTCAGGGAGTTGTAGAGAGTGATGAAGTTCTCCCTGAGCCTCCTCCAGGCTAAACAGCTCCTTCAGCCCGTCTTCATAAGACATGTTTTCTAGACCTTTCATGAGCCTTGTTGCCCTTCTCTGGACACACTCCAGTACCTCAATGTCCTTTTTAAAGTGAGGGGCCCAAAACTGGGTGCAGTACAAACACCTCAAGAATGACTCAATCAAAAAGGGTTTAATCTGTTGAAAAGACTTGACTGGGTTAGGGGTGGGGGGTGTTGTGTGTGCGTGGTTGCTTTAGTTTTTTTTTCTAACCAGTAACAAGCAGTGGGCACATGGAGGGGCTGCAAGGAATGGGGCAGGAAGAGCAGCACCTGGAGCTCCCACTGCTCTCACTATGTGTCTCTCCTCATGGTGGGGCCAGCACAGGAACACCTGAACAGCCCACGGGAAGGAAACAGAAACCAACTCACTCCCAAGTACACCAGGGTGCTTGCAGCCCTGTTTTTTACCTAGTCAATCAAAAAGCATAAGGAAATGGGAAATGGGTAAATCATGCCTCATACTCTTCCAGAGCGTTGCAGGCCAGTACCCTGTCAGACCTGTTTTTCAAGCACAGGGATGTAAAAATGGCTTCCTACACACACACAGGGCTAACACAGGAGTCCCCCAGACCTCTTATCTTCAAACAGGAACAAGACTGAAGAAGCTGGTTGCCCAAACTATTTTGACACTTATGTCCACCTTGGTCTGTTCTTTGTCCTTAGATCCTTCCTTCCATAATCAGCTAAAATGGACACAGTCTTCCACACAGGGGCCAAGATTTTTTGTCTAAAAGCCATACCTGCTGTACAGCCATGTACACTGGCCATGAGAATTAGGGGAGAGCAGAAGCTTCCTACCAGGAACTTCAGCTTCCTATGCAGTCAGGGAGAAGGCAAAGAAATTAAGTCTCTCCTTCCTCCTCCATTTCCAGCTTGCCCTGTACAATAGCCCGCATGGCTAAACAAGAACAACAGGATCTTGTTATTCCAACATATTACTCTAGAAACAAAGTGGATCTGACATGTTCCTGCCTCTCTATCAGTCTCTGCCCCTCCATCATGCTTGTGCAAGTTTTTGTGGAGCTGCTTAGTAAAGCAGTACCTGAAGCAGCCCAGCCTGAAGAAATGTTTTGAAAATAGGGTGATTGTCCTCAAAAGATTTGTATCCATTGTATTGCCTCATGGAGCTGTTGGAGTAAGCAGAAAGGCAGCATCCTTCAGCCAGCTTTTCCACTGGTTTCCACCATTGCTGAACCATCAGTCACAGTAAATAGGAAAAATGTTCCTGTAATTTCTGTGTGTGATACAAAGACATGCACTTCAGGTCCCTGCTTGGTGACTCTCAGGGAGTCCTCCAAAGCCCCATGGAGCCTTAGCCTGGCACCTGCAAAATCATCTTCCCTGCCTGAGACAGAAAATAAGCAAAAGACTGTGGCATGCTCTGATATAGTTAAAATGGAACCCATAAAAGCACTGGATCTAGAAGGTCCCCTGCCACCCTCAGACAAGGGGTTCTGGGGCAGATTTCTGGCTCTGAGGGGTGGCGACCACCCATGCCCGCACAGCAAGCTGGCACAGGGCAGCTACGTCAGCATGGCACTGTGCCCAGCTTGTCAGCTCTGCCGGGAGAGTTTCCTCACTGCCCTGGGTCATGTCTTTCTCACAAAGATTTTACAGGGATGTCATAACTATACATCCTCCCATATGCACGGTTAAGAATTGGAGCTTTCCTAATCCTGCATAATTATTAACATGAGAGCAATTAAACAGAAAGATCAAATAGCTTGTTATTAAAAGACCAGTGAAGAACATAAAGAGCTACCAATTGGCATAAGAAATCTTGATTCCAGAATACTAAAACCCATAACCTATGGAGTGTTTATTTTATATTATATGATTTATGTGCCATGGGATGTATCATTCAAATTCCACCTGTCCTGTGCTATGTGGGAACAGTATAATTCAGCGTGTAGACCTCCAGGTAAAGGAGAAGTGACATCTTGTGTGGCTGTGTAGCCTAATCCCACATTTTTATGATCAGACTTTAGAATGTTATTTTAAGTTCAGCTAAAACATTAGTTAGAGATACTGATTTATAGCTAATTTTTTTCACCATTGAACTGATAAAGTAAGCTATAATGAGAACTTTCTGGATGATAGATGTCATTCTTCTGAGTGGTGCTATTAGCACTTGTCCAGTTTCAGGAATATTTATTAAGAAAAAAAAAAGACACACATATGGCTTGGTATAATTATGTAGCCCTTCAGAGTAAAAGAACTGTTTAAGAGAATGCATATTCCTAAAGCTATGTTTATCTCCTTTTAATTTCTATTACTTTTTCCAAGTCTGTCAGCTTTACATATAATTTTACATTTTGTCAAATGAAGTTGATAACACTAATTTCACAGAAATAAAGGCCAACATTCATAAACTACAATAACAAGCCAACACATGCCAGCATCCGTGAATGGAAAGGGGGATAGGAAAAAGGCCTTGTTTTGGTAGGCAAAAGATTTTCATTTTGCAATTCACAAGGGATTATCATTAGTCTTGAGTAAACTCAGTGTCTATGAACATCTTACATTATACTTGTGGACCACAGGTTTCGAAGAGCTAGCTTGACTTTGCAGACATTTCTTTGATGTAACTTAACCCCTTTTTTTTTTCCCCTCATAGGAATTGGAACTGTACCATAACTCAGCAGGTAGGTTATGGTAAAAAACCCTCACACAGCTACCTAATCTGCCAGATATGTCTTTGGACCATGAATAGAAGGTATTACTAGTATTCCTTTACTAGTATTTACTATTACTAGTATTTCCTTTCCTCTGCCCATATTATCGAATTCATTCTTCACACAGTGTTGATATTTCTTTCCCCATGCTGCTTTCTTCTTTTTATTTCCCTTATTTTATCATTAGGTATTATTCTATGTCATCATCTTCTGAAAAGAACAAGAAGCTAATAATATTTCATGATTAGAAGTGGTCTTTGAATGGGCTTGTAATGAGGTAAAATGAGTTTGCCCATCTCTAGTTGTTTTGTATACAATATTCTCCTAATCGTGAGAAACACTTTAACAGAATCCCCTTAATTAAAACATTCAACAAACTGAGAGCCTGTAGTAGCTGTCTCTGCAGGTTTACACCATACTGTACCTTAAGCAGTGGCTGGGCTGAATTCAAGGGTAAATTCGTGTGATCTATGATTTCTTGAGGCCAAAGGTATTTATACTGTCTTAGCTTTTTTTATTTTAGTGTACTTAAACTCCTTGAGAGTTACTTACTTACCCAGAATAATTTTGATTGACAATCATTGATTAATGTATGAGTTACATTAATGTCCCCTTACATGAATCCTTCACCCTTAGTCTACTTCACTATAAAAAGCTTTGACAATGTTAGGATGTGCTTCCCGAGATGGGCTGTTTCACTAATGAATAATTTGTGAATAGTGGAAATATCAAAGAATTGTTTCTCTGTTGTAGGAATCAATTACAATTTCCTTTCCTTGCAACAACTGTGGGGTTCACAGCTCTTTTCATAACACGGGTTTTTTTAAGAGAAGAAATGCAGAAATCTACTGACAGAAAGTTACTTTCCCACAGAAAGTTACTACAGCTTGTCTGTGGGCACAGAGATTTTCATTTAATAAAAAAAGTCCAGAAAAAAGAGAGATGTTATAAATGAACAAACCAAAACTACTATTTCATTGTAACATCTGTGGCCCTTAGCCATAGGTAGTCTAAAATCAAGCCAGAAACACAAGACTGCCAAATTATATCCCAGCTGCTGTTAGTAAAAGCAAAAACAAGATTAGCACATTGTTACATTTTTGGTGTCAGCCTTTCTCTAGACTTTTCTATACCTGTGACAGTTGCTCCAGAGAGGTGTGATGGACAAAGAGGAATGGGAGAGTGCCTGGCATAAGTGGTGCTTTTGTTTGAAGTTGTACGGCAGCAGCTCGGCTGGGTTCAAATGAGTTCGTTGATGGTGCTTCTTGGAATTACTTATTCTTGGTGGTGTACTTTGATTAACTCTTTGAAAAAAATGGTTTTCAGATGTTATGAGGCAGGAACTGACAGTCATTCTGCAATAGCGTGGGAGTTTATAGTTTACTCAGCAAAAGCTTGCATGCTGGTGTATTTTAGAAATGTTGGTCACCTCAGTACTTGAGAACTCATTCTTTTTGGGGTCTCTTAGTTCTCCAGAACAGAAATTAATTTCATAGTTTCAGAGTTTGAATTTCACTTACTATTCATCGTATTCATAGAACCACCATTTGAACAAGGTCTCCACTGTGTAGTTGGGAACAGTTATGAACTCACATGAACTGTCTGTCCCTGACCCAGCAAACTCACCTTGTTTACTGAGCACTGATAAATTCAAACGATAGGGTCTTTCTCTTGATGAACTGACACAACTGGTCCAAAGTTTTCTGATGCCAAAGAAAGACCCTCAGTGACCACAGAAGTCTAGGGATCAAGCTGTAGTTTCAGACATCCAAGAATGAAAAGAGTCAATGAAAAACAGGAATGTCATTAGTACTGCAACCTCAATATACCAAATTAAAGTTTTATAGAAGCATGGTGTAAAATCATTATAAACCACATTTTACACATATATGTTCAGGATCAAATTTCAGTTATTGTTGCTGAAGAACTGTAATCACTGGAAAAGACACACGGTATAATTTTAGTCTGCAAGGAATCAAAAAGCTGCTTGCAACAGCTTGCATCAGAGAAGAGCTTGTCAGTTTTATGAGGAAGAGAAGTGATGCACTGTTGGTAACAGCTCAGTCACAGCCTGGTCTTACTGTGACCAGGCTGCATCTATATCCTCATGTCTACCTGTCTGCTATGTTACCTGGGCTGGACATGTGTTTGGTGGTGTTAAACTCACATTCCCAAAAGCCTACTCTGGGAAACTAAGGTTCCTAACATCTTTTCCACTGTCTTTTGGGCATGTAGGAAGTGAGCAATATTCTTTCCATGATATGCCCTGTACCCACATCCCTGTGTTGTCAGCTGCTAGTCAATGCAGGTCATTTAGCACTTCACCTGCCAGGAGAACATGAATCCAGTTGACCCACTTAGATCACACTATGCTGGAAATGTATCTATACAGTGTATCTATATATATCATAAGTGTTTGCTATAACAATAGGAACCAGAACAGATCTAGCTGGTTTTGCTGCTATCAGGATAATGCTGCTAGCTTGTGAAAGGCGTTATGGGAAAAGTCTTTGAATAATTTTTGCAGTGAATCACAACCAGGTTTGGAAAATGATTAGGTCATGTAGACCAGCATTTCTCAGCATTGCAGTGGCCAGTAATATCATTGCAACATTTAATTACCAACATTTACATAAGGAAGGAATCAAACAAAAAGGAAGTAATAGTAAAGAAATATTCACAGCTATTTGGTTTTAAATGAAAATTGTGGTAGTGGTACAACACAAGGAAATTCTTCTTTTAAAAAAAAAAAAGTTTGTTAGCTTCTCCATTGATTTAAAAAAACTGTAGGCTCAGAAATACTTGCAGCAAATAAAAAAAAAACCTGAACTTTCTGTTTTTGTGAGAAACTATTTAGATTTTAAAAGTAATTGATAGTCTTCCTTTTAAAAGTAATGAACTATGTTCATATTTACATGTTCTTTTCACTGAGAAACACAAAGGCAGCATCACTTTCATGTGATTCCCTAGTTGCTGCAAGAAGTTTCAAGCGTCATCAGCATTTGATTAAATTAAAGTTCCTCCAAGTTTTGCAGCTTCATTTAAAGCTATCCTACAGGTTTTTTAAATGCCAGCAAGTTTGTAGTTTCTTCCACAGGGAATAAATTTGGTGCTATTTCTTTCTGAAAAGTTCTTTTTCTCCTGTGCCTCCCATAAACAGTTGCAGTAAAAGTACTTTACGTATACAAAGTCATGTATGCAATTCAAAAGAAAAAACTTGGAAAAAAAAGGCAGTGTAACAGCCATCTCTTTGTGTCCACTATGTGCAAAAAGTATGAGCCACAAGCAGACGTTTTCGTCAGTGTCACAGGTGGCTTCTGTGATGCTTATCACTGTGGCTGTACATGTCATTGGTTAGGCCACTCTTACGGGTTTTACTGTAAAATTTCTCCTCTAAATGCTTGTGAAGGGCAAATAGTGATTAAATCAGTATCTTTCAGAGATGGAAACTCTGAGGCCACATCAAATTTAGTCTTGATGACCAATACGTGACGACTCAGATTAAGCTATGCTTTTCTGAGAACCACGTTGCAAAACAACACAAAACTGAAGGTTTTTCTTTCCTCCTTGTTCTTATGGGTAAAAGATATATAGAAAATATTAGTTAAAGTGTGACGAGCTGGCTATCTTGTGATTTGTTTCCAGTAACCACAGGAAAACTTTATCTAGCCTTGTGGATGTGTGGGGAGGGTTATGGAGTAATTGCTTGTGGTAGAGACTGCATCCTCACTACAGAAGCGTTAATGAAAGTAGAGTCCAGGCTCTAACCTGCCCTGCCTAGTTAATTCAGCTGGTCATTTTGTGAAAAGTAACCCTTGTTTTGGAGTAGAAGGGTTCAGGTGCAGAAAAAATTAGGGGGAGATGCAAGTTGTTATTAAATGATACAGAGGAGTTGGCAGGGAAGAAACTTTCTATTTCCTCCTTCCCACTCCCCACTTCACAGTTTGCCTCCCCCTGCTCATGCTGACACAACTAGATGTTGGGCTGTGAAATAAACCAGATCCCTGAAATGATCCAAGTAAAAATAATCCTTCAGAAGTCTACAACTGAAGTATAACTCTAGCAGAGCTCTCGGAGACTAATTTTAATGCTTATTTTATTTAAAATAAATAAGACAGAAATGATTAAGTGTGTTATCAGAAAAACACTATTGTTAAGCATTATAAAGCAGTGCATCATGCTTTTTTCAATTCATAGATTTTTTTTTTTTTTACAGCCAGAAGGGACTAAACATTATGAAGATGATTTCAAGTTCATGGAGAATAAATGAATTGAATTTTGAGTGAAAAGTAAAAATTGACACCCTAAAGTTAAAATTAGATTGGCAGGATATCTAAAAATGAAATACTTTTAAAAAGAGAAAGAGAGTGAGATCTAACCTTAATAACAAGAAAACATGCAAGACCAAGTGTAAGTTTTTGAAAGATAAATTTATCCCACTTACATATTACTGCTGCTTGCTAAAGCTGTCTCTGCCTAGTTAAAAAAAATTGATGAAAAAATGCTAAATAATAGAAATGGAAAAGTGTGCATTTCATACAAGTGAAGCAGGGAACAAGAGAATAAGCAGATTGCCTAATAATCAATGTCTGTCCAAATGGTTGGCAGGGATAACTTTTAAAACCAGTGTTCAAAGTCATGCAAAAGAGAAGAGATGGTAGGTAATGGCACAGGTCCTTCAATAATATGGCAGTGGCATTTTGGTTCCTAAATTATTTGTATAATTTGCACTGTATTGTAATTCTGTTGCTTTCACAAAATAAATATTATGCTGTTTATGCTAGAATACTTAAAGAATTGTCTGTGAAAGATAAAGTGATCAGATGTCAGCAGAAAAAAATCATTAAAAGTGCCCTGATTGAACGTGTAGTCTCAAAAGGGGTTTTTGGCCCTTTACCTGAATACTCCAACTTTCTGTTTTCAATCTGCTCAGTTTCCTGGACTAGAGAGCACAGTTACAAAACACTTATTCAAGGAAATTTCGTTTTGATTCCTGCAGCTTAGCAGGCTTCAGCATAATTTTCTCATCTGCTTCTCCATTTCACTCACTTACTTGAACAACTTTCTCTCCTCTGCTAGAGTTGAAGCAACCTTTCATCAGCATCGTTCCAAGCATCTCTTTCTTTCAGCTTCATCACTACCAGATGGCATGGTGTAGTATTAACCTGTTTACATTTTAGATTCTCTCCTCCCACACGATAGGTGGCTGGGACTTGTTTGGCTACAAAAAGATAGTGGTGGGAAAACGTCCATTTTTTTCTAGAGAAATTTTGGGAGAAGAGTGAAAGATTTTTTGTATTTTTCCAAACAGAAAATAAACCCAGATTTACTGAATCCTTCTAGATTGCAAGAAATTTTATATGCTTGCCACAGCTTTGAATAAAGGAGGAGCAGAGAAGGGCTTACCTATGATGCAATATAGCAATAAGATGCTTCACTGTTTCAGATTATGACAGTTCAGCCTTTTCTGGAACAGAAATATAACTTTTGAATGTTAGTGCCATTTCAAAATCATTTATTGCTGAGCTCTAATAATATTTTTTTCTTTAGAGTGTCATTTTATTCTTTGCATGTTCATTAGGGTCTTGTTCTCAGTCATAACTTCTAAGACCTAATCTAACATGAACAAAGCAATATTTAAGCCAAAAAAATTTTGAACTCAGATTAGAGCACTCATATCTTCTGCAAGCTCTTTGCCTTGGTGCCAGATAATATATTTCTCCTTCTGACATGAATACGCACATGGTTTTACTAAGCTATATGTGGTAGATACCTTTGCACTATTTCTTTCCCACATCCATATTTATCAAAAATATTTTCAAAATGCTAATATAATCCTAAATGTTGGGAAGAAAACATCAGTTAAAGGGACAATTTAAAGGGTCAATTTTAATTTCAGTTTACTGATGTTTATTTCTTCTGAATTTGAATTTTAGCACTTGGTTTTTTTTTATCTGGGTTCCAGGTCTTTTGTGACCATTGTTTGGAGAAAGGCAAGAGAACAGTGAAAGACTGGATGAAAAAGATTTACAACACCTTTTCCCTTGTTAGTTACATCCATGTAATTATAGCAAAGCACTGAGTGGGTACCACTTTGCCATGCACCTGAAGCATTTTTTCCTCGACAGTGCACTGATAGTTTAGTAACACAGCCCCTACTGTGACTGACAGGTGGTTTTGGAATAAATAATATAAAATTGAATAGGAGAAGGTGGCTATTGGCTAGTTCAGCCAAAGTCTATTTGGCAGAGTAGATTAACCTCCATGAAGCTCTGCATTATTGCCCAGCTCCATGTGATGCTGGTGTCTGCAGCACAGGTTTACCCTTAGCTTGGCTACTAAGAGTAGCCAAAGGCAGCGCTGTAGAAAAGCAGAAAATCACTGGAAAGGCTTTCTTTAGCTGCAACAAAGATTATGTGTATGCCAAACACATCAATATGGTGGATGACCTGACAGAACTGGTAGTTAAAACAATTTAGTCTTCTTAGGAATGTTGTTCCTGGGATGAAAGCTCAAACCTCAGCTCACTCAAAAGAAAATTATTCTAGAGCATCATTTCTGTAGTTAACACCTTAGGAAGGAAAAAATGAGTAAATACTGTTACTTCAACACTTTTATCTACTTCATTTAGTATTTTCCAAGAGCCAGTTCAATGCCATCTGAATCTGTAAATTACAGAAATGAAAAGCATTTAAGTCTGTTGATTGGGGATAAAAGCAAATAGAATATTTCTATTGAAGAAGCCAAATATGAAGGTGATCTGAGAAATTGCATTAATGTAAGCTTTTGCCTAGAATCATTGACTAGAATGAGTCTAGTCATCAGTCACCAGGGAGAGATGAAAAAATAAAAAGGAGAGTAAGAAGAGATGGAATGGAAACATGGTAAAAGTCCTGCCATCTGACCTCTGCCAGCAGAGCCCAATGTTGATAGGAGCTCCTGTGTGAGTTTTCCAAACCAAGTTTGTGCTCTTCTCAAGGGTGCCAGGACTGCAAGATTAGGGCTCCCAGCTGATCTTCACAGGCTCCAGTGAGGGATGAGATTGTCATATAAAGGTGTGCTTTACTCAGACACCTAGACCAGTTGCAATTCAAGGTAATTAAAAGTAGGAGCCCAGGATACAATTGCCTTCTTCCAAATTAAGCATCAAGTTCTTGGAATAAGTTTGGATAGCCAAGATAGCAGCCCAGGGTTGACAGGTGTAACACAGGCACTAGAGGAGAGCTGTGCCCTTCTGCTGCAGCAGCTGCAGGCCAGGCAGGTGACAGGAGGGTATCTCCTGCCTTCAGGAAACTGATCTGAGAGCCTAATTTCTCTGTGTAACCCCCAGGAAGATGTAGGCACCTGCATCACTTAATTCATGGTGCTGAAGTTAGAGAACATGATTATAGCCCTCAGAAAATATTTACATAGACAGATGGCCTTGCCCATTCACCCTTGCAAATACACATCCTCTCCTCAGTGTTAGTGACCTTTCACTTCTGCCACCAAGACTAAGATGGGATTGAGTCTACCGTCATGGAATGCTGGAGTCCTTCTCCAGGAGGGAACTTTGTTGAAGTGAGACAGTGGCAAAACTCTGCCTGATGCTGAAGCCTGCAGCTTCAGGCTGTCTTAATTCAGGCTGCTGTATCTTACCTCTTCTTCTTGGCCTTTGTCTGACTGCTTGAGCAATTCACACAGGGTGGAGGTGATATTTGTGCAGAGAGGTGGGGAAAATCCCACCCTTGAAAAAATGCTAAGATGGTGAATAGGGGGCACGTTTTGTACATGGCCTCTGGCAGGTTCAAATGTTAGAATGAAGCAAAATCAGGGCTTGAAGCATGGGTCTTTATCTTCCATGAGAGTGTCCTAATATCCTCTACGTTACTGGCTTCTCCAGAATTGCCTTAGAACACTTGTTTCATCCTAATACAAAGAGGGAAATTTTTGAATTTTTGGCAGGATAGTAAAACCACCCAGCTACAGTCTCAAGGCATGCACCCTCTCTTCATGGGAGGTGAGCAATCACACGCCACGCTGTTCCCTCAGGTACTGGCCCAGCTCCACAGGCTGATAAAGAGGGATAATAGGTCTAGAGCCCCACCTCCTTCCTTTGCCTTTTTGACATCCTGCTCCCCAAATCTGAGTGACAACAAAGGCTACCGTAGTTCTTGGGCTGCCTAGGACACCCACAAGGCAGCCTGTCAGGTCCTGCGTGGATGCCAAGGCTCAGCTGGGAGCAGATCCTCCCCAACACAAACAGCTTTGGAGACTCAAAAGGCATTTCCTTCCTTTTCCAGCCACTGGCAGCATCACCCTGGGTTACCTGAATTACTCCAGGGTCCAGAGTTTCCTTCCTACCCTGTCATTCCGCTCCTGCATCACATATCCCCTACTGGCCAAACCTCACCTGTTAGGGGGGCAGGAAGCCGGGGGAAATTAAGCAGTCATTGAGAAGGCTCACATAAAGCGGAAAGATAATGACTGCTCCAGCCAGCGCTGGCAGTCACGGCACAAACTTCCCCGCACAGCACTGCCAATGCAGCTCGCTCCTGACTGCGACACACCTGCTTGCTGAGAGCTGTGCTCCCCGTGCCAGGGCTGCCCACCGCACCGACTGCCCACCGCACCGACTGCCTGCCACCGCCTGCGCCGCGCTCCCGAGCCCCGCGCACGGCCGAGGGGAGCCAGACCATCCCGCTCACTCCACTTTTAAACGCAAAGAGCCAGATTCAGGCCTACAGCTCTCAGTCCTGGTGAAGTAACACATCCTTTGCATCCTTACCACCTGTATGTGTGCCACATCCAAACCAGGAAGTCGCACTTTTCTGTCCGTAGACTCCTCTGCGTGATTTACAGAACACCACTGAGCACATTTTAAGATAATTCAGTGCTGAAAAATTATTTTCAGTGAATCTTTTATTAATCTACACGTGCCAAATCATATCTGCAGGGGAAAAAGGAAATTCTAAATGAAGCCCAAACAAAAATAATAGAACAATTATTGCTTGAAAATTCTGATTGCCTATAAATTATAAGTCTATTCAGCTCTGTGACAATTTATGTTTTCATTTATGAAACCATTCTTGTTATTAACTTTCAATCCTGTTTACTGAGCAAAGTAGGAATACAGCAAGCAGGCAAATCATTTTAAACCACATCTTGAAAACCTAGGATTATGGCACACGGGACACATTTATTACCACTGGTTTAGAACACATGATAAGTTTAAAATGGGGCCCTATTTCAAGCAGCAGGGGTTGGTTAGGACAAGGCAACTTACCATGACCACAGTTTCTAATGTAAAAGTGTCAGTGTGCTCTATATATTCATAATGTGTTTATTCTCATTACAGTTTTCAATTTGTCGGTGTTTTACTGGCATGCAACCACAGAGGACAGACAGCTATTGCTGGTTAACCTTGTTATTGCAGACAAGTTACAAGTCCTGACAAGAGTCTGATAACTGTGCCTACTTATTTGAAGCCATGCATGAGGAAAGGGTAGGAGGTTCAAAGTAAGTTATGCTTTCCTGTGTGAGTCCCCATATGATCACTCAAAGTTACTGTAAATATAAAAGCAGAAGTGCCTGATTGCCATTTTGTCATTATGACATTAGATAAGAAGGTAATCGAAAGACAGAATCAGACATGAGGCTGAAGTTACAAAAGTGTAAAACCCTGAAGCCTCAGTCCTCTAAAGCATACGTATGTATTTAGTCACCTGTAAAGGTCCTTTCAGGATGGAGGACTCATTCACTTGCAAATATTATCTCCTGGAATCTATATCCCAGAACAAACAGTGACCAAACAGGTAAAAAGTGGAAATTACTGTTTCTTATGGAAAAAATATGTTTTTCTCCTCCTCCTCCTTTTCCTCTTGACACATGTACTGCATATTCATCTGTCTCAGCACTTTGTTGTATCCTGATGTAGATTTTTTAAACTTGTTGGTCAGAACAATCTCTTTTCCTATTAATTTAACAAAACCAAAACATCTTGTAAAAAACCCCATGATCTAGTTATGATCCTTGACTGAGGCTACATATCACTGCTGGAATGTAAACATGACCTTACTAGTTGACCAAACGGCCCACAGCAGTTAAATAATAAATATACAGTCGTGGAGGGAGGGGAAAAAAAAAATTAGGCAATTCCTGGGTGCAATTTCACTGATCATGGTAAATCAGATAACACTCTTACAGCTTCCCAAAAAGAGACATATAAATAAAATCTTTTAATATTCTGAGACACTGGCCACGCACTGTTCTTTAAAAATGAGGATCGTGGATGTGCAGCCTTACAATTAAAGGATTCATTTTCTATTTACATTCTGTCATCTAAATTAGAAGGCCACCAAGGACTGCTGGGAAAAAAAATTTAAAAAAGGAATAAAAAATATAAGAAAAGGAGAAAAAAAAATAAAAGGACAAGTCATTGATCTATAACTAGCATCCGTCAGTGGCTATTTGCATATCACTTCTGATTGTTGTCCTGCTGTGGAGAGAAGTGGTGCTGCCCTGTGTATACCTTTGGTTTCAGCAGAACTTCCTTATCATTAAGGTCTATATGAGTTCATTTATGTCCTACAACATGAGCAGCCAACATATGGGAGATAGAGCAGACAGAGAGATGATTCTGCTCCCAAACAGCATCTGATGCTGTTTGGAAATCCTGCTTCTTCAGTCTAGGAACATGCTGCCTCTAGAAAGGCAGTATCTTGCACACATAGCATTCTTTCAGTGGAGGCCCATTTTACCAGAAAATTAAAAAAAAAAAATGGCTGAACTCAGAGAGCTGTGGAGCTGCTGTAAAATTAAAATTAAGGAAACCCTTTTCTCATTCATCTTTTAATGTTCCTTCAAATTAGATGGAGAGGAGAGATAGTTACTTGCTTCACCCTCACCCTTCTCCACCCTATCTTTTAACCACAGAAAAGACTGATTTATAACAACAGTAACTTCTGAACTATCAGACATCTACAAGCTTTTCAGTCTGCAATTCTACCTCACATGAATAGATTCTGCAGGCTTAACACGCTTCAAAAAGTTAGAACCATTTAATGAACTACTACTAATGTGACTACACTTCTGAGGACATGCAGTTCTTTCAAATGTGTTTCCAAGTGAAATAACGCTTCTGAGATTTATTATAACACATGTATTTTTTTCCTGAAAATTCAGGGCTCAACTAGTTGGAAAGCCAAGAGTGGTGTGTACAGACAATTCCTTGTTAGCTCTGGACTGGACCATTTTCAAGATAGATGGCTTTAAGTAGAACTGTGCTTAAATTATTCTTAAGTATTTGAAAACTGGTTATTTTCTTTTTTGAAATCTGTTTTGATCCAAGCTTGGTTTAAAGAAAAATCAAGGTAAATTAAATGCAAAACTGTCCATTTCTGCATTTGTTGTTTTGCAGTCCTACAAACATTCAGGATAATCCAGCTCAGAGTAAAAATTTCCCACATCATTTCACAAAGCTTCAAAATGGAACACCTATTCTTCTGATAAAATGTTTGTTTAGAGAAACCTCCCAAGCTCCCCAGTGCCAGTTTTGCTACCTTGGTAAATATTTATAAATGAGTCACAAGCATCTGAACAAAAACTTTGGTTTGGAAGCCCGACTGAAGCACTGATATTAGTACCCATATTCATATTTCACTTGCTGACCTTGTATCTGGCACTTTTAAGGGAAAATCAAATGTTTTTCACTATTACATTCAATTTCTGTCTTATATTTCAAACCACGTCTAACTTCTATTCCTTGAGGTTCATGATGGTATGTTTCTTTATGAATCACACAGTTGTCAGCACCATAGGTCATGGATAAAGTTAACACACCTGACAAAGCTAAACCATAAGGGACATTTTGTTGGGTCTGTGAGAGTGAAAAAGCACATTTAAATTTATTCTGTTTACATCCAGTGCACAATAGAAACTTATTTTCATACTCTGATACACCTCAGTATCAGGAGGTGAAACATTAAGAGTAATAAGGAATGAAGGGAGTCACAGATGTTCCACCAAAAAAAATATACTTTTTTGTACATGAGATGCCATGCCAGGGTTAATCCCATTTTTAGCTCTGTGGCTGATAGTCCGTAGGGAGTGTGGTGTCTCCACACAGCTATGCTACATAGGCGGCCCGTGTAACTCTCATTGGGCCAGTAGATTCACATGGCAACACACTATTTTGGAAAAACATCAGAGTTAAATTAAGTTAGAGTTTGTTTGGTTTGTTTTTTTTTTTTTTTAATTAAGTGCCAAGGAGAACTTAAGATCTTATTACATGAACCATGTCAGGTCCATCACCAAGGGATTCCTGGCCACCATTTCTGTCCTGTCATTCACAACTTGGAAAAGCCAGGCTGAGTTTCTTAGACAGTTTCATCTCAGGATCAAAACAGAATTCAGAACAATGAGGTTCTCTGAAATTAAAGAAGAAAAAAGTAATATAGTCTCAGTTGCAGGCCTCATACTGATCTTCATGAGGCCAAGATCATTCCATCTACACCAACCACAACCCTGCTGATGCAACTGAAGACCCAGAGATGTCAGGCTGATCACTTTGCATGTCTCTGTAAAAGAATGTTGGGGACATGAATCCCAACAGAAGTTGCAATTGGAAAATGAGCCTCCTACAGAAATGCAGGGAATGTGCTGGAAGGAAAAGACCTTTCTTTCGGGCATGCAAAGTAAAACCACAGCAGGTATTCTCTTGGAGGTCTCTGTACTACCTGGACCTTTCAGGTGCTGGAATCATATACTTCCTGATCTATAGCAGAACAAAACAAAACAAGTTTTAAAACAAAGAAAAGCTTTTTTTTTTTCTTGATGCTTTAGATTTGGAAAGATGTGACAGAGAAACCCTAAAGTTGAGGGAAAACAAGACAAGGGAATTCATGGCCAAATAATTTACATTCTTACTATTACAGTCACAATGGCTTGATGGACTGAGGGTAGGCTGCTCATAAAAAGGTGAGGTATATAAGACATGGTGGAGAAGGGTTTAAGTGGACAGTAATACATGTGTTACAAAGTAAAAAAGAGATTTATATTTCCATCAGTTTGTGACCTGCTGGCATGGTTTTAAATAGCACTACTCTTACTTAAAATGTGTTAAAACACAGTAATTAGCCTGAGTTGTAGCAGAGCTCATTTTTCTACTGCTAATGATCAGAATTGCAGGAAGAAAAACTATGAAGACCATAAACTAAGTGCAAGCCAATATGGGAATACCTCCATGTTTGTGGACAGACTGCCCCATTTATTACAAAGGCATTAACTGGGACATTTCTCATGGTGTTTGAAAGGGTAACAAGATTATTGCAGCAATATCCCGGTTAAGAAAGTGTGCAGGAACAGGCTGATTATCAGAAACAGCACAAATATTTTATTTTCCTGCCTGAAAATAGTTGAAAGCAATAGGAACAAGTATCTGGTGCCAAAAAAATACAAATATTATCACTCCAGCATGGGATTCATGAGCCAGCTCTCAAATTTGAGTCCAAACATTACTGACAATTCTTTAAAAAAAGTTCAGTAACATGTTTTTGAAAAATTCAAATGTTTCTGCAATTGCTGTTTTCATCCAGATCACAAAGAAGTATCAGAACGTGAAGAGAAAGGTCTGGCAGTCCTGCTGAGCAAGATGAAAACACAAGAAGAGCTAGAAGACTCACAAAAACAAACGCCTCCCGACAGTTTTTTTGGTGTGTCTTTTTTTTTTCCACATTTCTCCAAACAAGAAATTAGGAGAAGTGTTTGTATATTGAGGATAATATCCCTACATTATTTGAAGTATTCTTCTCAATACTGATTATTTATTGGAATATTATTTATTCATACTTGCCGAGGGTGTCCTCTCAAGCTGACTGAAATCAAAGGGACATTAAGGCAAATTCCCCTGCTTCGCCCCATTTTCTGGGACAGCTGTAGAGAGCTGTGAGAGCCTATGGTGGCAGAGGACAAGCCAGTCCCTGGTAGTGCCTACATCCACTGGGTGGCTGCAGAGGCAAGCAAGGGTCCCAGGAGGCTGCACAAAGATCTCCACCATCCTTGTACAGGAACCACAGAGATCCACATTCCGAATGTGTGTGTTGCTGAGCCCTGGACTAGCTGGGGTGGACAGAGAGCAGCTTGTCGCCATTGTCTGCAGAGAAGGACAGAGGGAGATGCCTGAGCAGT
Organism: Aleadryas rufinucha; assembly: GCA_013397815.1. Taxonomy (NCBI): domain Eukaryota; kingdom Metazoa; phylum Chordata; class Aves; order Passeriformes; genus Aleadryas; species Aleadryas rufinucha. The sequence continues at coordinate 422,893 of VZTH01005091.1, forward strand.
TCCCGGGGTGAGATCAGAGAGCAGCAGGTATTGGTGCTCTGGAGGCAGACTCAGGCACAGGTGTCCACAACCGGAGTGCCAGAGGGAGGGTCACCTCGCCAGAGTGGGTCCAGATGGCATTGCACATGGCTCTCCTCTTTCCGGAGCTGTGTCTACTGAGGCAGCACCTAAGGTCATAGCAAGGCTTGGCAGAGGCCTTGCAGAACTCCCTCTCCCCCCACAATTGCTTGGATTTGGAAGGCCAGTGGGTTTGCAAACGACAAGCTGCTCTCCGCCGAGCTGGGGAGAACTACCTGGTGACCTTCCAGAAGACAGTGCCTACCAGCCTTTGCCCTGGCATGAGCGAATGGCCTGCTCCAGGAAGAACAAAGAAAAAGCAAAGCAAACCACAGTGGTGCTCCTCTATCTATCCCAAAATTACAGGCGGAGAGTCAGTTGTTCCTTACCGAGGAGACCACTGCAGCATTATTTGGCTTGTGATAGGTACCTAGAGCAGCTGAGAGTATTGGATCTGGGCTCAGAGGTAGCAGCTCTCACCAGCCAGGTGCTGTGCACCAGGCATGGATTTAACACCGGTGCTTGTCAAGGGGCCTTGGACGGTAGGTATGGTGCCTGATCAACTGGTTTTGATGCTCCCAACGGAACTAGCACTTTCTACTCTAGGCTTGAACACTGTATTCTTCCTCTCTGCCTTCTCCAACCCCATGAGTGGCCACGTACTGCAGCACGTGTGCATACTGGTGGCACTTTCACATGGGATCAAGAGTTAGGGTGGCTTTATCAGGGATACCACAGTGACTATGGGAGTTGGGACAAGTCCAGTGGCATGTCAAACAGTGTGTGCCCCAGGGATGAGATTGATACAATCCAGGATACTGCAAGGGTACCTCTCTCACGAGGAACTGATGGCAGTCAGAGGAGCTGATTCTCCCTGGGTCACCAATAGTTAAAGATGCCTTGAGATTGACATAAAGTGACAGGATAGTCAAACTTCTGCCCAGAACCACAAACTCCAGGATTCTTGTGCCTTATACATAGTTTTTATGGACTTTTTTTACAAGTTCAAAGAGCATGAAAATGTGACCTAAATATAATGAGCACAGTTACAACTATACATCACTCCAGATGAAGCAAGAGTATTGTGCTGGACTGTACTGTGCACCTCAGTAAAGTATTAATATAATAGGAGGTGTACCAGCATAGCTTATAAAATACTTCTCATTCTCATCCTTCAATTTAATTTGTTGTGGAGGCACATGCCACAGGTTGAGCATTTCAGCTCAGTTAAGGAGTTATGACCCAGCACCATACCGTGGCTACCATATTCCAAAAGACCAAACATCGCTGTTAATCACAGCTTCCCAGCAGATCCAGAGAGGGAATACCATAAAATTGTTTAGTAAACAGTGCATCTGCTTTGAATAAAGATGAAAGCCCAATTTGAAATATTTGAAAGAAATTTTTAAAGAAAACAGAAAAGGCATAAATTCTTTTTACATGTTTCCACAAAATCCTTTTCTGCTGCTGTTACGGTGTACCTTCCTGGGATAAGTGTGTGGTTTACAGCATCTACATTACAATGTATAACTTTTAGCACTTGATGCTGTAACATATGCAGAGACACTTTTTTTTTCTCCTTGATCTTCTTTTGGATATGATTTCTTACGGCTTGTCTACACAAGGAAAGTTAAACAGCATAGCAATTCCAGGATAACTACTCTGTGATAGCTCCCTGTGGACACTTCATTGCAATAAAAAAAAAGACTTTATTTGGGAATAATTACCATGCATTGTGAGTAGTGGAATAATTATTCTAAAATAAAAACCAGCCTAATTCTAAGATAAAGTATATACCCATGCAGAAGGTTTTTGTCTGTTTGTTTGGGGTTTGGCTTTTTTACCCCAGAATACGAATTCTGTACAAGAGTAGCTAGAACACTTTCTTTTCCCCCCTAGGATAGCTGTGTTAGTCCATTTTCCCTTATAGATAGGGTTATGATATTGAGTTAAATAAAACATCTGTCACCTGGATTCTTGTTAGTTTGAAATGTAGTTTTTCTCAGTCCAAAATATTGGTGTTGGCAGCCAGTAACAGGCTGATGCGCCTTTCCTTGACAAGGATTTTCCATTCCTTGGTAACAGGAGGACCTGTCCTCTCCAGCATATTCTTTAGACAGGAAGTCTGTAGCTGGAAGCCAAAGTGTTACAAATTTTATTTTGTGGGATCATGGTGGAAATTATCTTCTTTTTTGTATACCTCTAGCAAAAAGAACAATTATCTCTGGCCCATAAATCCAGAAGAATCATATTGTGACTGGCAAACACTTATCTAACAGTGTCTCTCCTTTCTCCCTAAATGCAACTGGCTATTTATTTTAAGCAATTAGGTAATAGACAAAGATTTGAGAAGGCCTTGATGCTGTGCCTTTTAAGCAAAGCTGAAATAGCTCTCCACCTGGCCAAGACACCAGCCAGCCACAGGCATCTCTCCTGGTCTTGTAGCACCGATCTTTCTCCAAGTTCACTCAGGCATTTCCTACCTCCTGTATTTATGACCTCTCCTGCCTTTGTATTTTAACTGGCTCTGCTCTCAGGCTGTGGGTGGAGAGAAATGTATAAAACCACCTGCCCATGATGATGTGTTTCCATTCAGCTTCAGGAAAAAAGGTTTATTCAGTAATTAAAAACTCTTGTTTGCCTGTAGATATGCCTAAGCACTTCTAGCAGAAGCATAAGACATGCAAACAAATCCATTCCTTATCCATCTTGCTGGCCCGCCTTTCCCTTTTAAAACCATGTAATTCTGTAATTTTGGTTGAAGGTGATCTTCAGGGTTCTTAGTCCTTTCTTAATATGGCCTTTCATTTCCCTATTTACCCTTCAGCATTTTTAAGATCTGGCAGCAAGGGCTGTTTCAGATACAGAATGTGTTCATGATACTAATAGTGTTTTAATACACAGGCCAATGGAGATATATAAAGCCTCCCATGAACCATAAGGAGTTAAATTCAACTGTCTTCAATGTGAATCAGCTTTATGTACAGATGAATTGCCAGGCAAAGTGCAAACTGCAAATGTTGCTCCTGATTCTGTGTACACCAGCATTTTTGGTAATTTTTAAACATTCTATATTATCTTTTAAACAACAGATGGTGTTAATAAAATTATAAACCACACCCCATAAAATACCAAACAGCAATAGCATTTTCCACGGAAATAATACAAGGTAGAATATTTCCACATTTATGAAAAGCTGAGCATGAAAAACATTCAGGTTGCAAAAGATAAGACCCAAAATACTCCTTTTCATTTCTTGTTAATGCAGCTTCAGCATTTTAATTAGTATCAATTACTGCGAATGGAGTTTTGGATGTGTTTTAACTTGTTCAAAAGTTTCAAAAAAGAAAGTTTTTATTTGTTTGGTATTAGTCTCACTGCAAGTTCAGATGTGCAATGTGTAAAAAAAAGGGTCTGCTTTAAGAAAGGGAGTTTGCTTTTAATCACTTAAACTGAAAGAGATGGATGACATGTTAAGTTTTCTGTGAGCTCTGAGTATTAAATTACTTAATAAAAGAAAAGTAAAATTTGGCAATGCTGGGTAAGTAATCAGAAAATAATGAAAAGACTCTTAAATAGGTGACAAGTCAAAGCTCTGTCTAAAGGGCCAATTCATATCCCAGGAAATCTCACATTAACTTTGATCGAAGCAAGAACTTTTGGTACTTCTAAAGATGGAAAAAATACAGACTAGTTAAAGTAGAGATCTTTATTCTACTGACATTTTTCAACAGTTTATAAACTAGATGGAAACACACTGGCTTTCTCCTTCAGACTAAACTTGTGGTCTGAATATCACTCCAGGAGAACACTACAGTAGTTTCTCAGCTACAGTACGGAGACATATGGACAAAACAAGTGTCTTCTGTACATGCAGGAGAATGCCACCAAGCCTGTCATCACTTGGGTCATTCAGCACTTCCTCTGTCTATTTTGAGCCCAGCCTGCTGCCGTATCACACTATGCTGAAGGGAGAATCTGTTTCTCCTCTCCTCCATCTATCTTTCTGATATTCACAAGGCAGTTCTCTTTCCCCCAGAAGCCCAACAGTCATGGCAATTCAGCTACTGATCTTAAAGAAATGAAAGCGGAGAGTGTTTGTTACAGAGCTGGGCAAGAAGTCTGGTAGTGAGGATCTGAGCGTAGCTAGACTGCAGCACAATGAAGTGTGAACCCAGTCAGACTCTACACTTAGTTATGGAAAGTAGTGATTATGCAGGATGAAAGTCTCGTCTCAGCCAACTGCTGCCAGGTCTACCTGTCTTAAGGTGTTCCAGCAAGGTGTGTGGCTGAATCCTCATAGCTCCACCCTCCTTTTGCAGTCTCCTGTGGCATGTGTGCATCTTCATTTTATAGTCTTTAGGGCTAGTCTTCTGAGTGCAGTTTGTATGAGTCAAGAGACTCATGCTGGCATTACCGAGATCAGAATCTAGCCATTTGTATGTCTGAGCACATATTCTCCTTGAAACAAGTTTGTGGTAGTGTATTCAGGAATGTTTCACACTCAGGTTCAGATCTGGTTCCAGCTGGAGTTCCCTTGTAATGTTCCAAATCTCATTAAGTTAATGAGAGTTTTTTTCCAGCAATTCCAACGGGATTCCCTGTTTCTGTGCCCACATCCTCAGCTCAGCCACACGCTCGGGAAACCGGGGTGAGTGTTGGGAGCAAGAGGTCACACTCCATCCTGGCTGCTCCCTTCGCAGCAGGACACAGAGCAGGGAGGTAAGGCAGCCACACTTGCCTGCCTCCGTCATGCCTTGTCTTCCCCTGCTCCCCAGTTTTTTCTGTTTATTGGTATGGTCAGAGACTTGAATTTAGGAATGGAGGGTAGGAAATTTGCACAAGCGGACCAAAAATGAAACATGAATTCTGTGGGGAGTGCACACTGACATTATGGTGATGGGCAATGGTGTGACCCCCACCTACAGGTCAAGTTCAATCATTTAACATATGCCTTTTTCCTTTCCAACTATATTATCAAATTGCCCTGTCACACCTGGCTGCCTTGTTGACCATCCCAAAATAAAAGAGACCGCAGACAGAAGAGATTGCCCTCAGATGAACTGGGATGGCTGGAAACCTTGCACAGCAGGTGACAAAGCTGACATTTTCATGGAAAGAAGACTGTAGCAATCAGGACAGTCAAACCAGTACCTTTAATGAGAACTAGATTCACCCACACAGACAAGTTGAATGGACTCCGAGATACATATCTTCTCATATCCAAATCATATACTTCCTATTAGCACTACAATTATTATACAGACTCACTAAGAGAAGACAATCTTCCTAAATATTTATTTAGTGTTGATAGAATTGCTTACAAAACCTCTCTCTCATTCTGAGAATCTCTTACAAGACTCCCTTGTTCCCAAGTTCATTATTGCTACTTATATTATTACTGTAAATCTTTCTAATGCCTCAAATGCTTGGCTCAGAAGAACATTTTTATAATGCGGGTGGGGCAATGCAAAACTTTTCCTCTCCTAATTCATTGCTAAATTGTATTTGCAAGTTCAAATGCCAGAGTGATGAAATCACAATATTATTCATTGGATTTTGTTTGATTATTTGGTGGTGTTGTAGGGAATGTATCTATAAAACAACATGAAAAGCAAAGCAACAGAGCTGTAGGGGTTTTCCGGAATTTCTCTTCCGCACACATCAATTTTACTGTATGACTGTCCTGAAAGATTTATGCTTTGTGTTTTGAGGGCCAGGTTTTAAATGGCTTCACAGAATAAAAATATTAAAATTTAAATGCAACTTTAAAAATGTGTGTTGGACCTTTGGGCCTTCTGAAGAGGTCAAGTTCAAGACACTTATAAAAAGACCATTCCCAGAGAGACTGCATGGGAAAGCCTATTAACATTACTGCTTTTCCTTTATTTCCCCTTTGATCATAAAATAAGGTTATGGGTGGCAAAAGCTGTAATGGTGGGAAGATCCCAGATAGGATAGTATGATTTAATCTACTGAATAAAACCCCAAATTACCAACAAGAAAATGGTGGGTTACCAAGCAAGAGTATGACTACAAAATACCTTACTAAGAAGAAACAAAAACAACAACAACAACAAAAATAGGGAAAAAAAGCCTGGTACAACTCCACAGTAGGAATGGAGCTTGCTTTTTTTTAAAAAAAGGAAAAAGAGAATTTTCATTCTACTTCTCTTTAATTAAGTCTTATTTTGCCCGTATGACAAAAAACAACTACTATTTAAAGTGTTCCTAAATATTGACTAAAAATAAAGAAGCTCTGCATCTGGGTTAGAAAACACCAAAGGACAATTATCTGTTTAGGCTAGGGAATGACTCAAAATCTCCATATTCCATACAGAGGATATCAAAGCCCTCTTATTCCTAACTCTGCAGGTCTAATAGTGACAGTGAATGATTTAGGGGAAGACAGGGAGAATATATAAGTCTACATGAGCACTTCTGAGCTCATTTTCATCCAAACAAACTGGCTTTTGACTGTTACATATATTTTATACTAAAAGCTGGGGGCTTTTTCTCAATTTTACTGTATGAGATAAAATTTAGAAAATATACTCTATGAACTTTATAAAGTCTTCCATTGCTGCTAAGGCCATTTTTCACTATGTGGGTATCAAAAGGTCCCTAGTGCACAACAGACTTAAGCTCATTGATTTTAGATAGTCCCATCTAAATAAAAGCAAAATTTGGCTCTGAACATCTCTAGCAGAAAACTCTGCTACTGTCATGAATATCTTAAATGTAATCTTTTTTCTTTTAATTAACATTCTAAAGAGAAGAGGAAGTTGGAAATCCAGATAAATCTGTTATGAGTCAATTAAGAAGCCAGGATTAGCATATGCAATCAAGATGGGTGCAGCAAGATTTCATGGAAGAGTTCATGAGGAAGCAACCAGGATGTATCATTTGCATGGGCAGCCTCCTTGGTTTGCATTCTGCTCAACCTCAGTATTGTTGACTTGACTCACTGCATGAATATTGCCAAGCAGTAGCAAACCACGATTTCATTTTCCTGCTCACATAGATTCAACTTACCTTGTTGTGTGGTTTTAAAAGAGACAAATCATATGAACTGTGACAAACCATAGTGGTCCTTTTCTTTTTTCTGTAGATGTTCTTTTTAGTAAATCTCCTCCTAAACCTCAGTTGTTTGAATATCATCAGCAGACATTGTAGACTGTCCTACTCTTTCCTTGATGCGATAAATGATATTGAATACTCGTCTGGGACTAAAGCAGGATACTTCACACATAGGCCACCTGAGCAATGGAAGCCTTTAACAGGGAATGACCGATTAGCAGATCATATAAAAGGAATTGATGAACTCACATGAGTTACTATCAGTTGAGTATTTATATTCTAAAGCCGATGTCCCATTTACAAGAGGATGCTACCCGTTTTTTTTTTTTTGGGTAGTAAAGCAAAAAATACATGAGCTTTATGGTGCAGAACTTGAAACCTTTAACATTTTTAGCTGATTAGTCTATAATTTGGTCATCATGGAACATCTATCTAGCTAGCTATCCATGATTTACCTTTTCTACAAATAAACTGGAAGCATGAGTATCCTGGGACAAAAAGCAAATGTTTTCCTAGCTTCACCTTTCACAGAAAGAAGATTTCAAGGCTTTTAAAATGTGATACTCAACGGTAATAAAAGTAATTTAATAGATATCTGTGATGTCAGTTGTTTTGAAAAAAGCTGTCCAAAACACTGTAGAACAATACAAATTTAGCACAGCTGCTGAAAGACAGTCACTACTGAACTCATTTTCAACATATGGTGTGATTTTGCTTAGATCTACAGATTGAGGGAGTTTGATGAAAATGAAACAATCGTTCATAAATCTCAAGCCTCAGTTACCATGGTTCACAGGAAGCCGTACACTTAAAGCCAGTTAAGAAAACTATTTGTTTAGCAATGACTAGAACAAGATTATAGAACATGAAATAAGAAAAACTGAATTTCAGCCACCTGAAGTAGCATTAGAAGCTCATGTCTGCTTTTGCTGATTTCTCATTCAGTACTTACGATAGGCTTTGCACAACACTGCTTTCCCTTGTATTGACCGACTTATATTGATACTGGTGTAACACAAGATTTTATCCCTCCAGATTCAACAAAGAAAATTATACTACATCACAAATGTAGTTTCCTAATTTTAAGTTTTTTGAAAAAAAAATACAAAACTGTTTTTTTAAACATGCTGCACAATGAAAGATGGCAAGGCCCTGACAGTGCAGTAAAGACTGGCCACTATAATCATGACAAACATAAGCCTTTTTTCTAGGACAGAAACTTCAAAGTACCAAAAGAAACACATCTCCTGGATCTTCTTTTGTCTTACTGAATCATCATAGTCAATCTAAAAAGAAAAAGAGTAAGGAACCCTGCAATTCAGAAATGCTCTTCATGGACTACATTTTTAGAGGGTGTAAATACATTAGAATATATCAATGTATATGACAAAATTAGGGTAAAAAGGTGTGTTCTAGAGGCTTCTAAATGTGTGCACACTATTAAAATCTGTCTGAGATCTGTTTGGCGAAAGCAACAATTATATATCTTATTAAAGAATATACAATTACAGCCCTCTTAGCACTTCCTGCTTCCTTCAACAATGAAGACCTGTCTGCACTGAAGATTATAAAGTGCTCCGCTGTTTCACTAGGTCACCAGACTGAACAGGCCAATCCACTTTCACGGCAATTTATTCCATATTTTCTCTTTTGGGCTAACTTCTTTTGTAATAAAACTGGGCCTAGCTGGAGATTTACAAGACTGTCACCACAGGAGAGTTAGCCCCTGTAAAATGACATAGAATGCTGTTTAAACTTAAACACCAAAAAATTTTGTCAAGTCCCTAGTGTACTTATTCTCATATCTATTATCTTTAAATTCTTCATCAGACATTGAAAAATATGATCTTCAGACTTCTCACGCTTCCACAAGTTACCACAGCCGTAGAGCTGGTGCAAATGCTTTATACACTAAACCATTATTTTAGTTCATGGTATTTGTCTGTCATCAGAAAAACCAGAAAGTCTACAGTTCAGATTTCTCAGGATCATAAATGTTTTGATTAAACTGCAGATGTTAATTAAGACCCAAATCTGTATCTTCATGCATAGCCAGAATAACCAGCTTGTTAGCTAGGGAAAGCCCAAGATATTTAGAATACTCCATATTGTAGGATGTAGAACACAAGTGGAAGGGTTCCAGGGCAGCTTTGTAACCTACTCTTCAGTTGTATCAAGCAGGTTTGGGGAAGGAAATACACATGGGACAGACTGTCTGAACTGTGCCCATACATCCTATATGTGGCAAAAGCAGTCAGTCATGCCATGGCAGAGGAAATCTGTGCACTCGACTGTTGTCAAGTTGTTACTTTTTTTTGGAGGAATATATCTTCCCCCGATTTTGGAAGTTTTCAAGTAGGCAAAATGAAATTATTTTTGAAGAAGGAATAAGCATCTTTAAATATCCTTACAGTTTTCCTAGAAAAGGCCAAAATTTTAGTGTGTATTTCCATTTTATAGAAAATATAATTCTAACTTTGCATCCCACAGGACTCAAAACCAATATGAGTGTCTAGCCATGTTAGCCATTAGAGCTTCTAATGGGAAACACTTACAGTGAGAATTTTCATTATAAATAATATGCAATCCAACAGTTTCGTGTGCTGTCCTTTGTGATGCAAAATAAAAATGGACCAGAAACTGTACTAAGAGAACAGTTCCCAGCAGATACCAAATATTGCTGTTAATAAGAAATCAACTGTTATGAATAATTAGATACAGATTTATATGGTTTAGGGCCTAATCCTATAAAGGATTCTGCTGCTCCAACGCTGAATTTTTTATTCCATGGCTCCCTACCAGGTATCCAGAATCATGTTTTGAAAGCATGACTTTCCTGTGGCATACAAGGAGAGACACCTGGGTGGCCTGGAAAACAGCCAGCACAGCGTGTCTTGACCTCAACATAAGACAACTGGAGTTAACCAGGGGAAAAATGAGGTTTGTCCCAAATCTACAATCCTGCCTCCTTCTAAAGCCACACTCTACCTGAGGGTTACCTCTAAAGACAGGGCCCTACCCAGGGCTGCCTGAGTGATGCCTCCATCCACTCAATATCTACACCCTCATTCTTTTTATGAAAATAGGTTCCTGTGATCTTTCCTTCAAAACTTATGTTTTATTAAAACATAGCTGGAGGAGAAGCTGGCTTCCCATCTCCCTCTATATAACAACTCTGTGATTAGAGCACTAATGCAATCATGGGATTAATCTCTGCTGCCCTGAAAGGCCCCAATTTACAGCTCCTCTCACCCCGGAGAGGACTCTGACCACCAGGCTGATGGTTATTTTAGAAGAGGCAGTCTCGACCCTTCTGCTGAAACAGTGCCCTTGAGCACAAACGAGTTCAAGATTCCTTAGATCATAATCTTATGTTTAGGTTATTCCCAGGGCTGGGGCACACTCTGAGTTTTCTCGGGATTATTTTCATCTTCACTATGTTAAATTGTTGAGGAATACATACAACATCCCCCTAAAAAAAAATTGAAAACAAAAACAAAAATAAGAGTAAAAATAAAAATAGTCCTGGGAATAAGTCCCATTATTACCACAGTGACCCTGCTGCATTTTGTCAAGAATGCAGTCATGTCAGGGAGTCTGGGCACACTCCAGGAGTAACCAGGAGGCCAAGCTGACCAAGACAGTAGAGCAGAAGAATATTGTGGTCCTGAGGTCTAGAGGACTTGGGTGGGCATGAACAGCCCTGCATGCCCACTTGGGAGTCCCAGGTGGAAAAGGAACTAACTCTAAGGCAAAATTACAGCTTTGAGGTTTAGTCAACTTCTTAGCAGAGGTTTTGTGAGTCACAGCTGTTTGTTCACATGTTTAAATTCCACCCGATTCCCACATTTCACACCATCCAGATCCTCTTATTGACCAAAAAACAAGTATGGACAGAGACATCGTTGTGCTCACCAAAATATCTTTTTATTTAGGAGAAAACCAGCAGCAGTTACTGAAGACAGTTAACATTGGAAGCATTGAGTGGTTACCTTCACAGCATAATGCCTGTCACAGCTCATCTGACAGACTGATTATTCAGAGTCTGGTGCATCTATGGTTGGGAATCATACTGCAAGGCTTAGGGCTTGACACAAAAACAGCCCTGTCTGTCCACAGGAAGAATTATGCTAAATCCCGTTTTCGCTTCACAATATTCCCGAGGTGAAAATATAATTTTGCAGAAGTAAAATATTTATTTTGACATTGTGACTGATGTCATCTACTCTGTGACAGAAACATTAGTAAAAGGCCTCACTAACTAGATGCTGTAAACTCCAGACCAAAGACACATTTCTCTGAAACTTCCTTATTCTGGGCACGTTCTGTTTAGGCCCTTACGAAATCCCTACATTTCTAGAAATCAAGTGTACTTTTGTCTCTAAGCAGCACAGTGGTGAGGTGTTTATGTTATCAATTATAGCAGGAAAAGCTTTTTCACTGGACTTACCAAGAATACAAGAAAAAAAAGCTAAATTTCTCCCATTTCTTCTGGGTTTGTAAACCTATTTACTAAGATCTAGTGGCACACCTTGTAACTCCTAGTTAGGTATTCAAAATTGTAACATGACTACAAGTTAAATATAATTTGTGAAATAGATGCCATATTTGATAAAAAATGCATGTAGTCAGAATCATATGATGATTTAATTTGCATAGATGTAAAACTGGAATTTATTATACACAACCTATATTCATAAAAGTAGACAGTCACCTGGTTTCTCTTCACTGGTTTAATCTGGCAGTCCCTCACTAGAGGCAACAGAATTTTTAAAAGCAGCCAAGACAAACCAGACACCAAGTGGAAGGAGAAAAGAACAGACAATGTGCAGGAAGAGTGGTTCACACAAATATTAACATAACTCCTTCAATCCTTTAAAAAATGATACTTTTAGATGGATGGAAGATGCAGATGGCAGTCAGGCAAAACAGAAGTGAGACTGACATCACTCATGCACCTGCAAAAAGGTGATCTTCTTTTCCAAAAAGCAAAATTTTAAGAGGAAATCTAGAGGATGCACTTTACTTTTTTAAGTAATCCAAAGATCTCCTGTAACAGAGATGCAGAGCAGAAAGTAGTTACCATATTGGAGAGAAGCCGAATGGACTGAGGTACTGTGGTAGCATCAGGGCCTGGAAACACGGGCCTTCACTGAATGATTGGAAAGAACTTAAGCCAGTCTGGAGACAGACAGATAAATATGTTATTATTGACATGATGCCCAATTCAGTAAACAAATTTTCAGAAGAGATATTCAAGTAGCAAGGTGATATAGGCCTGAGCTCTAGAGACTGGTGTCTAACCAACAAAGAGTAGAATAACCAAAAGGCTGCAGAAATGCACTGAAGATACATTCAGAAAAAGTCATCTATCTTCCACTGAGCCACTAGCAAGATGAAACATCAGAAAAGGTTGTGGTACAGCTGATAATGGCCACTTGCATTTAAAATATGCACAGAAGGCTACTTCAGCATGGTTGTGTCTGTTGACTACCATTTCCATCTATAACAGATAACATTTATAACTGGTTGGAAAAACACAGTTACTCAAACCAAGTCTTAGCATTTCATCAAGTTGCTGAGACATCCATGTATAGACCGTGCCAGTATGCAGGTTTCTTTGCTATGTTTCACAAGAAATAACATATAAATAGTTTTCAAAACGTAGGCTGGAGTTTTTGTATGTTAAGAAGTAAAAAAGATCCAAATGTTATTTTCAGTTTCTGATGTGCTCAGCTTAAGCAAACCATGATGAAAGCAAGTAGTTACAAGGAATGCCTACGTGGCATGTAATGGTTTTCACTGATATAGCATTATCCATACACAAAAAGCTGGTAATAAACCATACTTGACAATGTACATATTAATTGAGAATGACATAAGTATCTGAGCGCTACTGAGAGTTCTGTTGCTCATCTGTAATTTCAGGCAGAAGATGGCCTTCTCTGTCAACCATGGGTCAACATAACTCTCAAGTAGGCACACGTTTCTGCAGCATTTCTTCTTGATAATGAACATCTCATTTCAAGCGCCAGGTAATATCAGATACAGAAAAAAACCCCCACATATGTATGTATTTGGTTCCTGGATCTATGTGGATGCTTTTAACCCCACTCTACACCTCGCTGAACTTCACTTTCCACCCCTCTGTACTCATGTCTAAACATAAAGGTATTTACATGTCTGAAAGGAGCTGGAAAGCAACTGTGATATTTCCCAGAGGATTTTAAAACTCTTCTCACACAAAAGCAACACATCATTATATCACAGTAGCACTTCAATAAGGGGCACCTCAGGAAGGGCCTCTGACATAGTTATGATTAGCAGATTCATCACTTTCACTACCTCACTTGTAAAAGAAAGACTGAAACAGAAATATTTTCATTTAGTATCATCCTACCCTGGAATCAGTTATGTCTATAGGCCTTATAGAATGTGCCATCAATAACATGGTCTTTGGATAAATGTACTTTTATGCACTGTTGGAAGTCCCTAAAACTGATGGGTCTTCAAAATCGTGTGTGTATCTGTTGTTCCTTGGCAGGTTCTAAATCCACAAATTCATGAGTGGCTTATTGTGATTCATATGCCACTTTCATTTTTGGCAGGTAATGCTAATGGTATTGGAGAATGACTATTTGAATGAGATCTGCACCCACTTCCCTCAAATCAGGACTCTAAAAATGATCAGAATGGAGCTGTCAGCATAAATAATAAAAAAAATATTAAAAAAGAATGCAAACACTTACTCTGTATAGGGTTTCAACTGCACAATTCCAGGCATCGGGGATGAGCAGGATGAACAAGACTTTCTATAGTTCCTGTAGAAGGTTGGGCAAGCAAACATCTGGGGATGGACATTGAGGAAGAGGAAATATCTACGTGTCAGTAATAGGAAAGTTATATTGTACACCTGCGTTGTAGGCATACCATCTGTGCTCAGTCACACCATATATCTTTGATGACATGCCACAGCTAAAGGGCAGGAAATATATGTCTTGCTTTAGTGACATGAATGACACAACTTGGTAAAACTCACTGTTTAATGATATAAATCATAACTCTCAAACACAGTATATAGTTGTCCCATACGTTTTTCAGTGTTTAGACCCATACTAGGGATTTTGATACTAAAAGCACCGAAGGAGCACTATTGTGAAAACCAATGCACACTAGGTAAGCAAGAGCACCTTATCTATATTAATGCTGGACTTCCCATCATATTTTGTTGGTCTGTAACTATATCATAACATTCAGCTAATATTGTTTACAGTAGGCTAATATCAAGCAATTCTGTTACCATTACCGCTCACAGTCTGATATTAAATATTTGTTTCCAAAGTAAACTGCCTAACGTAGTTGAAAAGTATTGCCACGCTTTTTTTTTGGGTTTTTTTTTTAAGCTGGAAAAGTCTTATCTTTTAAAAACAAAATGTGACCTTAAAAAAGAGTGTGTGTATTTTGACTAATATACAAAGTTGATAAAAAATAAGTTTTATGTTACATTTCTGTTTTAAGGAAGGATTTTCCATAGTGCACTTGAGGATCTTTAAGAGGGAGCTTGGTCTAAGTTCAGTTCCAGTTCTGGATCTGGTCTTAAATCCATGTGTAGCCTCAGGCAAATGTGTTAATTTTCCTGTTTCAGTTTCCCTGCCTTTAAAGTGGGGATAACGTGACTAACCCAAATAGCTTAGCTGCAATTCGTAGCAATGAGTAACTTGATTATTAGATTTCTGAGACATGAAACATGATTATTATTAGGGCTTACTGACCAGCCAGTCAGAAATGTGATACAAATAAAGGAGATGGGTCTTTGACAATAGAAGGATGTAGGTTAGTCAGTCAGTCAGTCAGAGCAACCCTGCAAGTAGGCAACTCCAGGGAGTGGAGCGTTGGACCTATAAAAGTGAGAATGTCCCCTCTGTACTGATTTCCTATTTATCACCCCATGGTATCAAAAGACCATAAAAAGCTAAGTCCTCTCTGAGAAATGAATAGGTCCAAAGCACTACAACAAATCAGCTGCAGGCAAATAAATTTTTATCTGTGTAAGTGAGCTCAATGTTATTTTCTAGTGGAAATGTCAGAATTGATTAAAGACCTAGCATTTCTATTTAAAATGAGAGAGTAGGGGATGATACATTTAAAACGGAGAAAAGGTCTGAGGACTGATAACGTGGAGATAAAGGGGCAAATTAATTTCTAGTGTTGTTGCAGTAATTTGGTACTCAACATATTGAGTCCAAATTTGCACCACCGTACCTAGTATAAATAGTAGTGCCTTTTAATAACTGTGACAAAAATACTCTCCCCACTGGCAAGGTCAATATTATTAATTGCTATTCCTATTATTAACCTTTGGGCTTGTGTATCCTCCATGGATTAATGATTATTCAATAACTGAGCAACAAGGTTAACTTTCTAATAGCAATTAATAGAAGGACATACTGCTGGCTAACTAGAAAAAGCAATGACGTATCAACTTCTTGGCCTTGGTCTTGTTTCATGCAAAGGTGCCTACGGGAATTGTACCTGTCACTTCCCAGAGCTGAAAGAGAAAATCTGCCTCAAAGTCGAGACAAATAAAAAACGGAGATTGGGCTGATATCAGGGGTCCCCTGTCTCGTCAGTTTCCTAGGGAATAAGAAACAGCCTCAGCTTTCAGGGAAACCTGCACTCATTGCCAAGGGTCATTCTCCAGGAACTCCACTTCCAAATCCTGCATCAGTGAAGAGGGGAAAGAANCGAACACCACCATCTCCCGGCACTTCCACCAAGTCAGCCCCAGCGCCCCGCGGGGCCGGGAGCCGCTGGAGGGAAGGAGCCGCCGCGCACACACACACAGACACACGCCACCGCTGCGCTCCAGCCGCCGCTCGGTTCTCCCCCCCTCCCACCGCCGCCGTGCAGGCAGGAGGCAGCGGGCGCGGAGCCGAGCGGGCGGCGCAGGGCTCGGAGTCCCCTGGCCCCAGTCGGACCGGCCTCCAGCGGCCGCGCTGCCCCGACGGCACCGCCGCCCCCTCCCCGGGGGCAGCGCACACCTCCCCGCCCGGAGGGGCCGTGCGAGGCAGCGGGCGGGGGAGAGCGGGCACACACACACACGCTCACACACATATACACACACACACGCAGGCACACTCGCACAGACACGCAGGCAGAGGCAGGGCTGCCCCACGCCGGTACCTTGCTGCTCTGGTGTTTTCCGTCCGGGCTCCTCCTTGCTGAGGCAGCTCGGGAGCGGAGTCGAGCGGGCGGGTGTGTGTGCGTGTGTGTGTGTGTGTGCGTGCGTGCATGCGTGTGCCTCTCTGTGTCTGTGTGTGTGTGTGTGTGTGTGTGCGAGAGCGAGCGAGCGAGAGAGACTCTCCCCCCTCCCCCTCCTCCTCCTCGCTCTCCTTCCTTTAAACGCCCACTCCTGATGGGTGAAAAGACAACTTGAACTTCAGTGCAATTAACTTCGCCGGCGCCTCGGAAGCCGGAGGTGTCGCCGGCCTCGCCTGCCGCGCTCCCATGAGTGAGTCGGTCNTGATATCAGGGGTCCCCTGTCTCGTCAGTTTCCTAGGGAATAAGAAACAGCCTCAGCTTTCAGGGAAACCTGCACTCATTGCCAAGGGTCATTCTCCAGGAACTCCACTTCCAAATCCTGCATCAGTGAAGAGGGGAAAGAAGGTCTTAAAAACAAAAAAAGGAGAGAAAAGTACTTCCCCTAGGAGAAGTTTCACGAATAAAGGCGATTCTCAAACAGCGTTACGGAGGAGCACGTGGTGCCAGGTGAAAGACCAGGCAGGAGCCCCAGAGTGATGCGCGGCGGGACTCGGCCCCACTCCTAGCCCAACGGGGCAGCGGACCTGTCGGCGGCCAGAGGCCTCCGGGGGATGCCTGTCCGCACCCGGCCATCCCCAACCCGCGGAGGCCGTCAGCGCGGTAGCGGAGCTTCTCTCCCTCAGCCACCTCAAATCGCGGGTGGCCGTGGGGCGCTGCCTGCCCGAAAGGGGCTGCTGCCGGGGCTCTGGGAGTAGCGGCGGGGGGCGGCCAGAGCGTGCGGGGGCAGCTGTGGAAATAAAGGAGCGGGGGAAGGAT
>VZTH01005091.1:441019-456681 GCA_013397815.1 Aleadryas rufinucha
CCCGGCGCTGCCGTTGTCACAGGGAGCAGTGCCAGGAACTCGTCTCTGTGCTCCAGGATTTTATTTTTGATTTTTCCGCTCCGTCTCCGAACCCGCCACTCGAGGTTTTGCTAAACCCTCGCCCCTTTGTCGCCGTCTCCGCCGGCTGCCGGGGGAAGCGCTCCTGACAGGCACCTGCCCGACCCGGAGTTTTCCTCTGCCAGTCTCCAGCTTTCTGTGACTGCGGGAGAAACTTCGCTAAAATCTAAGTTTTCTGAAACACTTTGCACCAGCTCCTGAGCTGAAATGAGTTTAAACTGAGGAAAGCCCTCCGCTGGTTTTGGTCCGTGGAAATGAGCGCAGCGCTTCTGCGAAACTAATTCACAAATTCAGATGCAGAGACTCCAGGGCGTGTGATCTGGAGGTGCCCTTTCATTCTGGTCCGAACTGCTTGGGTGGGAGTTAGCAGCGGCCCCTTATTTCTACTTTATATTATTTTGGTACAGTGCATTCGTATATTTGTCTGCAGTAGTCTGCTGGCAAACATTAGCATTCAAGCTTACATTTTTGACAAATGTGCAGACAGGAATAGCATGAATAGGCATCTTAAATATTAACAACCTAAGCATCTGTTGTGAAACAAATTTAATATATTTACTCTGTTTTTCTCACATTGTTAGGAAAGGTTACAATAAGTGTAAAATTTCAGCTGTAGTTAGCACAAGGAATGCTTGGATATTTCACTATCTCTTCAAGCATTTAACACAATCACCAGATAGAAATGTGTCAAATCAGGCGCACTATTCAAAAACAACTTGAAACTGTAAGCATAGAGTGTATAGACATGAATATAGGATTTTCTCTGCAATTTCTATCTTCTAATTACTCTTCAGCACTATTTGTAGAATTTGAGAGTGCTCTTTCCAGTCCTGTACTCCTATATGCTCTTTAATATGTTTATACATACACTCATTTTCTAATTCACTTTCTATTTGAGATTGTTGGTGGTATTACCTTGCTTTTCAAGTTGAAGCAACGGTTTTGCAAGGAAATGTGAAATAACATAGAGTAGGTAAAAAAATGAGCCGGCAGAAAATGCAACGTGTTCACATATAAACATGCATCGGAACAGATAGTGCACACACATAATAAGGCAATAGAAGAGAAATTAAAATCCTTGGCTAGTATGCTATGTATGCCCACTCTTCAGTACAGCTAGTGGAAAAGAAACAACTGACTCCAAGGAATTCCTCTGTCCCCGTAATAAAGCTGTTCAGAGTAGAACAAGAGCACAGAAGAGCAAAGGCTCCAAAAAGGCTGTAGAGTTATTTCAGGAATCAGTGCATTCCTTCCCTTTTTCCCACAAGTCCAAATATGTAATAAATAAGTCCTTTGTATGCAAAATAGTTTACTGGAACAAAAAATATTTAAATTAAATGCTTTTTGTGCATGAATTTTGAAAAACTGGCCATTTCCTTTTTATACTCTTTGTTCTTGATACTTTAAATAGCAAAGTAACTCTCGCAGTTTCCCCTCTCCTGCTATTTTAGCGGCTCGTGTGAATCCTAGCCTGCTGCTGTGCTCCCGAGAAAGCAGTGTGAAGCAGAGTCGATCTGTAACTCACTGATGGGACACAGTGCTTTGGCAGTATCAGAAGCAGAGAGAGGCTGCCACGCCAGCCCCAGCCTGTACGAAAGCAGGGCACCTCTTTGGTCTGCAGCGTAGGCCCAGCCGGTCAGTGGATGAGCACCTGCCCTCTGTGGCTGTGCTTCCCAAGGCAGGGCAGGCAGCGCCAGCCCTGCCTGCAGCCCTGCCAGCATCCCACAGGCACCAACCACCACGTTCAGCTCTGCTGGGGACATGGGCATATCCACCCCTGCAGCACAAAAACCTCTTTAGAGAGGTTTCTCCCACGTTACAGGTTTGGGACAGAGAAAGGTTTACATGTATGCAACTGCCATTTAGAAGATAATCAGCTGAAGTCTGGTGTTCTTCTTAAAAAAAACCAAACAACCAAACAACAAAAAACCTCACCAAATCTTTTAAATGTATCAACTACTTGATTTTTCAAAGTATTGTCGCCTTTTCAATGGTATCTATTTTTTTTAATCTAAGTATTGGCAGAGGAATTTGAAGTAATTCCCTAGGTTTCCAGCTGTATTTGAAAAAAAAAAATTAAGGAGATTACTTTATTAATAAAACAGTTTGTAATATATAGAAAAATACATTAAAGTAGATTTCTGAATTAAAACTGGAGGAAATATGACTTCTGAAATGTTTTAGTCATATTTCTAGGAACTATGGTATTTTAACACAGACTCTAGTGAAGCATTTTATTGTCTTCTTGTATATAACTGCCATTGCTCTGTCTAGATATATTTAATATATATCCAGTGAAGCCACAAACTTTCCTTCTACAACAGTTTAAACACATCTGGAACATTTTACTTTCTTATAATTTATGTTAATAGATGTAGAGTGTATATACAATCTTCTCAGACATCATTGCTTTTTCCAAAGGGGAATTTTTTTACTTTCAGTCAGGGAATATATTTATAAGAACAAAATAACTCAAAGTATAGGCAATTCTATATATCATTTTATTTTCTGTTATATTAGGTTGATTATATAAAGCTTTCATTTAGAGCGATGGGATGATGAAATTACAGAGGAGTGATTGGCTTTTGTTTTTTCAAATGGTTCAAGTTGAGGGCTGCAAAAATGAATGTTTTTGGTAAAGTTCTTTGAGTACATAATATTTTTCATAGAATTCTGACAAATTAATTTAATAGAAAAGCCACAAGTCTCTTAGCCAGGTAAAATGGAAGTTCTGTTTTTGCCGTTATAGGCATCAGGCTTCAGTAATCTGCTTCTCTTGTGGAATGAACACTTTCTACTTAAAGCTATCATGCACCTACTGTTTATTTACGCTGCATTAAACTGACAGCACGGCAATCAGAGGAAAAAATATGACTTACTTTCCTGAAGTAAACACTAGTTTATAGGTTAGTGCCTATATTTATATTCCTGTCGCCACTAAATAATGGCTGTCTCCATTTTAATATCTACCTATGGTGTTACCCAGGGCAGCTGGCTCTTTCTTGTTTAAAACAAGGGAAAAAGGAAGGGGGGGTGAGGAAGAGAAGAAAGTTTTGTTATTATTCCACTCTAGGAGGAACTTAATAGAAAAGTGATTCGGTATTCCTTTCTGTGGCATGCCGAAGCCAGTTTTGAAGACATAGTATTCAGTTTAACTTGGTGTAATTGAATTGCATCTCAAACAAGGAAAACAGAATTCCTTAACAGTATTTGTCTATCCAAGACACTGAAATTGTATATTCAGGCAATGGCAGATTAAGGGCAGAAGCATTTTATTAATAACTGAAAGCACATATGTGTGTGTGATGAAAAATGTTCTGCAAATCTGTCACTATGCAATCAAGTGCATTTTTTAAACTTTAGTTGTCACAAAGTTGCTACTGATTCTAAAAAAAAAAAAAAAAGAAAAAGAAAGAAGTAAAACAGTTTGACGGTTAAAGAGTAACTTACAGTTCTTACTGCTTGTTATATGGAAATTTTGCAACTTTATAAAGTCCATGTCAGAAAGCCCTGTTGACTTGGACTAATGAGTCCAAGTAGCTGGTGTTTGAACTGAAGATAACAGCAGTCAGAATAACCCACAGTTATTCAAAAAGCTTCTCTAAATTCTCTGTTGAAGGATTCCATTAATAACCTTTATCTGAGAGGTTCATTTGTTCCTCAGATTCTGAAAGTATTGTACTTAACACTAAGTTGGCTTGTTGGTCAGTTCCCTTGGCTGTGGTATCATGAACTCTTGACAGCCCTGACCACAACTGGTAACTGTTATTTCCAAGAGGATATACTCTGATGTTCCCTTCAAAAATGCTGGTGTTTTCGTACATTTGCCATCCCGTGGCATCTGAGTTTACCACAGTTATCACCAACACTTCATTACTGGATGGGTATCCATTCTATTGCTTTGCAAATGTCGACTTTTTAATGGTTTCTGCATGGCATTGCTCTCAGTAGGTGTAAGTTTTGATAGAGATTAATTTTAGGGAGACGTGCCAGCAATGATCTTGTACATATGTTCTGATCTGGTCCTTGTCCCCTGTACCAGTTGTAATCTACTCTTAAGCTGTTTTATCTGCTGCAGTGTACTAGGAATGGCATAGTAATAGTAGAGTACAGTAGTAGAGTGTAGTAACACACCTCAGGCACCGTCTGAATTCTAAATATTTCCTTTTAAACTTGCTGAGCCTGACTTTGCTCCCATGCTGCTGTGTCACTGCAGAGCTTAGTTTTCACTGTTCTTGTAGAGGATCAGCATTAGGTGTTGAGACCAGTTGAGGGGCAAACTAACACTTAGTATTTGTGCCAAGGTCCACCTTGTAGCTATTCATTTAGAACACCAACACACAGCAATCGCTTTGGAGATTGATTTCCCTGTGAGACACTGTGCATTTGTGTATGCTGGGATTGAGACTGTAGGACCTGCTTTCAGCAGAGTGTAGGCTAGGTGCTGTCTCTGAGCTGTTGTAAAGCATGGCTGGTGACACCACTGCACAGCTGCAGGTTCACAAGAGTTAGCTCTAGCCACCTTGTGCTTCACTGTTGTGAACTGCGGGTTAGAGAGGCAGCGGAGTCTGCTGGCCTGCAGATGAGCCTCAGTCACCCCAGCTGCACCTGGGTGCAGAACATCAGGATGGGCCACGTCTGTCAGCTGCGTTGGCCTTACATAACTTCCAGCCACTATCTGCTCTATCTCTTTCCTGTGGCACATTATTACATGATATGACCTGAGGAGATGAGGGAGGTGCTTTAAACCTCAAGTGCATCTTGTCTTCCCAGGATCCTGCTCTGACAGGATTTATTTGGCCAGCAGCAGTAATTTGTGGGTCATTACACTTGCTGTTCACTAGACAAAGTTGTGATGCACTCCGATCACATATACTTGGAGAACTGTCTCATACTCTTTTATGGTGTCTGGACTCCTGGTTCTTGTTTCAGGCCTGAAAAAAATGTGTGATTTTGGGTTAATAGCTGTCCATGACATGTTTGCCATCCTTAATGCTGTAACCCTGATTTTGAAAATGCTCAGCACACAACTTCATATGAAAGAAAAGGAAGCTGCAGCACACTATCCTTTTATAAATGCAGCCTTAATATGCTCCTGGTTTATTTACCCAGCTATAAAATTAGTAATATAAGTGTTTCATAGAACACTGAAGCATTAAGTAATTCTTTATATTTGTAAATCAGTCCTAGAGTGGAAAACATTTTCAGCAGAAGTGCCAAGAATTGCTGCTCTGAACTCAAACCCACATGCAAAGGTACGAGAAAGGTATTTCCTTTTCAGTAACTGCACTTAGAATATGTGTCTGGTCATAATAGCCAGGTAATTAAAAACATTTTCAATGAAAAGGAGCAAAGTTCTACATTTCATACACACCCTATAGTCCTACTTCTATTACATTAAATAAAAGACAGAAAAAAGAGGAAGGGAAAGAGAATGGGAGAGAGTGTGCATGCATGCAAGCTTTCAGAAGGAC
The DNA here is from genome assembly GCA_013397815.1 of Aleadryas rufinucha. Classification (NCBI taxonomy): domain Eukaryota; kingdom Metazoa; phylum Chordata; class Aves; order Passeriformes; genus Aleadryas; species Aleadryas rufinucha. Next base: position 446,572 of record VZTH01005091.1, read on the forward strand.
CAAAGGCAAAAAAATGAAGTGGAGAGAAATTGCAGACTGAGTTTTAAAATGTTTATAATCAAAGATTAAATTAATATTTTTTTGTGGAGAGCAGTATTAGAAAGATTTTAAATCATTAGCACTTTTCATCATAGGTGGGCTTCCTTGATAAATGTAAGGAGTCTCAAGAATAATTAAAGGCATCTTAAAACTTAAAAATGACAGTTTTAGCTTCTAAGGATTCATTGTAATGTAATAATACTGTATGCTTTTTAGTGTTACTTCTGCACTAGACATTTAATTACAGTCTTTGTGAGACACGTTATCTGTATAGTAACCAGTGCATAAAAAGAATGATATTTACTTTTACATACAAGCTCTTGCTTGCCAGCTTTCTTTTTAAGATTATAGATTAAGATCTCCAATCCAGAATGTTCATGACTTCAATGAAAACAACTTAATTTGACACAATTTTGGGGACGAATGGAGCATTTATTGTAATAGTACTGCTTCTCTAGTCACACTATTTGCAATAATACTTGAACTGCTGTTTATCAGTGGGATGTTTTTCTGTGCAAGGGTCCAAACTCAGTGCTTCTTTGCTTGTTCAAAGGGTAGATTTTAGAATACCAAAAGAAAAAGCATGTTTAATTTTTATATTGAGAAGCAAGATTTTAAAAAGATTCTAAGAGTGGTTTGGTAGGTTTTTTACAGGTACAGTTTATTGCTGAGAGGAAATTTGGAGCCTGCTTTTGCTATGTCAGATATTGACTATTGTCTGAAACTTACACTGGATAATATAAATTTATGGGGTTCGTAGCTTGGTCCACCCATTGCTGTGGAAAAGTGAGTAGGTTTGCAAAAAGGTGCATAAAATTAGTTTTTCTTTTGATACATTTCCAGATTCCCCTATTATGAAAAGTGCTTCTCGACATACTGAACTTCCCACAGTTCCTAGGTTCCACACTGCCGTCATTGCAGGATAAGGCACAGGGGAAACCGCATCCAACTGTTCTAAAGCACCGCTTTTCAATCGATAATATGTATCATACATCTTCTTTTGGGTCTTTTTTTTCATTTGTTATCTAGCAGTTCTGTGCAGGAACGGTACAATATAGGTTTTGAGCCCCTAGTTTCAGTATGCTTGTAAGAAAACCTCACAGTGAAGTCAATCAGTCAAAATCAATCTCTGTCCCATTGACTGTATTTTATTGACTTTCTTTTGCTTTTTTTTCTTCACCTGACTACTGAATACCATAATCATTTTCACCATTCCTGATGAACTTCATTATAATCTTCTTAAGGCACTTTTATAGCATGTTTGTATTTGAACCTTTAATTCCACTACTTTATTTGGGCTGCAAGCCCTACAAGTAACCGACTTCTGCATTGCCACTTAAAATGACAATTAGGATACTCATAGGTGTAGTTATTGTTTTCTAAGCATTCCAGAAGAATTTTATAGATACCATGCAAGAGAACTGAACCAGTAGAATTTCTTTATATGTTTGGCAGGATGACAGATATGCCGTAAGAAGCATTATACTGTCTGATAAATTGCATTACCAAGCACTATTTCATATAGGTTGTGTCTCTTTAAAAATGCAGTCTCCTCTATTTGCCCTATTAATTGTTGATATGTTGCCATCCACGAGACAAAAATTAGAGCTGTAATTAAATAATCATGTGATGCTCCTTAGTGCCAGTGAGAGCAAACTCATTTTTCCAGGCCCTGATGGTCACTGATTATTCTATTACTACTGGCTTGCTTTATTTTTTTTAATGGCTCTATATTGCTGGGTTACCTAACCACTGCCCTTCTTTTCAAAATTAAAGGAATTGAAGAACATTAAGTCACTTAATTGGCCAGTGGTCTATGGGGACACAAAGTAGTCATACCTTCTCTGCTTTTTGGTCACTCAATTGGTTCTACTGGGAGAACTACATCAGTGGTGTGGTTGCGTGCCATTTAATTTACACTGGTGTTTTGGCTGGGATGGATGCATATAGGGAATGCCAGGAGAATTACAAAAGGAGCAGGGTATTAAAATTCAGAAATGATTAAAATTGAAATAAAAGGATGCTGCTGCTTTGCCAGTACTCTGGCAGTCATAATGACACATAGAGATTAGTTTCCACCTTCATCTTTTCCTTCTTTCTCATTTCCTCTTGTTTATTGTTGACACATTTTCCTTATGTCTCTGCTTCTCAGCGCTTTTTTTCACTGTTGTATATTCCTACTTTTTCTCTTTCCTTAAGCATGGAGAAGCTTACTTAACCTTATTATAACAATAACAGAATAGGTTATTAATATTTAATATGCACATGATTAAAATTTCTCTCTTAAACATAGGTCAGCTCTATTATTAACTGACATGTTATTTTTCATTAAAAAATTTTTATTCTGCCCTTACGGTTTCTCAAACACCCTTTACTTTGGTGGTGATTTAACACATAATGTTTAGAAAACTGTGTTAGGCTAGTGAAAAAAAAGAACTTACCAGTCATGGATAATCAATTATGCATGAATTCAGATATAACAGATGGAAACTGGTGAGTTAAAGTTTCTCTTTAGCTTCGTGATTTTTTTGTTTTGTTTTTGTGACACCTGTCTCTTATGTATAGATAAACATCTAACATAGCATACTGCTTTTCATGCGTCTTTGTGTTTTTTGCTTTTTGGGTTTGGGGTTTTTTGCTTCTTTTTGGTTTTGTTGGTGTGGCATAAACTTATTTTCCCCTGTTTATAACTTACTATTTTTAATTTGTTTGTCTGTGAGCATTTCTATACTGCCTGCCTTTTCTAGGGCTGAAGTGTCCTGTGATGAAGCCAGCATTTAATCTTCTAATAAACTACACAATGTAATTTGACCTTAAAATTGTGTCAGCACGATATTTTAAATTATAGGAGTTCATTTTTGCCTTCAGCTGCTCATGGACTATAGTGTTATGACATTAAAGCAACAGAGTAGACTGCGGCGGGGCATAGGTATTCACATATGCATATATTCATATATGCACATTCTTGTGATTGTGATACTTATATAGGTGTTCCCTCCAAAAGCATTAATTAAATTTCTTTCATTCATTTGACAATGAAATAGATTGCTTTACTGCTTTTCATTAAAAAGTTCAGTATGGGCTGAGTGCAATAGTTCTTTTGGTCATGGAAAGATTTTTACGGAACTAAATCAAGCAAAAAAGACAATAACACTTTGTGATATGCCCACAGCAATGACTACTTGGTATTAAGTAAATGAAGAGCTGAATATGTTTTCTTTTTCTTTTTACACAAAAATACATAAAATTAGAGTTTTAAGCACGGGCTTAGATGTGAGATGAGTTTATGCGCAGTTCATTCATGGCAGTGTATTGAGCGATTCTCGTATTTGAAGGTGTCCCATGTTTGAAAAATATGGGGTTAAGTTGACTTGGACGTTATTTTTCTATGATTGCAATAATTTGGAGCATTTCTTCACCTGGCCCCACCCACTTTGTAAGTGGCACATTTGCAGATGTGGTGCAGAGAAATTTTCCATCTGTATACCTATAACGGAAAAATGAATTGAGAGAATGCACTGCATCTTTCATGAGCATAATATTCCAAAACTTCTCATGAGCACCTTACCAACATTTGTGAAGGAAAAATCTCATACAGGAAGGAGTTTGTAGTATAACCTGCCAGAAGCAAATTACAGAGAAGAGATCTTTCCCCACAAATTTTTGAATTTAACACAGGAACTAGCTTGTGCCCACCTGTTAAGGCATTTCCTTCAAAGTTCATGAGTATAAACTACTATCATAAATATTAACCTAATTTTGCCCTAAAAATACTATATTCTAGTGAGTTTCCAACTGCTGCTCTCCGTCTCAGTTTGTTTCCATTGTAGCCACTTAGCAGGAAATCCAGAAACATAGTTGCTTTAAGCAAATAAATACATCAAATACTTGAATACATTTTTGTTAATTTCTCCTTTTTTTTTTTTTTTAACCTAAATCAGAACAAGTATTTTTGACATTTTTGGGGTGCTTGGAGTAACATTTGGAAGTTATTTGCTTTATGTTGTTTGCATTAAACTAAGCATACTCTGACACATATATAAATAACCTTTATTTTAGCGACACTGCATATACTAAACCTTTTTTAGTTAGCACCTGGTAATATTAACAGATATCTTGTTCCTTAAAAGAGCTGTGAATATTAACAGCTAATTGCTCCTGAAAAGAATTGTGAAAAACTCATTCATTTTGTCTTTGTTACTGCAGAATCATCTGAGTTTGAGATTGGAAGGAGCCCTAGAAGAAAGTGCTAATTTGGCCAAAACCACCAACTTTCAATTTGTTTTACACCAAAACCACATATTTTGCATGTATTTTATGTACAATGAATATTGACTCCTGTCAAGTTTGGCCGTAATTAGATGCAGTTTTACTTAAAAGGTTTTGAACCTTAGAAAAAGTGTAGCAGAACCTGGGCAGAGTTCTGAGTTAATAATGAAACTGGAAACAGGACATTTAATGTGGTTTTGTGTTTCATAATGAAAGTTTGACATAGTTCAATTCATCAATCAGTTCTAACCATTTCCTTCAACTTAAAACTCTTCCATGTTTTCAGTTTGTGACAGTAGATTTTTATTTGTACTATCAGGTCAATGACAGAGATGATTCTCCTGTTGATGAAGAATTCCTATGTAAGAACTCACTGCAGTTTGAGCTCAACAGCAGCAACATCGAAGCTCTAGATAATAATACTTGAATAGTCCTCTGTAGGACTAAGTGCAATGGTTCAGATGTTTTCTACCATAATGCACAGCTTTGCTTGGGTGGCATGAAATTCATCCTTACCTGAATTGTTAGATCAAATTTCTGTATTCCTAAAAGCATACTAACTGGGATAGAAGCACAGTGGTTGGAAGTGAGGGAAAATGAGTCACAGAATGGAAAAAAGCAGAACCAGTAAAAAAATTGCAAACAACATTGCAAAACACTTTGGAGATAACTTGGTGTGACTTTCCTTTTAACAAGTAAAAATAACAGGAACTACGGCTTTATATGTCCAGGGATCATGATTTACATACTGTTAAATTAATAGAGCTTCTATTCAGACACATCCCTAAAATAACCACTTATCAACTGACTCTTTTAGGTAAGAATTATATGCCCATCTCATGCCTAGGAGTTATCTAGTGCTGTGATAACGAGGGCTTTAACAGGAACCACTCTTTTTTCATCTCTCAGTGTCCCACATTAAACATCTTCACATGAAAGACCTAAAAATTATACCTCTGGGGAGAAAGCTGTGAAATTAGTGACCTGCTGAACATACATTTACGACATGGGAAACTTGGCTGATCCTAAGATGCCAACTTTCCTCCCTTCTTCCAGCTGCCTAATTGCATTAAATTTTATTATATAAAGCTCTATTGCATTTTTTTTATTTGTTCTTTTTTGTGGAAGTAGTTGGCTGTAGTTGCCACATGGAAATTATGAGCATGACTCATCAAGGTCCTGGTCTAGTGTTAAGGATGGAAAAGAATATGGTCTTCAAAATGCATTTTTAAAAGTTGAAGCTTTTTATTTGAAGTGGTTCTGAAATCCACAGTCATAAAACATACTGGCTTATATTAAATAACATATAGATAGTGTTTGTGGGAGTTGATGTCCTACTATAGACAGCAAAAAGTGAACTCAGTTTGTCCACATAGCAGACAAGAGACTGTGCAACTACAGAGTAAGATTTATGGGATTAACCATTAATATTGATCGCTGTGATCTTTTATGGGAAAGTGGGCATCTCTCTATTACAATTTTAAGCAGCTAAGATTTCTTGTGGCAACTAGGGGTAAAAGACTCACTATTCTCGTTAGTGCTCTTGTTCACCCTTCACTACATCATGCCAAGCAGATTTGTTGGATTTTACTCCATAATTTTCTTCCAGCATTTTGCCTCTCCATGACTCACCAAGGGGTGAACTGAAATAACTGTTGGGGCCACATCTGCAAAGTATGTATTTACTTTAGTTGCACAAGCATCTTAGTCAAAATAGACATACAGCTATGAAATGACTTGTACAAAATGGTGCAGTAGTTTGACTAAAAGTAACGTGTTTTATCCAAAATCATATTTTGCATATTCTTATTCAACTCTATTTAAAAAAAAAGATTCCGTGATCGAAGTGCATTGCAGATAATGTTTGCAGGAGTAAACGAGCCTCGTCACAGAGGCAATCAATAGGGAGATGTCTGTTTGTATATGATTTTACATATCTGCAAGCTAGCTGAGACATCCAACTACAAAATGCTGCACCATGGGACACTGTGTAGATATCTGATACTTCCCAGGAGGCTTGGGGTCTGTAAACTAATGAATGCACTACATGTAGCCATATCTGTAGGTTTTTCACCTCTGACGAATATGGTAAGGATAATTTACTTCACTTAATAACCAATTAAGTGCAGTTCAATACAGCTGACTATCGTAAGTTAAATATTCATTTTAAATAACTGTTTCAGGACATGGTGTGTGAGAGAACACAAACGAGCAGAAATTGCTCATGCAAAATGTGAGAGGGGACGACAGCTTGTGTGCGATGCCTTTCAGTGCTATGAATTTCATTTCATAGCACTTTTTCTTTTTGACAGGCATCCTATCCAGGCTGGGGCAGGTTGCAGTCAAAAAAATCTAGGTTGGTATGTAACTTTTGAGTTCAGCGTGGGGGATGTCGCAGATGCTGTGATTCACATTGGTGTGCATTGGATTCTTGGGTCGTATGTAAATTGAGATTGCTTCAGTCAGGTTAGTTGAAGCATTTGAGCGGTGTCAGGCAACTATTGTTGTTCAGGGCTAAGTGAAGGGGAAGTTAGTCTGAGGATACTGAAAAACAACTTCAGTCAGAGGTGCAAAACTTGAAGGTCTGCGGGACTGTGTTGGCAAAACAGCAGTGACTGCTGAGGCTTGCACAGGTGAGAAAGGACTGTAGGGTGCATCCTTCCCTTTCACCCACACTTCTGTCTAACCCACGTGGCAAGTAGGCACAAGCCCTCTGGGAAGTCACCCACCTTCTGGCCACAGATGTTTACCTTCAGAAAGCCACGGGATGGTACTGTCATTGCCTTGCTGTCCAGCAGTTACCATTACCCATAGATGTGCGCCCATCACACCCTGTACTAGGGGAAATGCATTCAAATCCCCACCGAAGGGAGTTTCCCAGCAGTCCCACTGCTGCTGCACAGCTCTGCATCACCTCCAGCACGGGCTGGTGCTTACGCGTTACCCAAAGGGCTGCAGCATTGTCAGAAGTACATACGCGTAAAAGCCAGTCAGCCTGATCTCCCCAAAGAAATCTGATAAAAGAGAATACACAGCCATGCTGGTTTTGCTCTGCTGCCAGGTCATTTCTGTTTGCATTGCACAAGAGCCAATCCTCAAGGTTTGGGCCCGTATTTCCTAATTTATTTTGAACAAGAAAATATTGGAATAGAGACCTTAGGAGGCACTGAGGCAGCATGCCACACTGGAGAATTTCTTTTGCTTTGCAGCTAGTGAGACTGCTGCTTGAGAGTTAATTCACTATGGGGTTGAAAATATGCAGCCCAACTTTTTAAATATTTGTCTTATTTCAACATAAGCTAGTGCAAAATGCATTTATATATCATAAAAACTGTGCAACAACTTTATTAAGGATTAATAACCTTTATTAAGCATATATTTGCCTGCTATATGTTGACTAGAAGCTATGAAAAATGTGATGTTACTATTGCCGCACGTTTAAATGATTGCCTGCATATGTATCCATGACAATATCTATTCATCTTCTGTTCTTTATATATGTTTTTATTATAAATATCTTTATTCTAGCTGAACATTTTAATATCAAAGTTGACACAGTAAAGTGCAAATTGGAATAGGTCAAATGAAAATCAGATATCTGTATCTTGAATTATTTCCAAGTAGTTCAGTATTGATAAGAGATATCTGATTGTTGTCTGTCAAGACGTAGCAGCCTTCAGTAATTCGTGCTTTCTAGTCAAAGCAAGGGTTCCACACTCAGCTTTCCAAGTCTGTAGTAAATACTTTACCAGGCATAAGTGCTGTATGGGAATTAGATTAATCCATGTGGTAGGGAGTTTATAAGGTTTAGTGCATATATGCAATTTCAAGAAGAGTTCTTTTCCATAATCATTTATCTCAAGCATAGGAAGCATATGAATGATTATATAATTAACAGAATATTTGTTTGTCAGTGTTTGGTTAGTGTGCGTAATAATATCATTATTAGGCCTTCTGTGCTCCTGTATTATCAGATTGTTATCTCCCTGCTCCTTTAATTCACCGTCTCTGCTTTTTAGATTAATCACCTTATTTTAATCCAAATGTTTTTGGTTTTGTTTTGTTTTTACCATGAACAGAATGATTTGTGAACACCAAAGCAAAAGTTATTTCAGAAGATTTTAATTGTTTGTTGTTGTTATTTGTTTTTGTTATTGTCATATCTGGTAATCATTTTTATAAGGTGGTATTTTAGTTCCAAATCTTGTTCCAGATCATATTTGCTCTATTCTAATCAGCTCTGCATCTCTTAAATTATTTTCAATGTCCTTTTCCTTCATCATGCTGCACGCAGCATACTGCCAACTGAAACTCTCACATCCTTCATGATTTTCTTCTTTAGTGGTCAGCTTTGCTTACTGCTGAAGTTAAAGTTTATTTTATCAGGCTTTTCTGACAAGGTTGAAAAACTAATATATTGATATTTTCCATTTTACCCAGAAAGTTTGAATTCAACTAGTTAACACCGTTTTTCTCCAAGTATTCAAATGTATTGGGAAATATATACATTCCTTTTAAGAGGGACTGATTGATACTCTTATCTTGTTGAAAAAAGATTTGTTTCTAAACAAACAACCCGCTAGACAGTTACCCCTTGATCATATGTTGTGGAAGATGTCATCTACATTTTCCCTTGTTTTTCTTTGTGAAACATGTTTCTTTGGTTTTGGGTTTTGGTTTTTATTTTTCCTTTTCAGCAGTCTCAGTAATGATCTTAGTAACCCTTTTCAAGACACACAACATAGGTACAACTTTTCATGTTTCATACGTATGCCACCTCCACTTGCTCTGCTTTGAATAATAGTGTTATGTAACAGTGTATTCATTTTCCAGCCTTGCACTTCTTTGCTTCTGAGATTATAATCTATTTTATGCACTGCAGAATATGATAAATATTTCATGCATTTCACCCTATTACCATTTTATTTTTCCTGCACGTCCTACATGCTGTTTGTGCTTATTTTAGTAAACATCAATGTGATTCCTTACCTAGTCTTGATATATTCCTCTTCTTTAATAATAAGTAAAATACGTGTAGTGCAAAATTTTCTCTTTATAAAGATTTGCCCTTTCTGTGTTCAGAGGCCACGCTGTTTTGTGTTTTACAGAACTGGTATTAGCCTTCTCACTCACCTACTTTTGCTGCTGCCTCATGTTTGTATTGTTTTTGTTGCTGTTGTTTTGTTGTCGGTTGCTTTAAAGTTACTGCCCTAAACATTTTGGTTAAACACCTGTCTATGCAGCAATTCATGTTTTCTTTGGTCGATGATGCAACTTCCCCTTTAGACACAGTCTATTCAAACACTATGCATTTTATCAATAAAGAAGTTTAATTTTTCTCTTATCTCGCAGCTTGTACAAACTTGTTGCTTTCAAGTTTGGCTAGTTGGGTTACTTTTCTCCAAGTGCATGATGGGAAAAAGCTATGTCTGTCTCGCAGTTGCTTATTTTGTCAATACTTTACCACCTTTTAGCTTTCACCTTTCAGGGGTGGCTTTCGGTCCCACGTCTCGGACTCGACACAGGGACAGTTTTGTGGCGAGGGGATGTGGCATGTCGCCGTCCCGAGCGTGGAGCGATGTATCGCTCTCAGCCATGGTGTGTTGCGGCTTGCTCTGCTTGGCCGCGGCGCCCACCAGAGACGCGGGGGATGATGCCCTCCGCGGAACAGAGCGGGTTTCACCCAGCCTCGGCCGCCTTTCAGAACGGTGGCTGGTGCTTTTCTTTCACCCCTGTCGGTACCGACAAGAAGAAGAGGGGAGGAGAAACTTCTTACCCCCGACGTGGGCCGCCGGCGCCCCG
>VZTH01005092.1:178-14359 GCA_013397815.1 Aleadryas rufinucha
ACCTTTAATAAACCTTCAATAAACGATTAATGACACTTAATGTCGTTTAATGACGTTTAAGACCGTTTATCAACGGCTCCCCTGCGCCGCAGTTAACATGGAGCTGCCCCGGTGCGCTGTGGGATCGCGGTCTCTCGCCCCGCCCCGGTGCGCGCTGGGACTGCGGCGCTGCCCGGGGCATGCCGGGAGTTGTAGTTCCGTCCCGCGGGGCTCGGGGGGTCCCTGAGGCGGCCCGGGCACGGCGGGGGAGGGCCGCGGACACTCCGAGGACACCGGCAGGCACCGAGAGGCACCGGGGCGGTGCTGCTGTCCCCACCGGGGCGGGATGGAGCGGCCGGGGGCAGCGGGCGTTCCCCCGCCGCCCGTTAGAGGGGGCCCGCGGGCCGCCGCTTCCCGGCCCGCTGCCGTCCTTGCCCGTGGGCTTCGATTCCCAGCCGACGGGAGTTATCTGTTCTTATCTTTGGTTATTAAAATTATTAACGTGTCGTTCAAACCGTGTTATTTCCTCCGGCCCGTGCCCGAGCTGCGCCAATCACTTGGCTTCGGGTTTAGCAAGCGTTGCGAAGTTTTTTGCGAGTTTAAAGCACGTATTTGTTCAAATTAAAGGCATAAATTCGCTCGAGAAGTATGGGCTCTCCTGTTTTCCAGCTGCGGAGGTTGAAAGTGCGGGTTTGGCTCTGAGAGCCCCAAAACACATCAGTCCCAGTTAGGTCCCATCTGTCCCAGTTAGGTCCCATCTGTCCCAGTTAGGTCCCATCTGTCCCAGTTAGGTCCCATCAGTCCCAGTTAGGTCCCATCTGTCCCAGTCGTGTTGGACTGGAATTCTGCGGGATCGGGGCGGGATCGGCAGCAAAGCAGCCACGGGAAGCACCAGGATCTGTCTGGAAAACAACAGCAACAACAACAACAACAATCCCAGCATAATCCAGTGCCAAGCGCTGGCCACGCTCTGAACTGTGTCCCCACTCTTTCCTGCGGCCTGACACGCTGAGGGGTTTTTTAGTGTTAAATACACCTTTAAAGGGGGCTTGAAATGAGAAAAGGGCGCTGCAGCTGCTGGGGTTTTACGGATTTATTAACTGGAGGCGTTGTTGTTCAGGAAAGAAGGGGAATGTGTGGTACATCCACCCCTGAGAGCGAGCCCTGCGGTGCCCGTGCTGCACACGGAGGGTGGGCTTGGTTGAACGGCAGCTGAAGCTCTGTGGAAGAAATAAATCCCCGTGGAATTAGGCCCAGAGACAATAAAGGCGATAAAGAGTTGTGTGAGGGGGAGCTGAGAGCTTTGGAGAGCCCAAACTCGATCCTATCCCCAAAAGCAGGGTTCATTTGGGGTTGCCGAATGCTGTTGGCACAAAGCCCCAGCCCAGGGCTGCAGCTCTGGGGATCTCTGCCCTCGCTCCGTGCTGGACCAGGAGCTCCCAGAGCTCAAACCGGAGATTTCCCATCCCGTTTTCCAACATGCCGAGGAATCCCGTCCCTTTCTGCTGTGCCGAGCTCAGCCACCAGCCCCAGAGCCCACGAGAGGGAGCAAATTCCTGCTCGGAGCACTCCCCGGCAGCAGCAGCTCCCTCTGGGAATAACCACGCGAGTTCCCTTCCCCAAAAAACGCGGCCCTGGAGCCCCGGGGGTGGCACCAGGGGACAGCGCAGGTCCCCAGGGTGGCGGTGGGGTGACCCCAAGTCCTTGGGAAGGGCCGAGCACCAGCTGCCCGGCCACCGAATCCACCCTGAGAGCTCCTCTTCCCTGCTGATTCCCGGTGGCTTCGCTCCCTGCAACTTCCCCTGCTCCGCGGAGGGAGATGAAGTTTGGGACTCGCTCGGGAAGGAGCCCCTGGAGCTGGGGACAAAAGGGATAAGGCTTTGCTGGGTGTTATTTTAAACCATCCAGGGAGCAGGGAGTGATCTCCCAGCAGGATAAATCCAGGGGTGAGGAGCTCTTGGTGTGCCCAGGACCTTCCACAGCCACAAAGGGGCTCTGAGCAGTTGCTGCTGCAAAGGAGAAGCAATATCTGGAGATGAATCTGGAGATGAGGCAGGGGGGAAAAAAAATAAAGATTTCTGCTTTCTGGCCATCTCTTGCATTGAAGCAGCGCTTGCCTAACAAAAGTGGAATTCTTTATTTCCGTGCTTTGAATGCAGCTCCTGTGTGCTTGATAAAATGAACCCATAAAATTGCAAATACGAGGCAATTTGACTACTGATGGCTAATGCATCATAAGGGCCCAGGGAATGGGAGCATTTAAAAATACCCCATCTGAACACTGGGCACTGCCTCCTTGCCTTGCTCTACAGCAGAATAAATAAACAATATGTGTCTATTACGCTGATGTTGTCCAAAGCCCAAAGAATGAGTGCACAATGTGCTGCTTGCTTTTTATGGCTGATCCATTATGCCCAGAGACCGACGTGGGAATGAGGAGAGGGGGAATCAACAGCTCCTTCCCTTTGAGGAAAGGCTCCTCTTGTTTCACATCCCCAGGGGAGTTATTTTCCATGGTTGCATCCAGCAGCAGGATCCTGCCCTGTTATCCAACCTTGGCCTGGGGTCTACCCCGGTTCTGGGGGGACAGCAGAGCCAGGGGAGAGGGGACAGAGCCCCTAAGAGTCAAACTCCCCCTGTAGTGCAGGGAAATGGGGGAGAGCAGCTCAACATCAGTGCTGATTCCTGCAGGAAACAAAATGCCCGAAAAGGAACACAAAAGGAGACTTTTCACAAGGGATGGAGTGCCAGGACAAAGGGGAATGGCTTCAGAGTGACAGAGAGCAGGGTTAGATGGGATTTGAGGAAGGAATTCCTTCCCTGTGAGGGTGGGGAGGCCCTGGCACAGGCTGCCCAGGGAGGCCCAATCCCTGGAAGTGTCCAAGGCCGGGTTGGATGGGGTTTGGAGCACCCTGGGACAGTGGAAAATGTCCCTGCCCATGGCAGGGGGTGGGATGGGATGAGTTTTAAGGTCTCTTCCAGCCCAACCCATTCCGAGATTCAAAGAGCAGAGCTGTGCCCTCCACAGTCCCATTCCTGGGCTCATTCCTTCTCTCCGAGGAGCTGATTCCAAACCAAGCGGCGCTGGCAGAGTGGGAACATCCAGCTCGAGGAAATCCACGCCAGCAAAGCCCGTAATCTCTTTTAAATTGTCTGAGAGTGGGAGGAATAAAAGAGAGCGAAAATTACACACCCCCCCACAGCTTTTCCTGGGCAATCTCAGAATTTATGGAGACAACTCCTGTGGGATGCTCCATCATGTCACCCAGGACTTGTGTGTCGACTCTTTTCCTGCTGCTGCCGAGGGAAGAAATATGATAACGGGAGGGATAATGAAGCAGACATGTTTTCTCCAAATCAAACCCGTTCTCTCTTCAGCGGGGAGAAAAGGGTAAAGAACTTCCCCCCCTCACGATATTCTTCTCAGTAATGTGTTTTGACAATTTAATTTAGAAGTCATAGAGCAGCGAAGACAAAGTCACCCGGTGGGTGGACATCGGCGAGTTCGGTTGCCTTTGTGATGAATTGGTGATGGTACAGAGATGACAAAACAACACAGGGGGACAAGGAGGAGGCTGGCAGCGCTGTCGGCGGCGTGCACAGGATAAATTGAACGCTACACTTCATCCAGGAGCTCCAAGCATCCCCAGGCATCCCGACGTAATTTATGAATTGCAATTAGCATTTTATTACGGCTCATGCCCGAGCTGCGCCTATCACTTGGGTTCAGGTTTTGCAAGAGCTGCAGAGAAAAGTTTTCCGAAGTTCGAAGCAGCTATTTGTTTAAATTAAAGCCGTGAACACGCTCGCGAGTTTGCTGTGCTGCTCTCCAGCTGCAGAGGTGGAGGGCGTGGGGTTCTCGTGGAGAGGTTTTGGGGCTCTGGCAGCACACACGTGTTCTCCTTGTGTTGGACAGGCTGTCCCAGGAATGCTGTGGGATTGCTGTAGGGGCAGCAGCGAGGCAGCCCCGGGGAGCAGCAGGACCTGTCTGTGCCCCACAGCCCCGGTTTCGGGTCTCGGCTGTGCCCCTGCTCCCACCTGAGCTCGGAGCCTTCTCTGTGCAGCTCTTGCAGAGCCCCCTCCCAATATTTTGGGTCTGATGGCTCCTAGATTTATGTCTCCTTTTCCTGAGACGTGGAAGCTTCTGTCTCTTGCCCTTTGGCAACTTCTCCAGTCAGCCAGCAGAGGAGCAGCCACTCCTCCTGCTCCCTTTTCCATCCCGGAAAAGGGATGCTTCCCCTGCCCTGCAAACAGAAAAACCAGCTTAAAAACCTCTCTGAAAAGGGTGTTTTAAGCTGGAAACTGGAGGACTTTGTGGGCAGTAACCACCAAATTTCCAGCCCTGCTTCAGGACCCGCAGCACCCCAGGAAGGTGCCCAGGCAGGGATCCCTCTGCCCATCCAGCTTTGCCTGGTGTATCCCAATGCAGGGACACAGATCTGTTGTACAATTGAGCTCCAGAGTCACTCTGAAAGGCCCCTGACTGTGTTGGAAACGACTCTGCAGGCTGTTATAAATATACAAAGCTTTTTGTGGGGATATTCATGAAATTCTATCACCACTTACCCTGGCTGGTAATGGCCTTGTTTATGTATGGGCTCTCTACCTGGCTTTGCAGCCTCTCCAAACACAATTCCATTACGGTGTTTAACTGCTCTATCAGTGTAGTACTTAGCTCTCTCTGCTTCCCAGCACAGCTCCTTAATGGCCAGGGAAGGTATTAGGCACTGCAGTTTGTGAGTATTCAAAAGAAAGTTCAAATCTCACGATGTCTTTATTTTAAAATTCATGGAATTTCTAAGTACCAACTTGTAAGCCGTGACCAAACAGTCATTTCTTTCTTAAACAGCTTTTTTTTTTCCCTCCCCTCTTTCTCCTCCACCAGTTAAGTTGCTCTCTCCACAGCTCTGCAGATGCCAGTCCCTCCTTGTCCCACTGCAGTGTCCCCAAAACCCTCGGGGTCTCCAGCAGCTCTTTCTTGCCCAAGAGCAGCCACAGCCCACACCAAGCAGGGGGACATCGCTCTGAGGGCACTGTGGGGTCACTCTGGGGCTTTGCAGGGGGTGTGGGACAGGGAACCAGCTGTGCCCTCCCTGAGGAGCGCTGGGGGGAGCAGATCGAGGGGGAGAGAAGAGGATCAGAATTCAGGGGAGCATTCAAAGGGATGTGCAGTACCTGTGTGAGAAGGGTGGCGGGATCTGGTGGTGCTGGGGACACGGCAGGGCTGGGAATTGTCCCTCAAGTCCTTCCTCAGCAGCTGTAGGGGGGTGACCCCAGCTGGGCTCCAGGTGCCACCAAAGCTGCTCCACCACTGCCACCCCCATAACCCTCCAACCCTTACCACACAAACCCATCAGCATTCTCCTTTATGGCACTGCATGGACCCAGTTCCCAAATTTCTTCCCTAAACCGAGAAGAAAAACCTTTCGACTTGGGATCTAAAGTCCCAAAGTCCCACTTCCCACAGGGAACCGTGAATCCCCGCATCCAGCAGCCACTGCCTCATCCATCAGGTGCTGCTCAACCTGCGGCTGTCACCGTGGCATCTGGGTGGCAGGAGGCAGCTGGGAGGATTTGCCTTCCCTTTCCAGCTGATCAAGAGCATTTTCTCGTTTCCTTGCATGTTTTGGCAGAATGTCACGATTTAATTGTTGGAAACAAGAGCAGGAAATATTAGCAGCACTGGCACAATAGGATTTTAATTTAGCTTCAGGACAGAAATGGGTCTCTAGCAGAGTGCCAGGCTCCAGGATTGCCTGTGAGTACGAGGAGCCTGGAGTTTGCCTAATCGTTTGCACAACTGGGGTAATTCTGTAGGGATGCGAGGGACTTAATTGGGCTCATGCTTAAACACCCTCGTAATGCGAGGCACACGGCGTGCTCCCAGCGTCGTTATTAAACAGCCCATTTCACTTTTTAATGATCATCTTGGATCACTGTAACACTGATCAGCAAATAAGCCCGGACAAATAAACATCTGTCTTCAGTGTTCCCACAGCTGGGGCTGCTGCTGGGCTCCGAGGGAGGCTGGGACAGAGGGACAGCGCTGCCCCCAGCCCCAAGAGACCCCAAATAATCCCTCTCTGCCCAGGATGAGGGGCTCAGAGGTTGGGGTGGGTCCTCAACACCACCCCTTGGGCCACCGCTGTCTGCTCGGGCAGGAGGGGTCGCCCCGCCCGCCCTGACATTGAGGTAAAATATGGGGCACCACTAAATTATTCAGTAGGTGAGAGGGGCTCTCAGGATGGCGTGTTGCTCTTCTGCAGTGTAATTAATAGTCTTTAGATTAAATATGAAATCATTCCTGCTCATTAATAATTCAGCGGCAGCGTGGCGATCTTCGGAGAGCAGCAGCACTTCATATTCCTCTCAAGTCTGGTGCCTGGAACGCTTCTGGGGGAGGCGGCCGCCCTTTCATCCATCTCAATTACAGCTGCTGGCTGCTCGTTTCCTTCTCGAACCTTGTTCTGCCAAGGTGGGAAACTTTTCTGCCTCTCCCGAGTCGGTGCTGAGCGGTGTCGGAGTGTCCTGGGAGGGGCCGGTGCTCCCTGTCCACTCTGGGGTGGAAGTGCCAACTTGTGGCGCTTCCCGAGGTGTCCACGGCAAACCTGGGCAGTGCCGGGAGGTTTTGGGGCTGGATTGAGCTCGAACACAACTTCAGCTTCCTCTCTATGGGCTCTGAGCGGGGTCTGAGCGTGCAGAGACATTCCAGAGGGAGGCGGAGGGATGGGAAAGAGATTCCCATGGCCAAGGCACCTGTGCTGCCACCCTGCCATGGCTCTTGCCATCGTGCTGGTGGCCTCGACCACTGCAAAATCACCAGCGCCAGTCCCAGCTCCACAAAAACCCGTAATTCCCAGAAAACAGGAGCTGCCCCACCTCTCCTCCGTCCCCGCAGCCCCCAGGCCCCGCTGCCGTGCTTTACAGGCACGGTGGGGACGGCGGTTTTTGCTAATGCTGACAACGACAATAATTTAGCTTTACACCAGCACTAAAACCGGAGAAAAAATTCATGTCCTGGGACAGCCGTGACACGGTTGCTGCTGAGGGCGGATTTATGTGCAGCCCCAGCAGCTCCCAGCAAGGAAAACACCCCGGTGCACACGGAGAGGTGAAATAGCCCTGCATTGAGTCCAGCTGTGAAATCAGCTGTTCCTGTGGGGGCAAACCCCTGCTTCACCCCATTCCAGAGTGATCAGTGCGATGGGGGAGGGAGGGAAGGCAAATCCACGTCCTGGTGGTGCTGGTGGGCTCATCCCCTAGTGCAGGACCCATCGGGCATCCACAGCCCTGCTGGGATACGGGAATGCTCCAGGGCAGGAAGGAGCAGCAGTCTGGGCAGATGGATGGCTAAATCCCCCTGAAAATGGCACCTGGAGCAGCAGGAATATTTTGGGATGCCAGGCTGTGGGGCTGCGCCAGCAGCAGCTCCGGAGGGTCCCCGCTTTTTGCGGAGCGCCGTAATTCCCGCTCCCAAACAGCAACCAAATGTTAGACAGCTGCTGCAGGAAAACCTGAAATCAAAGCCAAAGCCCCGGGGTGCAGGAGGGGAGAAGGGCAGGATGAGGCTGATCCCAGCGCAGGGCAGGGAATTGCAGCCCTGGGTGAAGGCAGCAGCTCCGGGGGGTCCCGGTGATCCCAAACGCAGGTGCTAAATGTCACCTCTCCCAAGGAGCCCCAAACATCCACGTGGCTGCCGTAACCTTTCTGGAGCCCTCCCCGGTTCCCCGCGAGCTGTTCCAGGAGGATAAACTTGTTTGCACACCTGGCTGGGTTTTAAATAGGTTTAATTCCTTTGTGCCTCGCCGCAGCTTCCCCCCGGTGAGTCAGGGACTCGTCAGCTGTCGGAGGCTGAACGTGCCGGCTCCGAGCTGCCCCCGCACCCGCTCCCACCGGGAGCATCCCCCGGGAAACCCGGGAGCTGCTCGGGCACGGAGGGGATTGGCCAAAAGGGCGGTGCTGCACCCAAAATGCTGCTTTCTGCGGGGTGGTGGGAGAGGAGGGGCAGCGAGAGGTCAGACGGGGTCAAAAAGCCGCCAGTGGAGGAGGCCCAGGGTGTTGGGCGTCCTCCCAGGCGGGGTTGGTCCACGAATCGCTCTCTGCTGCATAATGGGATCCCCACATCCTGTGGGAGGGGGACAACGCTGGGGCTGGATCCATCCCCAAATCACCCCAAAGGTGCTGGTGTCCCCAAACTGGGCGTGAGGGGGACCAGAGCTGGAGAGACCCTGAGCATCCTCCCGCTGGGCTGGTGAGGGGTACCCGAGTGGTGATCCCTCGTTAAATCGGACACACAACCAGGCAGGGATCACAGAGCAGATTTCCAGGAGCTGCTCCTTTTGGGGACCCTTCTGCACGGTCCAGTGGGATGAAAAGCCAGAACCATGAGGGAGGGTGCTAATGAATATGGAAACCTTCTTTTCGGGTAGTGCACGCTCATAAATGAATCCACTTTATAGAGCCATAGCAGAGAGGAAATGACTATTCGGAGCCTGATTTATCTGCTCAAATGCTTTGTAGTACTTCAGATTAATAAAAATATTTAATAAAGAATCAAGTTGGTTTATGCAAAGAGAATCATATCCCCTGTATTTTTATTACTGAAAAATTGGAAGCGGGAAGGAATAATGATATAAGCTACTGTATAAATGACAAAAATACCCATTCTAGTTATATGCATTGCTGTACAATCTTTTTCTATCCTATAAACATAATATATTCTTATGCCTATTTCAACTGATTCAGTAGTCATATGCTGCATTGTGCAGTTTAATACCATCCCGTCCTCAACAGCTCTGGCAAGTGATTAAATAAGAAATAAATTTTGCTGTCATTGCATTTAAAATCAAATCAAGGATCATTTGTTACCCCAAACGAACCAGTTATCCTGCTCTGCTCATAAGGAGGCTGCTGTTTGCTGAAGCATTTAGAAATGTATATATAGTAAACTCTTTGCATAATGGCTTGTACTGTAATATGATCTTTATGAGCCTCCCGCTCCGGAGACTCTCGGCAGCGCCAATAAACAGCACATTGCTTTTTTAATTTAAAGTTATAGGTATGAGACGTTCCACGTTCTCCCTGTGCTCCTCCGAGCCTTGCTGGCTGTGCCAAGGAGATGGGGACGAAGGTTTGGTGTCCCCCAGACCCCGTGTGGCACCGCAGTGACACCCCCCGGTGCTGCCGGCTCCTCCCCGAGCTCTCCCGCAGCCCCCGCGGGGAAACCCGGCAGTGCCGGACCCCAAACACCCAGGGAATACGGCCGGGAGGGAGAGACGAACTGTCCCACTCACCGAGTACATTAAATTTAATGTCAGCGCCTCGTTAATGGCCCCTCGCGTTATAATGTGCAATATAAACGCACAAATTAATTGCGCTACCTTCGAAAGCTTCTTCAGCCGCTGCCGGAATGAAAGCTGGCTAATAACCAGCATTTCAGAGTCCATTCTTGTCAGAAGATTGTGTCTGACCAAACTCCTTTTGTTGGCTCATTATTCTAACTCCTCTGCTCCCCAGGAATCGCCGTTTTTTGGCCACCTCCACACCCTCACTGGGATTTACCTGAGAGCAGCTGCTCTTTCCTCTGGGATTCCATCCACAGGTGAGCCCACCCTGCTGAACCACCTGCCTCGGGCTCCAGGTGTGAGCAAAATCCCGTGGAGGGAACCTCTTTCCTTAGAAAGAAAAAAAAATCAAAGAATTTTCATTAAATAAATGACCATCGTAAGGAAAAGGAGGTGCCCCGTGTGGGTTTGGGCATCACCATCAGCTCCCAGCCCCTCACCACCAGCCCCAGACCCACCACGGACCCCGCCAAACCCACTGGGTAAATTATTTGTTGCAGATTATTTGCTCAGCTTTAATTATCAAGTTTTGGCACCCATTAGTTCGACCGGTTAATTTTATTACGGGGAAAACAACAAATCACGCGGCTGACAATAATGAGGATGAACAGGCATTTAATTATCCTTGTTCTAGACGGAACAATTATTAATTTTAAATTGCAAAAACTCATTTGAAAAGTTGGGAGCCTGGAGAATTCTGGTGGGGAGCGGGACATTGCTGGGGGAGCTCTGCGGTCAGCGGCTCCGTCAATACCGGGAACTCCAGGAAATCGATTCCTGCCCCAGCCTCTTCCTCCCCCTTGGGAAGGGCAGGAGTAAAACCAACAAACTTTTGTGTGAGGGGCTTGTTAAAGGAGATTTAAGAGTCGCTCTTGCACCCACTGCAGCACCTGGAAGGGTTTGGAGCCCCTCTGCACTCACCAGGACACGGCGAGGAGGATCCTCACGGATTTGGGACAACACAGATCCCTCCCCTCAGCTCCTTCCTCGAGGCATCCTGGAGGCTCAAGGAAAAGCAAAAGCCACCCAATGATAAAAGTTGGGGGGATGAACCTGAAGAGGGGAGAAACAGCTGGAATCTCCTCCTTCATCCCCGGTGGTCAGTGGCACAGATAACATTTTTCAAAGTGTAATTGCAGTCAATTGTACTTTCCCCCCAGCGCCCGTCAGCTCAGCTGGGGTGATAAATGTTGGCTTTTAAGCAAGAATGGATTGATTATTAATAGCTTAGATACCAGTTACAGGAACTGCAATAAAACTAGATTTTAATTTCCCTCTCTATTAAGGGATCTCATGTTTCATTCAACGTAGGGAGAAAATAGGGGGTTTTGCAAGGATATTAGATTTACTGCCGCTATAAAAGATCATTGATGCACCCAACTCTGGGCTGTATTTGAGTGATTTTTCGACAAAAGGCAGCTCAGTGGGTCGCTGAGTCTGCCTGTGCCCAGCCCTGAACCTCCCTGGCAGGAGGAGCAGAGGGTTTCATGGAATCCCAGAATGGTTTGGATGGGAAGGGACCTTAAAGCTCATCCCATTCCCCCTCTGCCATGGGCAGGGACACCTTCCACTGTCCCAAGATGCTCCAAGCCCCGTCCAACGTGGCCCTGGGCACTGCCAGGGGCAGCCACAGCTTCTCTGAGCAACATTCCCACATCTCCAGTACTTCTGATCTTCCAACCTCCCTCCTGTGTTCTTCATCTCCCCATAAAATCCAAAATCCCAGCAGAAAATCACTTCATCGGGGTAGGGATGTTTTGGTTGTGATTTGTGTCTAAGTCAGGAGCAAAAGCATAAAAGCTGCCTTGACTGAAGAACAGAGTTGTGCATTTTAATCTCTTATAACTTACTTTTATGATGTAATTCTGAATTATGTTATTGCATTTGTATTTAGAGAGCACACCAGATGGTGCATGCAGTAACACTTTAAATTAGGGTTTCCCAAATACACATTAAATTTAGATTTAATAAGACAGTTATCACATGGGAATTAAACACCAATTGATTATTTAGAAGGTGCCACAGCTCGGCAAAGTGTGCAGCTCAGCCGGGTCCTGGCAGTGCAGCTGGCACGGGGAGGGACCTGCAGGGGTCCTGCCAGGCGCCCACGGCCTCCCTGGCTCTTTGTCACCTCTTTGGTGGCACCTGGCAGTGGAGGGTGGACACGAAGGGAGGGACGCTGCTGCTGTCCTGCCCCAGCCAGGCCCGTGCCCCGGCGTGCTGGGACCCCAGCGTCACCCAGACGGGAGCAGTGACACCCAGGCTGGTTCCAGGGCTTGGTTCAGACCAGCATCACCCCCGGGTGAGTTAAATCACAGCCCTGAGGGCACCTCCAGCCACACAAACCCATCCACAGCCCCTTGGCTGTGCCCACACCGAGCCCTGCACATCACTTCAGGGCACAGGAACGGGCTCGTCCCCTCCAGAGGCTCCTGGTGGCACAGGGGTCCCTGGGGACACGGGACAGCTCTGCCTGGCAGTATCCCAGCACGAGGAGTGGGGGATCCAGCCCTGTTTCCATGTGGGAAGTGATCACAGCTCAGTCACTGCCGGGTCAGCTCCATTCCATGAAAACATTTAAGATCCTTTGCTGCCACTGATTTATTTTTTTATTTTTATTATTATTATTATTATTATTATTATTATTATTATTATTATTATTATTATTATTATTATTATTATTCCGAAGCACAATGTGCTGCTCATAGACTGCGGGTAATTTACTTTTCTAATCAAATTGATTTCCATTCAAATGAATTCTCTTGTCCGTCTCCATTCCAGTAATGTTATTTTAAGCGTGAGCTCTGCCTTGGTACAAATGCCTAATCAAATGGGGAGATGCAGAGGGCAGCCTGGTGTGTCCTGGTGAATCACACAGCACTGAAATTAGAGATGCTTTTAGGTGCAATAATTTATGTGTTGCAACTTCTGCTGAGGCCCGGTGAGTGAGATTCCATTGCCCTCCTGGATTTATCTGCCTTGGTTTGTGGCTCGGCATTTCTGCCTTTTTTCCCCCCTCCCCTTTTTTTGTCCTGTCACTGAATTGGGCTGATCTAATTCCTCTCCCACAGCCCCACAGGGATGAGGGTTGGCCCCACAGGACCCTGCCTGAATCCTCCAAGGACCAGACCCACCACGAGGGACTTGGGTACCAAAACACCATCCCTGCCTCATCCCAGCCCCAGCACAGACAGCACCACCCGGGCCAAAAATCAAGTTCCTGGCTCACCTGAGCACCCCCTCATTGCCCCCATGGCGGTGGCACCTTTCCTGTCCGAGTGCCTGAATTGTCACCGTGCCACTGCTGTCACCACCCCAAGGACGCAGCCGTCCGCCACGCTGGCCCTCCAACCCATCCCTGACATCCCTTCCCCACGGAATTCCCATTCCCATCATTATTACCCTTAAGCTACCCCACAACCACACCCCAAGTCCCCCCTGCAGCCCCGCCCGGAGCTGATGGATGTGCCGGTGGCTCCGCGGATCCTCCGGAGCGGCCCCGGGGCGCGGCGGCGCACGCCAGGAATGATGCAGTTCCCACTCCTCACCCTTTATTTGTGTTCCGTGTCCTGCACGATCCATCTGAGCCGTCGCCGGCGCTGGAGTGCCGCTCCACAGTCGATTATAAAATGGCTCGGTGCAAAAGATGCATATAAATAAGAGCAGCCCTGGAGCGCTCCGGAGCCGCCGGCGCGGGGCCGTGATTTATGGCAGCTGCTCCAGGGGCCTGCCTGGCATCAATCTCGCGCTTCCCTCACACCTGCGGGGCAGGAGGGGAGCGGTGGCACCCCCGGGCTCACCCTCCTGCCCTCCCCACCCTCCGGGGCAGAAACGGGGACGAGCCACCCCGGCCGGGGGCTCGGCTCTCGTTCCCTTTGCGGGCATCCCCGGCTGCAAGGGCACGGACCAACATCTCCTGCAGTGGCCAAGGCCTGCAATGACCAATATCTGCAATGACCAGTGTCTGCAATGACCAAGGCCTGCAGTGACCAACTCCTGCAGTGACCAACTCCTGCAATGACCAACTCCTGCAGTGACCAACTCCTGTGACAGCCAACATCTTCAGCAATGGTCAACAACTTCTGCAATGGCCAACGCCAACTGAAATGACCAACCCCTGCAATGGCCAACACATGAAATGAACAACGCCTGGAATGGCCAACACCTTCTGCAATGGTCAACACTGCAATGGTCAACACCTTCTGCAATGGTCGACAACATCTACAATGGCCAACACATGAAATGACCAACATCTGCAATGGCCAATGCCATCTGCAATGGCCAACAACATCTACAATGGCCAACACATGAAATGACCAACATCTGCAATGGCCAGCGCCATCTGCAATGGCCAACACCTTCTGCAATGGCCAACACTGCAGTGGTCAACACCTTCTGCAATGACCAGACCCTGCAATGCCCAGCATCTTCTGTCCCTGGGCTGGTGGTCCCTGATCCCAGTACCAGTGTCCCACAGTGGGGATAACCAGCACCTGTAACACCCAACTGCGTGGGTGGAAATGAAGAGCCAGATTCAGAGAGTTCGAGCAGATGAGGTGCTCCAGCCTCTCTCCCTCTGGAGCAGATCCCAAGAGAATTAAGACAGGATAAGTCCTAAGAACACGTCCATAACGGGTCATTCTCAACGCCCTGGGGAGGAGCGCGCCCGTGGGTGCCCCATTGCCTCTCTCAGCCACCCCCCTCTCATTTGGCACAGCCAAAACCACGACCCCACCCCAGGCAGGGGGGAAACCGCCTGTTTTATAACAAGGGCAATAAAAATAATACCACTAATGCAAAGAAAAACCCTTTTCCACCCCCCCACGCTCGCTCCAGCGGTTCCCCTCGCGTCGCTGCC
>VZTH01005094.1:6890-32319 GCA_013397815.1 Aleadryas rufinucha
GGATGCAGGGATGGATGGATGGAGGGATGGATGGATGCAGGGATGGATGGATGGGTGGATGGATGGATGGATGGATGGGTGGATGCAGGGGTGGAGGGATGGAGGGATGGATGGATGCAGGGATGGATGGAGGGATGGATGGATGCAGGGATGGATGGATGCAGGGATGGATGGATGGAGCTCCCTGCAGAGCTGACACCCAGCCCAGTGGTGCCTCTGGCTGCCCCTCTCCCAGCTGTCCCCACCCTGGACACTTCCAGGGATGGGGATCCACAGCTTCTCTGGGCAGCCTGTGCCAGTATCCAGAACAGGAACCCCACTAAAACTTTTACCAACCTGTCCAGTGTCCTCAGGCCTGGCATAGGCACGGTGAGCCCTCCCCAGCCCTGAGGGTGCAGAGGGTAACTCACACCTGGATTTAAAGATGCTTTATTAGCTGTGGGGGAGACCTGAGTTCCTGGATGTCAGAATTAGAAACAATTACTGCAGAGTTTGACAAAAATCAACTCAGCCTTGACTGTTCATAAACATGGCCTGACATTTCCCTCGCTGCCTGTACACAGTGGGCAGGTTTTTAAAGAGTCCAACCCTATATAAAGGCTCACTGTTATGAAAAATAATTTACATTGGTTCCTTCCCAAATACATCAATTACAACCTCAATAAGAGCACACGGTGTTTGCATTTCCACTTCCCACCACGTGTTCCTATGAGACTGCACTGGAATAGCTGGAGCACTTTATTCCATCCATAGCACTTGGTATTCCCAGGTCCACTGGGCCCTCCGTATGGAAAAGTCAGAGTTTCAAAATCAGTTTTCCTTTCCAAGAGGTGAAAATACAAATAAAACAGTTAATATAATGCTAATGTCACCCAGGCTGTTGGAAACCAGAACAGAATTACAGAGTCATNGCTTTAGGTCGCATTACATATCAGCAGGTGAAATACCTATTTGCTCATTTTACCTTCAAGTCATGAAGAAATGAGCCCTTAATTTACTTTCTTCATTTACTTGTCAGCTCTATTCATTATAGATGCACATTTTCTAAGTTAAGTATCCAGATTTCATGTCTGTATTATAATTAGGACTGGAAAAACGTAATGGGTACAGGTATCATTTAGCATTCCTATTTAAATTACTCCTATATTCAGACAGTTGTTCAGGAGGGGCATTTCCAGGGGGATCCAAGTTGCTGTATTTTCCTGCATGCCCTGTAATGATGCTGAAAGACATTTGGCCTTCTGCCTTCCATGGGCGACAGAAACGTGGCTGGCTAAAGCAAAAAAACCCCTTAGGGCTCAGGTTTGTGTCCTGTTCTGTGAGAATCCCAGAATGGTTTGGGTGGGAAGGGACATTAAAGGTCATTTAGTCCATCCTCTGCCATGGGCAGGGACACCCTCCACTATCCCAGATCCCACTATCCTGTCCAACCTGGCCTTGAGCACTTCCAGGGATCCAGGGGCAGCCACAGCTGCTCTGGGCACAGCACAGGGCATAGCCCAGGCACCTGCAGCAGGGTGGATCCAGCCCCAGCGTTCAGGAGCTCAGGACCTGCAGGGAGCAAGGAGCAGCTTCTCCCTGGGTGGTTTTCCTTTAGAAATCACGAGCTGGTGAGGTGGTGTTGAGAGGAGTGAGATGATGTTCAGAGGAGTGAGATGATGACGAGTGAGGTGGTGTTCAGGTGAGTGTTTGGGTGAAGCAGCTTTGCTGATGTTCTTCCGTGGGCTGTCTGAAGAATTGGTTGTGCAATTCATTGTGCAATGGTTGTGTTTGAAGGGAAATGAAAACATTCCCGATCCTGGCTGAAGGATAAACTGTGGGGGAGCTGTGTGTGGCACAAACACCGGGTTTGCTGTCCCTCCCTGCCCAGCAGGCAGCAGCTTTGCTTTGTATTCATGTCTTGCATGCAGCTCAATTACCACAAATGGTGTTGATAAGGAAGAAGGAATATCGAAGGAAAAACAGGATAACAGCCCTAATATTATGTAAATAACTGACTGAGGAGTGTGGTAAAGATGAACTTTTTCCATTTGGATATATTGAGTATTTTATTGTATTTGCGGAATCGTAGCCTCTCCTGGGGCTTTTCTAACGCTGTGGTTTGTATGTGCTACACTCGAGCCTAACCAGCTGTCTGTGTGCCAGGGACATTTTTTTTCCCTTTATAAATGACAAGATTTTGATTTCACACCACGGTTATATCAATATTCCAGTCTCCTGAGAGCCTCTTAATGCGATGACAATTGTAATATTAGTTCAGGCTGTTAATCCCAGGGCTCCTGTATTTCAGCATCTCCCCAGTCTCATCAGAATTATATTCTTTCAAGAATATATTGTTGTGTTTATCTTCATATGTATCCCATAAATAATGCTGATGAGCATCCAGGCAATAGTCAGGAGAAGTTTCCAGGGGAGTGTGGGGAGCTGTATGTGGTACATTCGGCATCCTGCATCCATCCAGGCTGTTTCAGGCCACCCCTGCTCTGTTTCTTCATGTAGATTTCTTTTCTTTTACTTTTTTTTTTCCAACTGACATTAGAAGTAAATTCTGATTATAAAAATATCTTTGCCTAGAAGAAAAAATTCCCCAGTGCAAGTATAGGTAGCTGCTCCACCTGCAGAGCAGATGGGAATTTAATTCCTCTCTGTGAGCAATGCAAGGTAGCTGTCCTAGGAAGGGAAAGCAGCTGTAAGGCAGATGTGAAGGTAATCACAGAGTAATTCCAGGCCTGGACAGGTCAGCTGATGGAAATTAAGCCTTAAACTTGGGTGAGAAAGGTCTGCAGATGTGGTGGGATTCAGAGGGTAGTGGTGCTCCTCTGTGGAGTGCAGGGCAGGACAGTGGAGAAGAAAGGCTCTGGGATGAATTCAAATACAGGAATGACTTATGGGCAGGGACTTGGAGAGCTGGAGCAAACAGCTGGTTAGGAAAACAAGGTAAAATCTTTATGTGCTTAGCAGGATAAAGCTCAGCCCCTTGACTAACTCAGTTTGCTGTAAGAGGGCATGAGGAGGGGCCCCAGCCCTGCAGGGTCAAACAGTTGTGCAGGGTGGGCACCCAGGCTCGGGAGGAAATCCCCATCTAAAGCCTCCCCGCTCTGCATCCAGGGCTGGGTTAAATGAGGGGGAGCCCAGGAGTGTGGGTGCTTACGGGGACAGGACCCCCTGCCCTCTCCTCTCGCTGCCAAAGCTGGCAAAAACAGGGGTTGAACATGCTGAAATAGCAGCAACAACATGTCAGGAGGCTGAGGGAAGCCTCTTATTTGTCTGAGTCTTGTTTAAATGTCTTTGTTTTTGTAAACCTGAAACAGCTCTGGCACAAGCTCCCTTGGCTGCACACCTCGGAGAGGGTGGAGAACGAACCTGGGCTTTCACTGTCAAATGCCCAAACCCCATTTCCTGGGAGCAAATGCCTTTCTAACGTGTTTTTCCGATGTTTCTCTTTCAGATTTGCAAGATGAGAAGGAAATGAAGCTACAACGAGCAGCAGCCCAAATGTTGTGCTGAGAGCTGCTCCTCTCCAGGTGGAAACCGAGGAGCTGGAATGGGACCCAGCGCAGGTAAGGAACACTGAAAGGAAAACTGTTTGTGTGTGAGGGAATCACTTGGAGATAATTCCCGTGTAATGCCATTGCCTTGGGCAAGCCTAACGCAAAGCTGAGCTGTTGTTGGAGCTCCTGTGGGCTGGAATAGGCTGCAGGTACCTGAACATCCTGAGGCAGCCCCAGGCTCGGGCTGCAAACAAGAGTCCAGAGGTGACTGTGCCTCCCCTAAGGGCCTCACAGAGAGGAATTGCCTGGTGCTCTTTGCAGTCTCCAGAGGGAGCTTGAGGGGAAAATCTTCCCTGTGCTGCAGCCCCTCCGGTGGGGATGGTTTGGGTACCTCCCTGAGAATTCCTGGGCAAAGCAAAACCATCGCGGTGTTACAAAACGTGGGAGTTACTTTGGTGCTGTGCTTGTCGCGGTTTGGGGCTTCTTCCAAAAAAGTAGTTTCTGTGAATACTTTGTATAAATTTGAGTCTGCTCGAGGTGAGTTTGTGCTGGGCGAGGCTGAGCCCTGGAGAGGCTTGAGTCCAAGGCTTTCCAGCCTGGAGAAGTGTTTGTGTGTTTCTTTCTCACATGAATGGATGTGATTTTATCATTAACCAGATAAAGTGGTGTTGCCTGAAGCTCTATGAATAATCTCACCTACCTCGCAGTGTCTTCTCTTCTGGTATTTAATGAGCCTGATTTTTTTTTATGCTTCAGGCAGAGTGTAGATCTGGCTGTAACTTTTGGAACCCTGTGTGTAACTCCAGGAATAACACTGCTGACTGTTATGACATGGTGCTGTGCCACAATTCCTCTGTGCTTCTGGGAATTTCACCTCAGCCTCATGAATTAGGCAGTAATTGAGGGAGAGCAGAGTAGATATTGCAGCATGCTGGCACATCAGAACCAACACACACCATTGTCAGTTCATGCTGTCTTCATTTTCTGGCTTCAAATAACTTACTTGTTATTTAGCAGAAATGAGGGAATGTCTCCGGGGGGAGCAGGGTGAGCAGGAGCTGCCATGTGCCCTCTGTACAGCTTGGGGTCCTCCCAACCCGGCTGGTGGTTCTTGGCTGAGTAACTCTACGTGTGCTCCTTTCTCTTTCCCACTTGTCATTCTGCAGGCTCTGTCCCCTCCCCACCCCTGCAGCCACGGCTGAAGTCACGCTCTGCCTGCTCCCTTCTCACCCACAGCTCTCTCACACCTTTGCTCATCTCCTCCTGCTCCCCTGCAGTGACCCAGGGAAGCACAAAGCCACTCTCCTGGACAGAACATGCCTCCAAGGGCTTCATTATGTCTTTTCCAGAGCAGGAGTGTTCCCTGAAGTGTCTGCTCTTAGTGCTGGTAATGGTCTTGCAGAGCTGAAAACTACTTTATTTTATATATATATATACATATGTTTAAAGGAGACAGAATAACTTCTCCCATACTACTGCCTGGGTCTGTCAGTAACTCCAAATATTAACCATGCCTGGGGCAAGTGGAGCTTCCCAGGGCTTCCCCAGCTGGACGTGGGGGCCCTGGCAGGCAGGCAGCCTGGATTCCCTCTCCTGGGCAGGAATTGCACAGTATTCGGTAAACAGGCTCTGGATGCACGGGCCTGAGCCCATGCATAGGAAGTGACTCCCATTCCTTGTCTTTAGACAGAATAAAAATTGCAGCCTCCTGCTCAGACTGGAGTGTCCAACACAAAACTTCATCTCCTTCGTTTAGAAAAGGGGATTGTTGTCTCCACCAGAATGGTGGTGCAGTAAAGCCTTTTGTCTGTAGAAAAACCTACAGAAATACTTGCAAAGCTCTTTAGAAATTCTGCAAGTGGCCCAGAGCTTGCTTTGTCAAAGAATTTAAACATGTAGTCTTGACATGTAAATATTTCCAGAAATATTTCCTGAATAAATAAGATTCCTTCCAAGATGACCTCACCTCTTGGCAGCAGTGAGGGTTGTACTGTACATCTTCCAGAAGGATTCATCTGCTGTGCTGGGCTGTGGAGCCCTGGAGCTCCTGCCAGGAGCTTGGCATCTCTGCTGGGATGGGCACGGGAGCCTGGAGTGTGTCACCCCTGTCGAGCTCACGGCTCTCGGCTCTAAAGTCTCTTTTTCTCTCCTAATCCCATTCTCCTTGCAGGTCTGCAGCACCCCTGATCCCCACCATGTATAGTAAGATGTGGGGAGGCAGAACTGAGCATCACTGGGCTTTATGGGCCATAAATCATTGGGGTTTTATAGTTTCTATAACTCATCTTGCATTCCAGATAGCCAAGGCTGGAAGTTGGTTTGCCTCCAGTTTCTGGGGGCTCTGCAGAGTTGTTCCCACTGATCTGACCTTCCAAACCCCATGTGGGCTTTTCTCCATGTTATTTTTGGAGTTTTCCTTCAGGGTGAGCATCTGTCCCTGCAGCCTCTGCCAGCTCCCACCTTGTGTGCTCACAGATCCCTGAGAGACAGGGAAAGTGTTTCCCCCTCCAAACCTGAGGGGGATGGGCCCTCACTGGGGATGTGGGGACACAGCAGACAATAAATAAATAAAAAAATGTTCCTCACAGGCCTCTCCTACTGCTTAGAGCTATTTCCCACTTCCGTGTCTGGGAATCTCCCCTGCCCCTTCCTTCTGGCCAGTCCATTTCCTCCCCAGTGCTTTAATTTCCTCACACCCTGGTGTGTTGTTACCTGTGTGGCTCCACCTCACCTCGCTCCTCTGTCACAGTATCTGGGACCTGCAGCCAATTTCTTGTTGTGCTGAGCAAAGCACAAACTATTCCTGCCGATTAAAGCTTTCTCCAATGATCTTCAGTTACTTCTCAGTTGCCCAGAGAGCTGCAAAGTCTCAGTTCCCCCTACTGTGAGAAGGTTGGCGAAGGAGCTTTGAGGGGAGCGGCTCTGCCTCCATAAAACACTGTTTTTTCTCTCTGCTTGTCTAAAGTTATAGAAGTGATAAAAAACTCAACTCATTTCTTCAAGTTCGAGGAGAACATAAAGAGTTTCCCAAAGGGTATCTCTTCAGAAAGGGGGATTTTAAAATCAGTTTCATTTCTTGGCCGATTTGTTGCTCAGCCCTCACTGTGTTATCAAAATACTGTATTTGCAGAAGTGAGTAGGGCTGGCTGCAGCACAAGAATGTCGTTTTTTGGAAAACTCTAGGACTGAAATTTGTTTGCAATGCACGTTCAACACAACCAAGTGGTTTTTTTGGGGGGAAAAAAGGGAAATATGAAAGCTGTGACTCCTGGATGGGCACAGTCATCCCAAGTAACAGCAGTTTGTGCTGCTCTGCCTTGGCCTTAGAGCTGCTGCTGCTGGTGGTGTGTGAGAGCTGCTCGTTCCTCGCAAGGGGAAGCCCCAGCCCACGGCTAGGGTGACTCTGTCGTGTCACAGGGACTGGCTGCAGGTCAGGTCTGTGGGACACAGCCCCCTTCGGGCAGGTGCTGGTGGAGCCCCTGCAGGGGGGATGGCACCGCCCGGGCTGGGCTGTGACACCGGTGACGCTGGGAGGGGACCCCGCCAAGCCCCGAGCACAGTCTGTTCATCCTCCGTGACTGCACACATGGACTTAATCATATTTAAGTCCATCCATACATGAATATTTACTGGAATATTTCTTGCTGATCCCTGAAACGCTGCCTGGTGCTCCTGCAGAACACGAGCCCTGCTGTCTCCAGGCCCTCCTAGGACACGGGCTGTGACGTTTGTTTTCCACCTATGGCTCTGTAGCTTTTTCCCCTCTTGGCTAATTATTGCACTTCTTTTTAAATGATGCATTTGGTATTGAACTATGGATTTTAAAAAGTTTTTATGCTTGTCTTAGCTGGAAATATGTTCTGGCCTGACTTGTAATTCCCTCTGCAGCCTTGCTGGAGTCAGGTAATATACCTCAAATATGAATTCAATAAAATTGTACTGTAAGTCACTGCAGATTTAAAGATTTTTTTTTTTTTTTTTAATGAACAAGAATCCCAGGCAGCCAGAAATAATTTCAAAAAATTCCAAGCCCTAATTAAGGAAATAATTTAAGAATATCTTGGGATTTAAAAATATGCCAAGGGCTTTGCCTGCACAGGGCTGTGACGGGCAGGGACCTGAGCACAGCCCCATGAAGGCTCTGGCCCCTCGTCCTCCTGGTGTGCGAGTGGGAGCGAGGGCAGTGCTGGAACCGCTCCG
This sequence comes from Aleadryas rufinucha, assembly GCA_013397815.1. NCBI lineage: Eukaryota > Metazoa > Chordata > Aves > Passeriformes > Aleadryas > Aleadryas rufinucha. The sequence continues at coordinate 14,582 of VZTH01005094.1, forward strand.
GGCAGCGTTAATTGAGTGCAGTGGGTTTTCCTGCCGGCAGGAGAGCAGAGGGGGAATATCCATCCCTGTGCCTGGGCGCTGTCACGGCTGGAGCCGCATTCCGGGCTCCCCGTGGCCTTTGGGACCCTGTGCAGGATCACAAAATTTGCAGCCAAATTAGCAAAGTGCTGGCAGCAGAGCCACGAGTGTGGCCCGGAGCCGTGCCCGGCTCGGTTTGCAGCCGCGCTTCCTGCGGTGACCGAAGTTCCCTTGGGAAGCCCGAGCGCTCCCGTTCTGTTCTCGAGCTGCCAGCAAAGGGTTGCAGCAAAGCCGGGACCCCTGGGCGCCCTCGGGGCTCGGGCTGAGCGGCTGCTGAGGCTCAGGGGAGCTCCTCCAGCCCGGGACAGGGCAGTGACGGCGGATGAACCCGGGCTGGGCTCTAGGGCTGGGATCCCTTCCTGCTCCATGCAAGGATGTTGTGAGAGAAGCGCAGCGGAGCTTTCTGTGCCCCGGGGTGGGAGAGGGCCCAGGGAGCGCCGGGAACGAGCTCAGAGCTCGCCCCAAAATCCACGGGAATTTCTTCATTTCTTTCCCCGAAATGTAGCGTGATCCTCAGAGGCTCGGGGGGCAGCTGGGACAGGTCCCGGTGAGGATCCCAGCGGAGCACATCTTGGATGGGATGTGGGATAACCCCCCGGGCACACAGCAGGGATCCAGCTCGTCCAGCAAAGGCAGTTTCCAGTCGTGGCTGGGCTCAGGTGACCCTGGTTCGGTGACATCTCTACAACTCAGCTACTCTCAGGTTTTACCTCCATCCTTGGCTTGTCCCAGTTTCTCCTGCTGGTCTTGGCCGCAGAATCCTCTTGGATGCAGGTACAGAGAGCAAATTCCCTGATCCAGAGGGTACAGTTCCTTTGGGAATACCTCAGCCCTTGGCCTCTCAGGGTGTAGGGGACTGGAAGCAAACCCAGCTCGAGGTATCCGTGTTTCAGCCACCAACTCTGTGCTGGAGGAGGAAACCAGGAGTGTTTCAGGGCTCTGACCCTTCCCAAGGGCTTTCCCTCTGGGAATGTACGGCAGGGAATGGCATGGGAGGGTTGTTTGCCCTCACATCCAAGTGTGGTTATTCATACAGCCAAAAGACAAACACAGATCTAGACCAGTGTGCACAGATTTGTTTTGGTTTGGTTTTTTTTCAATGACCTTTTTTTGGCTGCTTCTCCCAGCTCAGGGGCAGTGTGAGCTGGGATGGCAACTGAAAATAGCCTTCCTCTAGGGATGCACCTTCCTGAAAAAGCATGGTGGGACACTTTAGAAATTATTTTTTTGTTTAATGATTATTCCACGTAATTCAGAGTTTCACTGACCTCAAGAACAGGTAAAGCCTTCCTAAGGAATGTAAGACATGGCTGTGGTTGGAAGCATCTGTTGTGTTATGTTTAATCTGACAGTATTTATTTTTTGGACATAATTTGAAATAAGGTATTTTGCTTTAGAGATAACTTGGAAAGAATAATTCCAGTAAAAGGATCTCTGGTCACCAGTTCATCCCAGTATCAGGCTTGTTTCTTCAGAGCTGATAGCACTGATGGAGCCAAAGCTTATTCCGTCTCATAAAGCAAATGAGTGATTCACAGGCTCCATCTCTGCACAGCGACTCTATTTATATGATATCAGAAATTATATAAATACTGTGTTAATCATACATCTGCATTCGCTTTAATGGCAAGGCAATTATTTCTCCCAGCACAGTCCCATTCAGTGACTTCCTAATGCTCCAGAGATTAATTATTCCAGAAACAAATGTTAAAATACACTTTAAATGGTCAACACCGCATTGCCCATGCTGTCCCTGTCACCCCCCAACCAGGGACAAGCATGTCCCTGCAGCTGGCACTACCAAGGGGTGGCATCTCCACATTCTGGTGCTGCAGCGGGGTCAGGCCACGGGGGATCACATCAAATAGTCCTTATTTAGAGCAGGAGGGACTCAGGGGTGGGTTTATGCCATGGAAGGAAGGACATTGTCACCCTCTGCATAGCGTCGTTGGGAGCAGTGCTGGCAGGGGGACCCGAGGGTGGGATGGGCTGTGGGGTCCTGGGCTCTGCTGTCACCTCCTGAGCTGCTCCTGGGCACAGCTCAGCAGGGGAACAGTGAGTGCCCTTGCACAGGGAGGGAGCCAGGGCTCCTGAGCTGGGCTTGGGGCCATCTCCACCAAAGCCTCTGAGTCCTGCGGAGCCGCTGCTCCTGTGTGCACGGGCATCCAGGGCTGGGCAGAGCAGCCCAGGCTTGGCTCGGGGCCTGGCTGAGGTGCTGGGGACACACCCGAACCCAGGGATGGGGATTGTACCATGTCCTTCCAGACCTGTGCCAACTGCTGAGGCACCAGGGCTAACCCGGGGGGATTCTGCCCACGTGGGGGAGAGCAGGGTCCCACCACTGAGTTCACCCAGCCCAGGGCTGGACCCTGGGCAGGACAAAGGCAGCCAGGGCCACACCTGGCTGTGTCTGCTCTGGAGGCACCGACCTCCGGGACAGGGATGGCATTGGGACAGGGATGACATCAGGACAGGGATGACATCGGGACAGGGATGGCATCTCACAGCCGCTCTCCCCTCAGGATGCCCGGGCAGTGTTGGGAGGACCAGCACAAGGAACCAGCAGCCTGTGTACAGTCAGTTGTTCTCAGCAACTTCAGAGAGAAGAAAAAAAAAAAATCAAATCCTTTTGTTTGTATTTTTCTGTTCTAGGGCTGATGCACAAAATGTTCTCCAGGTTATTTGTGAGGTATTTTTGTCACCGTCGTGTGTGAGAGGCAGCAGGAAATGCCGAGAAATCATTCTAGTGGTGCCCCCAGTCTGGGCAGAGGCAGGAGCTCATCCCTGGGCAGTGACAGCTCCTGTATGTGGCTCTGGCTGGGGGTGAGGGGGACCCCAGGACATCCCTCCCCCCCAGTTCTCTCTGTATCAGCCCTTTGGTTTCTGTTCTCTGCTCTCTGGTGTTTTTTGGGGGGGTTTGTTGTTTTTTTTTCTGTTTTTCTTTTTTTTTTTTTTAAGTAGGATTGCAAAAAGGAAAATGAAACCACATATTTGTGCAGGCTCAGGCAACAAAGTGGGGATTGATGAGTGGGCTCCAGCACTGATTTTGTTAAAGCATCAAAATGACTTAACTGAGCACTGAGTTTGCAACATGGAGTCAGGTTTCATTTTAAAATATCTTTTTCAATATCCAAGAATTACTGTTAGTCTGAGGCCAGTGGCAGATGTTATTTAAAAACACTTGGGTTTGTTTTCTGAAGACAAATTGTAGATGCTCGAGGTTTAAAAGCTGTTTTCTCTGAGACAATGCACAGAAATACTAAAGACACATTCTGGACCAGTATCCTGATTCCCATAAGTGCAATTTCATAATTACAAGCTAATATGTAAGTGCAAAAGAAACAGAAACACTAAACAGATTCAGCTGGAGCAGCTGAAGGAGACCAGGGGGATGGAAGGAAATGCAGAATGCTTGAAATATTAAAACGTAGAGCGAGGTCTCCAAGAGCTCATGAGGAACTTTGGGGTGATGCTGTCCCTCTGAGCCCCACGGAGGCTCCTCTTCCCCAGGGGCACACAGGAGGGGCAGGTGGTGTCTCTTTGCAGACCCTGCTCTCCTGCAGCTCCCAGCCCATCCTCGGGGTGTGAGTCCCTGGCAGATCCTGGGGAACACTGGGCACCGAGGGCTGGGCAGCAGCAGGACACAACTGCCCACGTGGGAGTTGAGGGGTGCTGAGGCTTCTCCCTGGGGGCTCCAGGTCACCTCAAATGGTGCCTAAAGCAAAGCCACCTGGCAGCTGTGGACAGCTTCCTCAGCTTCACCCTTATGGATGGACTTCTCAGTTTTTAACTTTTTTCAGTGGTTTCTAGATGTGCCCAAGGGAATATTTATGGAGTGTTTATTTNAAGAGCTGGGAGAGCATCCCCCCAGAGCCAGGGACTGCCTCTCCCACGGATGCCAGGGCTGTGCAGTCAAACCCCTCTCTCCCAAAAGCAACTTTCTCCCATTGATGGACATAGACATGGGCTAAGAGTTAATTCTCCTCTCTTCTGCTGTACATGTCATCTGGAACCCCAAACACTGATTTAATGCCCCATTTCCATCCAGGCAAGGTTCTCATTGCAGTTTGGTCTGGCAAAACCCTGTACCCCAAGCACCTGAGCACTGAGCAGTGACACCACCGCTGTGCTGATGTCCCACCTGCTGTCACGTCATCCCTGGAGCTGCCTCCTGAGCACTGACACCTGTCCCCACCACGTTCACTCTTCTCACTGCCCAGCAATGCTGTTTCCAGCCCAGAGCATCTCAGGGTGTGCTCCCGCCTCCCCTCGTGCCACAGGCAGGTGCTGGTGCTGAGCTGCCTGCATGGCTCCATCACCCCGACATGCGGGCTCTTTTTTCCCTAAAGATGAAAAGAGCAGCTTCTTTAGAAGTTTCTTATTAAATGCATAATCTTGTTGAGCAAAACCATCTTGCTTTTAACTCGTTGGGCCTTTCATCACATATTTGTTCATGCTTGATCTACAAAGTGCTTTAACTTTTGCAGAATTCCATGGGTGTCCAGGGTTGTTTTCTCAGGCTCTTGTCTTGGGGAGATTGGAATGGGAATTATTGAAAATGTCCCAATGCCAGGCAGGTTCTTCAGGCATTTGTGGCCTCAGACTTCGCTGTGTTACCTTCTCACAGTGAATGGGTCGGGGCAGTCCCAAAAAGCCAGGGTACACAGAGGACCCCTCCTGTGCTGGACACTGGGCAGAGAGGAGGACTGAGAGTTTCAGGCCTGTGTTTTATTGTGAACTGAAATCTAGGACCTGGAAAATTGCAGACACCAAGCTGTTAGGATTGCTCCTAGCACCCCAGTGCCCCATCAGGGAGCACCCCTTCCTCAGGTGAGGGGAAACCTCCCTCTCCTGCTGTCCCTCGGGCTGTCTGCATTCCAGAGCTAATTGCACAGCAATTAAACGTGCCCTGTAGATGAGATGTTTCAGTTACAGTTCTGTCTCTTCTCATTCACCATGCTGGGCTCTTGCCCACTGCCAGACCATCACTGGGATTCATCCCAACTCCATTTCTTGGAAAAGATCTCTGCAGGAGTGGGAGCTGTGCACCAGGCCAGGCTCAGGCTCCCCATCATGGCTGATTTACTGACACCATCCTGGTTTGGCAAACAGGAACCTCAATTATTGTAGCTACTTAAAGGAAAAACAGAGCTGACAACTAGATCAAATATCCAGATTCTATCAAATATTAAGGTTGTGCAGGTACTAGTTTAAATTACCTAATCTTTATTTCTTTTTTTAATTTTACCCAGCACTAATTAATATCTCCCTAAACCCTCGGAATTAATACAATTTCATATCTACTTTAACCAGGCAAGAGCCTTTAAAAATATTCTCCTACTGTGTAAGGGGGGAAAAAAAAAGAAAAAGAAAAAAGGAAGAAAAACACTCTCCAAAGGATGACTGTCATTAGATTACTTCTGCAGCCAGAGACCATCTTGCTCTTAAAATATATCAAGAGCCCCTCTCAGTGAATTGTGTACATTCTGTCCCCAAAGATGGCAGAACAGCAGTGACCTCAGAGGGTCTCTGGAAGAGAAGGCCTTTATGTTTGAATGGGTGTCCTGACATGTGATGAAGAGATTGCCATGGCAAATCTGCATTTTTTGCTGTAATCAGAGAAAATAAGTGAATAAACCACGTAAGTCTGAGTCATAGTTACTGCTGCTCAAGGCTGTAGTAACTCCTCATTCCCAATGTGTGGTCAAAGCTTTTCTGATTAAAAAAAAAAAATAGATTGTTTTAATTTAAATAAGGCCGTTTAAATCCAGTTGTGCTCCCTTTGCCTTGCATGTTTAGAAATGTTCAATTACTGCACAAAAGAGCCCAGCCCCAAGAAGCTGCTCCTGCAGCTCCCAGCACACAGAGCAGCAGCCCCTACGGCCCTTTGTGCTCCTCTCCCGGGGAGGAACCGTCCCCGCTCCGGGTGCACACGGCCGGGGAGCGCTTTGTGTTTGGCTGTTATCTGATTGTATATACAGAAACCTGCTTGGAGAACTCCACCTCCACAGCACAGCGCTGGCTTGAAGCAATTTGCCCTCTCTGGGCTGAGCCCCTGCAGAGCTGCTGAAAAGTGGTTAACCCTTGGAACCCTGGGGCACCTGGTGGAGAGAATCCTCATTTATTCATCTAAAATGTTGGAGTTTCGTTTCGTTCAAATGGTCCAGTCACAGGAAATGTCAGATTTTCAATGCACCCTGTAAATGAAAGTGAATTTCTGATTCTGCCACCAGGTCGTGACTGTTGCTGTGTGACTCTGGGTTAGCAAAGTCCCAAGTCACTGAGAGGAGGAAAATTATTCCATTATTGTGTTACTGGCAGAGGAACCTGAGACCTGCCCCCACAAGGAGATAAAACAGGATCAAGCCTTAAATCAGTAGATTTTTCAGTCTATAACTGGAAAAGTGAGGAGAGGTTTGATAAATAAAACAGGACAAGAAAATACTTTTTTTTTTTTTTTTTGTGGAAGTTTTTGACTTTTTCTAAACACCAACATTTTGGGTGGGGAGGCAAACCCCCCTGACCAGCCTCTTTCAGGGACATTTTTGGTACCTAACTGGGGGGGAAATAGGAACTGCCGGAAGGAGAGGCAGGATGTCTGCGGGATTGGGGTCTGGCCCCTCCAGGAAGGCGCTGGGTACCTGCGGGCACCTGAGGGTGCAAAGGTCTGAGTGTGCTGCGGCTTTCCCCGTCCTCCTTCCCTGAGCAGTTTACACATTTTCCCAAAGGTCACTCAGGCAATTAAGTTAATAGCCCAGTGTCGATCAGCAGCTGTTTAAATCCCGTGCGTGCAGAGTGCAAGGCCCTGCTCCTCCCATCCCCTTCCCCTGCTTTCCCGTTAACTCTTTGTTCTGCTCTGTGACTTCTCCGCCTGCCAAGAAGGCACAGGGTGGGATTTTGGGGTTTTCCTGTGCAGGGCAAGGAGCTGTACTTCGAGGGTCCTTGTGGGTCCCTTCCAACTCAGGATATTCCATGACTCCCTGATTCCAAGTGCTGCACAGCGAGAGAAGGCACCGCTGTTCGCCCCTGACCTCCGAGCTCTGCAGCCTTGAATTCTGGCTGTCCCATCCATCCTGCGGCTGCTGGGTGTCCCTGATTTCCCTCTGCACCGGGATCCTGCAGGATCCAGCTGCGGGATTCCCAGCTTTACCCACCCCCTGTGTGGAAGTGCAGAGTGCTGCCTACAGCCGGGACAGGGGCCAAGGGATGGGGGGATGTGGGCAGGGACCGGGCGAGGTCTGCCGGGTCAGAGGAGGAGTCTGACCTCATTCAGGAGCTGGGAATGTCTCAGCTGGTACAAACATTCCCCAGTTAACAGGCAAAAGTGCCAACCCAGCAGAATTATTGGAAAGACTCTTGGTAGTGGCAGATTGTTTCTGGGAGCGGAGAAGTGGCTGTGTAATGGGAATGACAGGTTTTCCTGGAATTCTGGATGTTGTACAAAAACAGCTCTTTTCAGACCCAGCAGACAGAAGCGGAGTAAAATAGGGGTTTTGAGTGGAAAACTGCCAATTATTCCAGATTGTTGTGATAGTTTAGTGATTCACACAAGACTTTAGTAGATTGTTAGTGAGAACTCCAAATGCTCTTCATGCTACAGAGCCTGTTTGGGAATAATACACATTTGGAAACAAGTCTTCCATGTAGGTTTTCTGCTTCCTGAGGACTTTCAGTGTATCAGCAGGGTGGGCAGGGGGTTGCATACTGCCAGCAGCTCCTGGGTAAACCCAGGGGACAGGACAATGTCCCTGGCAGGTGGGTTTGTGGACAGCCCGGCTGTGCTACTCGCATCCAAGGCAGGGTGGGAAGAGTTTTTCCTGCAGCTCTGTGGTTAAATGAAAGTGGTAGGAAAGAAAGAAGCACTATATTGACTCATTTTTACCTTACCTAAACTTCTCACTAAAGTATGTGAGTGATAGAATGTGCATGTGGCATCAATTCTGTTATAAATGCCAAAAAAATTTCTTTGCAGTTTATAGAAACCACAGCAGATCTTTAAAACAAATGATTTTGGGAGTTTTTTTCTTTACAATTTTGCAGTGTTGGCAGTTTAAGGAATCTGAAAATTGAATCCATCCATCTGGCACTGGGAAAACAAACAACATATTTGTCTCTGTTCTCTTTTCACTCCAAAGCTTAAAGATGCTAAACACAACCAAGTCAATGTGACATGGGAGGAGAAGGGAGGGCTGAAATCACTTATCCCTCAGGCTATTAGCTTGAACAGGTTCTAAAGAGAATATATGATTTATTTACCAAAATTCCTCCTTGAAATGGAGACATTTCAAAAATTATAGAACACCTGAAAAGTGCAATGTGTGTAAAATCCCAGGAATTGATCTGACAGTGCAGGGGTTGGACTTGTCCTCTCGAATTCAGGGCTGTGTTCCTTGGCATGGAGCCATCAGAGCCATGGGGGACACATGGAGCCACCCTCTGGTTTCATGGAGGCTTTTCCAAGCAAGGCTGAGCAGCAGCAGTGCTGCTCACAGGTGATTATTTGGAACACAATAACCTGGAACTGCTGGCTGAGGTGTCCATGGACGCTCCACAGTGACACTGTCACCCTCAGCATTTACCACTCTCCCCCACCACCTCTCCTCAGCCATTTCAGGGGCTGATGGAGAGGTTTTGTCATCACTTTTTTATCCTTTTGGATGTGGGAGGAATGACAGAAGAGTGATGGTGTCTCACCAGTGAGTCCAACTGGTCCCTGCACAAGTTGTGCTTACCAGTAAAATGCAACAAGCCACAGATTCTCTTCTTCCATTGCAGAATGAAACAGTTCCAGAAGTTCAGTTTCCCCTGAAGTGACAGTTCCCAGATTCCCTCAGGGCTTTGTGCACTTGGCTGTCCCTGCTTCTACAGGTGATTTCTTTTCTGGGCTCTAACAGTTTTAGTCCATCAGGAAAGCTTTGGCTGCAGAGAGGAGGTCCTGGGGCCGTGTGTGCCCTGAGCCTGTGAGCTGGAAACCTCATGGACTGGGCTGAAGATGTAGCATCCTCTCAGAGTGAAGGATGACCCTGACACACTTCCCTCTAGAGAAGGAATTCCGGCCTTCCACAGAAGGAATCACATCACCCGGACACTGATTAAGCTCGGAGGAAAGCAGGCGAAAACTGAGGTTGTCAATTTTCATGGGTTCAGGTCAGTTGGGAATGGATCACTGGGCACTTGCTAAATGAGAGACTGCAAAGAGTTAATCTTTATCAGAAAAGCATAAGCACACTTAAGCACACATCATGGCCACATTATTTCCATTAAACTCCCTCCTGCCATCTATAACCTTGGTCACATAATCAGGAATGAAAATCATTATCTATTTCATTCACATCTGTTAGTAATTTTTTTGAAACCTCCTTTTAATCTGATTAGAACATCTCCTCTAAACTAAACAAATTCTAAACTCAAGGCTAAAATATCAGGTTAGCTTAGCAATACACATAATATTTTCATTTTCTCTTCCTAATTGAATTTGTACATTGATCCACATTACTGTTCTCCTGACCATTGTTAGGAGCTGTTTCCCAAATGCCAAGGGTGTGTGATGCACTGGGAAGACACAGACAGCACTTTGCTTTTCCAGTTAATGTGTCTCTGTCCCTGCCCAGGCTGTCACCCTGAGTCTGCTCCGGCCCTTCCTCCCCGCTCGGCTCTAATGAGGATTTCTCTCTATAACTTACTAGGAACATTGTCTGAAAGGTGAACTCTTGAGGACTGGCCTGGGTGAGTGCTATGAATGGATATCCCTGGCAGTGCCCAAGGCCAGGCTGGACGGGGCTTGGAGCAGCCTGGGACAGTGGAAGGTGTCCCTGCCCAGGGCAGGGGTGGAACAGGATGGGCTTTAGGGTCCCTTCCAACCCAAACCATCCTGGGATTTGCTGATTCTAGTTCTGAGGGAATGTCCTGCCTGGCAGTGGCAGTACAGGTAGAAAGATAAGGCGATTTAAGGCATTTCCTTCATCTCCTCCTGAGTGTCCCCATTATTTTCCACGGCCTCAGGCTCACCAGAGCAGCAGGACACCATCCAGAAGGAGCAGGCCCAGGGAATGTGCATCCCCTCTGCAGAGCTGGGGTTTGCTGTTTTCTCTGTCAGTTACTTAGAGAGGTCTCTCAATAAAAACAGCCACGAGTCCCTCTGGGAGATGCTTGGGTGAGCCCAACACGCCCAGCAGGGCAGGCCAGGGCCGGGCTGAACGCTCCCACCACGGGGCCAGGGCTGCCCGTGCCAGAGGCTGAGGGGACGGACAAAAATAACCTGTGGAGTTTCACTTTGGCTCTGCTAAGGAGAACAGATGCTCTTGGGCAGTTTCGCTTTGTAGAAATCCCTCAATAAAGCAGCTCAGAACTCCCGTGTGAGCTGATGCAGCACTTCAGGAGGGGCTGTCCCGGAGCAGGCAGGAACCCTTGAGCCCCCTCAGCTCCAAGTCCGGGAGCAGCGATGGAATTTGCTCTCATCTGGCCTCCAATTTTCTTGCCTCTATGTCAGCCCTTCGGCGGCTACAGGCACAGCAGAGTTTTGGCAAGGAGAGCATGCTGTAAAGCTTTTATTTGCCTTTTGCAGTTGTTTCAGGTCCTGTTCCTTGTTAAGCAGTAATGGAAGAAGTCAAACACTGACCTTTCCTGTAAGCACAAAAGAGCCTTTTGGGACACTATAACAACCTCTGAGGACTCCTGTAGTTCTTCACAAGTCTGTATAAAAGTTACTGTTCATAATCTGCTTTTTCCTTCTTCTCTGATGACGACTGAGTTATTCTAAATTAGTATTTATTGTTGTATTAGCAAATATTTCTCAGTCCCATCCATTCATTGGGAGCATCCTCTTACACTGCTCATTTAAGGTGCAGGTGTCCCTGCCCATGGCAGGGGGTTGGATCAAAATCATCTTTACTGGCCCTCCCAGCCCAAACCAGTCTGGGATTCTCTAATTCTCCAAACATTTCCTTCAGCTTTCCTGTAAAGAAATGCATGCTGTGAGCACTCAGAACACTCTGAGGAGGCCATGCCCATGGATCGGGTGGCTGTGCCCATGGATGCAGGTCCATGGCAGGGATGCTAACACACCACAAACCCCCAGGTGATGTCAGACCCTCTCTTGCAGACGAATGATGCAGCAAGGCTCAATATTTGACTGCTCACAGCACCCAGGGAGCTGCAGCTCCTGAGAGACGTGAGAAACTTTTGTAATAATTCCCAGCGAGTGCTGAGCCTCGAGTTCTCTTCATCTCTGCTAAATCCTATAAATCATCACACCTGCAGGACTTCTGCCATCACGTAGCCCCTTCGGCTGTGACAGCAGGGGTGTGGTTGGCTCCTACCTGCAAATTAACGAGGAGTTCCACGCCATACCTGAAAAACCAGAGAAGACTTGTTTCGCAGGAGAAACATTTATTTTTTAGGAAGTTTTGCATTGATACAGGAGAGTCCAAACCTGCAGCTTCATTAGTGCCTCTAAGCCAATTAACCTCGCTCATGTTCTCTCGGGGAGAAGTTTGCAAACCGAGGAGTTTAAATCCTGCAAGCGAGTCTGTGCCTGGGCAAAAGCCCCGATTCCTCCTCGCTGCTGCAGCTGAGGGCTCTGTCGCTGTCTGCAGGGTGAGTCAGGCTCTTGTTCCTCTCAGCAGGAATCTGTGATTTCCTTGTATTGACACCCACAGCAGAACTGGGTCCGTCATCTGTCTTTGCTGGGGTTTTAATAAAAGGTCAGGCTCGTTCTCTGCTTTCTTGCCCCTTCAAGACAGCTTTCATGTCAGACAAACTGAGCTGCCAGGGAAAGTGAGAGGATCCTTTAAAGGGTCAAAAAGTGGTTAAAATGTGGAAGCAAAAGGTAGGAAGAAATAGATCATTTCACAGCTAAGTGGAGTCCCACAGAGATCTCTGCCATTCCAAATACTCATAAATGACTTGGAAAAGGAGAGGAGGTGGCAGGAAGTGACAAAGTTGGCTGCTGAAAATAAATTATTCAAAGCAATAAACCCAAAATCTAACTGTAGAGAGCTGCAGAAGTACCTGACCAGTGTCTGACCTGAGAGTGAGCAGGTGATCAAATGCCAGGCTGAATTTGCTGCCAGAAGATGATAATGTATACAAGGAAAAGCAAGAAAAACATATGAATGTGTGCCATGAGAAGCTGTAAATTCGGTATTACCACTGGAGGTACGGAGTTCTACTGAAACAAACTCCCTGTTGGCTGTCAGAAAAATCAGCTGGAATGCTCAGAATGATGAGGGAGGGGAGAGGGAAGAGCTTTGTGTGACCGTGTCTCGTGTATTGTGTGTGCTTCTGGTTGCCCCTCTCAGCAAGTTTATCCTAAACTCAAAGGTGTAGAAAAGATCGAGAAAGAGGATTAAGGCAAAACAACAGCTTTGGAGAGCACACACTCCTGCTTGATTCCTTGGTGCTGGGACAGGGATGAGGCTCCTGTTTCTGTGCATCTGCCCCTCGGGAGCTGTGTGACACGTGCTGTGACATGGGACACTGTCCGCGCCACTGCTCCACGTCCTGCGGGAACACTGGAGCCCAGCCCCAGCGAGGGCCGTCCCGCCTGGGCACAGGCTGCAGGGGACAGCAGGAGCTGCAGGGGGCTGGTTCCAGGCTATTTCTGAACAAAAAGTGGGAGAGGCCCTGCTCTTTGAAGTATTTTAAGTGAGGCTGTTTGTGACAGAGCTGCTGCTTATTGACACTGAAGTGTTTCAGAACCACTCACAAGTCTGGGTTTCAATGCTCCTGGCAATGCAGAAACTCTCAGGTGGCACAATAACCACCTGTTCTGGAGAGCTTTGTGTTACCAGAATGTTTAGGCTGTCTCTAAACTCATCTTTAAATAAAATGAGACAATATGATTTTCTTTTTATTTGTTTTCTCTTTTCAGCACCGATTTCTGTGATGTCAGTGTGATGCCAAGCACAATCCCACAGAGGAAATACCTTGGTAAGTCTTCTGGTTTTTACTAGATCTCCCAACTAAATCACAGAAGAAGCCTGTTTAAAACTGCAGTCCTTTAAAAGTTGTATGCATGTAAATACTGTGACAACAAAACACAGGGAGTAAATAGGATGGAGCCCAAAGTATAAGGACAATTAAGCACTTTTTCCATAAGAAATTAAAATATCAAGACCTTGCATCAAATTCATTCCTACTGTATTCTCTTCTTGTCTCCAGAAAAGGATTTTAATTTTTATGTCCCAGCTCCTTACCTAACTCCCTTTGAATCCTCCCGTTTTGGGTATGGGATATTTAGGAAAAGGTTTAAAAATTCTTTCTTCATAGGGAGCTCATACTGCAAGTCCAAGAATTCTTCCCCTTGGCTCCTGGGATTGCCTCAGGCTCTAAATTAGGACCCAAACAGGGTACTAAACATGGCAGAGTTTGGAATTATGGTTTCAATTTGAAGAAGTGCCATATCTCTTGCTGTAAAGGCAGGTGTTTTAAAAGGTATGTGGCATTTCATAAAACACGCTTTTAGTGGTAACATTTTTGTTTTGTTCATGCCTTTACTTACATATTTCACTCCTGAGTCCGAGCTGAAAACTCTCCCAGTGTCACAGCTGAATTTGTTTCACTAGTGAACCCAGCTGCACATAACTCTGCTTTATTGCTGGCAAGCCCTGGATTTATAGAAGGAGGTTTGAAATCACCAACATGGGGAAGTAGGACTTTGCTTTAAAACAAAATAGGTGTCAGTCTCCTGTGTGGTGCACTCCTGCAATGGATCTGCCGTGTTGGAGTCACGTGGGAATGCAATTCCAGATTCCCTGGGAATACACAGCTGTGCCCACTCTGGTTCCCAGCATGCTGGTACAGCTGCCTTGGGGGGGTGTGTTAATTTCTCCCTTTGCAGCACCATCATCACCACAACATTCCAAAACAAACAAAGGAACTTCGAACACTGTTCTCCATCATTTCCCCTTGCCTGGCTCCTTACACACAGCAATCCATGAAACTGGCCAGGAACTGGTGAGCCAGCTCAGGCCTTCATTGATTCACCTGTCCAGGTAACTTCTGCCTGTCCCAAAGGACAGCTGAGCCAAGGTGACCCCAGCAGCTCCCACGCTGCCATGGGGTCTCTGTGACACAGGGAGCCCCTACAACCCTCCTGCCCATGGAGGGGCTGCGTTGGCAATGCCACAGAGCCCAGACTCCCCTAAAATCTGTGTGCCACTGGCTACTGGATTTCAGCAGGCATTGTGCTGCAGGAAAAAATACGGCTGCAATCAAAAGTGGTTCTCTTCTTGCAGGCATCCTGTAATTAACTCAAGTTTTCTTTTTTCGTAGAGAGCTCCTGATGCATAAACCAAAAGTTTCCTCTTCCTTGCATGTTGTTGCCAGATGTTTCTGCAAAGCTTCAAAACAACAAAGTTGTTTGTGTACTTGCACATGACTTCAACCCATGCCTGTCACAAAGTGCTCCTCCTTCTCCTCCTCATCAATTAACCCAATTAATTCCTCTCCCCTTCCCCCCTCTGTTTCTGACCAGCGCATTTCACTGTCTGTCTGTCCCAGCACCTTGGAGTTTCAGCCCTTTGCCACAGATCCCACAGGAACAGGATGAGCTTCAATGTCCCTTCCAACCCAGGCCATTCCATGATCCTTTGAGGGGAAGGAACAAAGGGATTCAAGATGAAGCAGATCAATACACGTACAGAAGAAGGAGCTAGGAAGGAGAATGGCCCACTGGAAGAACTCCGGAGTGGTTCATGTAGAAGTGAAGGACCTGGTGGGAAATCAAAGCACAAAACAGACCACGACAGACAAGGGCTGCCAGGAGAAATACAGGAAAAAGCAGGGTAAAAATAGAAAAAATACCAGGAGTTACTTATGCGAGGAGGAGGTGGGAGGGCATGGCACGGCCCCTCTGTGCCTCAGTCTGTGTCTGACCACAGCTAATGGCAAAAGCACACTTGGAGCGAGCTCAGACCCAAGAGCCTCCCCTGACAAACACGTGGAGGATGCTGTGATGACCCGCTGGTAAAGCAGCAGCTCCTGAGCTGTGGGAGCCACAGCTGGGGAACATCCTTTTCCCATTCTGGCTCCCCTGCAAAACTATTGACAGGCTGCAGGCACTGGCTGAGGGACTTTGATGTATATTCAAGAATTAAACAGAATTACTCTCAAGCTGATAGGAAACAAAACTGAGCTCCTTACAAGGCAACCAAGATCTTAAAAGATTTGGCCTTGGGAAGAGCATCAGACACTAGGCATGTCACTGCCCTTTTGGGAGAGACAGCAGATTGCAGAGGGAGGAGCAGTTCTTCCTACAAAACTCTGCTTTACATGAGCTGTCTGTGGCACAGCGACAGAACTGGCATTTCACAGGAAAAGGGAACACAACCCTTACTTTTGGAAGTACTTCCAAGATGGCTTAAGGGCTTTATGAGTTGTTATGTGTGGACTCCATAGAGCCTTTATTCCATAAGTGCAAACTCTGATCTTTCCTTGTGTGACTCCATACCGAGACGCTTCCTCTGCCCCACGTTCTGCACGCTCCCGTCACAGTCAGATGTGACAGGATCTGCTTATCTCCAGGTGCCCCCATTGTCTGTGCTGACCCCAGGCAGATTTATGTCAGCATCTGGCAGCTACAGGAGTTCCCTTTGGTGCTTCAGATGTTCTTTCTGACCTTTGGAACGCTGTACACAAAGCTCACAGTGGTTCCTGCTTCCATGAATTGCCCGATCTCCTCTATGAGAGCCATAATTATGTTTTAATGATTTAATAATATTCTCCACTTGTATATTTTAATGTCTGTATTTAGTGTTTGTTAAGGTCAAGGCTCATTATCTCTGCAGTATTATTACATTGTGGCACAGGAATGTGCAGCCATTTATAGATTTTGGAAATCTGTAGTATGACAATCGGCACCACTCTCCCTGTGGCTCCCCAGAATTCCTGGGGTGCTGGGCTGTCACCAGACATGCACTTATTTGAAAAAAATCACAAGTTTTTTAAAGTCTAACTTATGTCATGCATTTTTATGAACTAGCAAAGATGAGTTGTATTCAACTCACCATCATCACACAACACATTTTAAGTTGTTATGTATTGGGTACACGTTAATGTTGTCAAACAGCCAGAACACACAACTTATCAAGTTGTGCATTACATTTATTTTTACAGTGTAGGAGTGTCCTAGGGAACACTTCTGTGTGAAGGAGAACAAGGGGAGGTTTGTTGGGTTGTTCAGCCCCAGAGGACAACTGTGTGAGAAAGGTTTGTGCAGCACCAGGGGAGCCATGGGCAGAGGAGCATCCCTTGGTCACTGCCCCGCGGGACGCTCTGGGCTCCTCCCGGCTGAGGAGCACCTGGAGAAGTGAGAACCAGTAACATTCTTTTCCCAATTTTATAGAGAGAAGCAGAAAACATCTGACATTTCTTATAATAATCCAAAATTGGGTCCTTTTGGATCAAAGATGACATTAAGATACAGAATTATTCATTAGAGAATGAGGGCCCTACCCATTACTGCACAAAAGCAGCTGTAATTAGGCATCTGAACGGGTGTTTATAAAGAAATGTTCTCATCTAAATGTCTTAGAAATAAACAGCTTTGTTATTCCAGTTTCCCCAAACTACAGAAGGAGCTACAGCTCTCTTCCATAAGCTGATGTTCTCCCACATGTACCCTAATATTTGAGTTCCCCAAATTGCAGGGGTAGGAGGGGCTCCCAAATGCAAGACAGTTTCTGCAGCAGAACATTCACAGAGCAATAGTGTAAATTTTCCAGGTGTAGTCCCAGGAACACTTTAGGATTTCATGCTTTGAGAGACATCCTTGCCTTTGTTGAACAGTCAGGACCTCTGCAACAGCCCTGCACTGGTGACAGAGGTTTCACAGTCTCTGAACACTTTGACTTTTGCTATTTTGGTTCCCTCGCATGGGAAGAAGCATTTCCTGAGAGCTGTAAATCCATTGCATCACTCAAAACGCATCACAAGAGAGTTTTGAGGGCTGCTTTAAACACATCTTTCAAAAATGGGGAAGAGCTACAATTTTCAGAACCATTTTTCATAACTTGTGGGGGAAAAATTAATGTTAAGCTAATATGGTGTGCATGTGTTTTGCATTTTAAAAGTAAAACAGCAGCTTCCAAAAGTCAATGTCGCCTGGAAAAAACTTATGACTTAAAAAAAGAGGGCATATAATTGTGCTGTAAAATCTGATCATCTCATCCAACCCCCTGCCAAGACAGGGTCACCTGGAGCAGGTGACACAGGAACGTGGCCAGGTGGATTTGGGATGTCTCCAGAGGCAAACTCCACACCCTCCCTGGGCAGCTGTTCCAGGGCTCTGCCACCCTCCATGGAATGAAGTTCTTCCTCGGGCTGAGGTGAAACTCATTGTGTTTGAGTTTATTGCTCCTCGTCCTGTCACTGGCACCACTGAACAGAGTCTGGCACCCTCCTCTGACAGCCCCTGGAGATGTTTGTGTGGATTGATGGGATCCCCTCTCCGCCTCCTCCGGACTAACCCAGCCCAGGTCCCACAGTCTCTCCTCCATCGCAAAGATGCTCCAGAACCCTCAACATCTTCGTGGCCTCCACTGGACCCTCTGTGGTAGCTCCTTGTGTCTCTTGCAGAGCGGAGCCCAGAGCTGGACACGGGCTCCAGCCGTGCCTCCCCAGGGCCGAGCGGGAGCATCGCCCCCTGCCCTGCCCTGCCC